>CM045552.1:24458445-24956375 GCA_024721245.1 Mitragyna speciosa | reverse complement strand
AACACTTAAAACAGTCATGCTGGACCAGTTTTAGTAAAACTTTCATAACTTGGTGTAGATAGCTTGGATTCGAATGATTCTTGTTGTTTTAGAAACTAGATTCATAGGGCTTTCAAACGGTATAAAGCTTGCATGGTGGTTCGTTGTGTATTAACCGCAGAAAGCTTGCAAAGTTGGCTGAAAATTTGATTCTGCGTGAAACAGTTTTGATGATGAGCCAACTTGAGGGCTGATTTTGAACCTGTTCTAGTTGGAATTTGGATTGATGATCTTCACGAAAGTTGTAGCCCTATAAACATACTTTAAAACCATGTAATCAGAATTCCTTAGTTCTTAATGGATTGACCCCAGAAATGGCACGAAGTTGGCTGAAAATCAACCCTGTGCAGATTTGGGTGATGATTCTTAGAGTAGGAATTTTGAATTTGAGTGGAATCTTGATTGAATGTGAGTTTAAATTGAACATAGAAGTTGTAAAACTTGTTGAATTGGATTGGATGGTTGATTTTCTTGCAGGTTTTAAATTTTTGGGTTAGTCCGGTTATAAGGAAAATGCTGCCGAAATTTCGGTAAAACCTAAGAAATAAAAGTGATTAGGCTATGATTTAAGACTCTATAAGCTGTAATTTAGTGATTTAAGCGTGCAGAAATTTTTGTAGATTAGCTATTAGTGAATTAAACCTCTCCGAGCAAAACCCTAGAAAGTTAGAAAACCCTAATTTCAAAAACCCTAAACCCTAGGGTAAAACCCTAAGCTCCAAAACCCTAGAAACTTAACCCTAGAAAGACTTGGGGTATTTCTTGAATTTCCTTATGAAATTTCTTAGATTTTAGTCAGGGTTTTTACACGATTCTTTCTCGTGAATTTCAGGATCCGAAAGTGAGACCCGACCTTTCTACGAGATATTTTCTTAGGCACCAGGTGAGTGTTCTTCTGTGTGCATGATGCATGAAACGCCATGTCATACTAGTTATTATTATTTCCATGCATGAAATGGTATGATTACACTTGACATGAGTATATAATAAAAATGTGTTATTTGAGGAAAGATGTGTACTTTATCGCATCTATTCCGTAATGTGTTACATGCTTTCACTATTTAATGTGTTAATTGTGCTTGTGACTTCCATGGTTAATTTTACTATTTTCCACGGTTAATCAAATTGGGAGCATATGGGAGAGATATAAGGTGTTGGGCGTTATTTGGTGCTTGTTAATTGTTTATCTGAGTAAAGTCCTGAAAAAGGCTAACTCATGATTGAATTTATTCTTGATCTTGGACTTCCGGGGCTAACTTCACCGTTACTCCTCGGTTAGTCATTCGGGAGCGTTTGGGGTGATATAAGGTGCTGGAGAATATAGGTGCTTGATATTCTTTCCGATAAGAGTTTCATTCCTCAAAGAGGGTAACTCCGGATTGAATTTTACGAGTATGCTGGACCTAAGCTTGCTTCTGCAGTGAGCCCGTATCCGCCATTGACTATTTGTTAATTAATTTGTTCACAAATTGTTTATTTACTCATTAAATATTTTATCGAACAAAAATCACATTTCACTGGTATGATCGCATGACTTGAGCACTCACTGGGCTATTATAGCTCATTCCATTTTATTTGTTTTCCTTTACTCAGGTTACTTGAAAAATTAAAGCTGGACCTACTGGTTTTCGATTATTATGGATGTTGTAACTATTGTAATAGCCGAACTGTGTTAGGCTATTTTTGTGAAAATCATGTATATTATGACTTGTAAACTTGCGGTATGACTTGTACCTTTCAGTTAAATAAGAAGAGTGTATTTTATTTTTTTCCATTTTATTTTAAGTTAAGTACGCTTGGTCGTTTGCATGAGTGCGTGAATCGAGACCTAGCGAGAGCTAGGCAGGCAGTCCGCTAAGCCCTTTGGTGCGCCTCTGGGTAAGGTGGGGCTGCTACAATATGCCCAAAATTATAAAGTCAACAAACTAAAGCAAAAATTATGATAAGAAATTGACAAGTTTTGGTTGTGTTCAAAATTGTACTACAAGCTGAAAATAAGAATAAAATATTCAGTGTTCATTTTGGTTAATTACACTTTATTCCCTGAACTCACTCCCTAGTTTCACTTTACCCCCTCAACTAGATTAATTGACATTTCACCCCATGAAACTTCACAAATTCCCAAAATAAATTCTCCAAGTCCAATATATCAATAGTGTAACACCCTAGAAATTCATGCAAAACCATTTAATTCGTATTATGTCCATTAGTAGGAAAAAAAAAAAAAAAAGAGGGCCGAAATTAGTAAGAAATCAAATAATGGAATGATTTCTATTTTATGTTGCATGTTGTACCATTTCCTTTAGAAGTTGTACCCTAGAATTCTTGCAGGATTAATAGGAGGATAAATGTTAAATCCTACTTCTAATTATGCATGGCCAAGTGGAGTCTAAAGTGCAAGAAAGTCAAGCTCTACACTTAATTATGTCTTGCTATGATTGGTCATTGTTGTTCCAATTCTTTCTTCATTTCTTTTCTACTTTCCTTAGCTCATTTTTCTCTCTTTTTCTCTTCACTTTGGCCGGCCCTCTCTTCTCTCTTTTTCTCTCTTTTGCTTTCATTTTCGTAGAGTTTTTCTCTCCAATTTGATCATTTTTCTTCCACTGAAAGTGAATCAATCTTCTTCCTAAGCAAAGATCTTGACTTGTTAAAGGTATTCACCATAAACTTTTCTTATTCTTTCAAGTATAAGTTGTAGTTTTGTAGCTTTATACCCATGTCTTTAATTTTAAGCATGATTGATTTGAGCTATGAAAATGAAGTTTTATTCCATGAATATGAGGTTTATGGGCTTGTATGACTTATAGATAGTGTTTGAATCTTGAGATGACGTGAATTAAGTATGATTTGGTTGAAGAACCTTGGAGTGGTTCATGTGTTTTTATGACAAATTTGGTTGAAATTGAATTGATTTTTATGTGGAAATTGTAGAACTACTTGAAATTGGGTTGGTTGGCTGTTTTCCTTGCAGATTAAAAATTTTTGGGTTAGTCCGATTATAGGGGAAATACTGTCGAAATTTTGGTAAAACCTAAGAATGTAAAAGTGAATAGGCTATGATTTAAAGTTATATAAGTTGTAATTTAGTGATTTGAACGTGCAGAAATTTCCGTAGATGAGCTATTAGTGAATTGAACCTTTCCGAGCAAAACCCTAAAATTTTGAAAACCCCAAACCCTAGGGTAAAACCCTAAACTCTAGAACCCTATAAAGACTTGGGGTATTTCTCGAATTTTCTTATCGAATTACTTAGATTTTAGTCAGGTTTTTATACGGCTATTTTCTTTTGAATTTCAGGATCCGGAAATGAATCCCAACCCTTTTACGAAATATTTTCTTAAGCACTTCAGGTGAGTGTTCCTATGTGTGCATGATGCAGGAAATGCTATGTTATACTTGTGATTATTATTTAATGAAATGTGTTACTTGAGGAAAGATGTGTACTTTATCGCATCTATTCTGCAATGTGTTATATGCTTTTACTATCCAATGTGTTATTTTTGCTTGCGACTTCCGTGGTTAACTTCACCATTTTTCCACAGTTAGTCAAATTGGGTGTGTATGGGAGAGATATAAGGTGCTGAGCGTTATCGGCGCGTATTAATTTCATATCTGAGTGAAGTCCTCAAAGAGGCTAACTCAAGATTGAACTTTATGAATGAATTTGGACTCCCGTGGCTAACTTCACCGTTACTCCACGGTTAGTCAACTTGGTGTGTTTGGAGTGATATAAGGTGCTGGGGGTTATAGGCGATTGATATTCTTTCCTATATGAGTTTCATTCCTCAAAGAGGGTAACTCTGGATTGAATTTTATAAGTATCCCAGACCTAAGCTATTAACTCGGTCCCGATACCAATGTTATCTTGTTCATTGATTGATACTCCTGCGGTTGAGCTTGCTCCCGTAGTGAGCTTGTATCCGCCATTGATTATACAACACTTCACATTGCTTGTTCATTGTTTATTGAATTGTTAATTATTATCCTTAAATGTTTATTTGTTTATTGGTATGCTGCTTGACTAGAGCACTCACTAGGCTATTATAGCTCATCTCGTTATTTGTTTTCTTTAACCAGGTTTCCCAAAATATTAAAGTTGGAAAAGCTGATTTTGGACGTAGTAAATGTTTTGTTTTATGTATTTTGATAGCCCATTTGTTTAGGCTATTATTGTAAATACTATGTAAATTTTGGTGTGTAAAACATATTAGTAAAACTTGTATTTTCAAGTGAATTATATTAATGTATTTTATTTTGGGGTTAAGTATGTTTGTATGTCTTGAGCGAGTGCGTGATTTGAGTCCTGGCAAAAGCTAGGTAGGCAGTCTGCTAAGCCCTTTGGTGCGCCTCTGAGTAAGGTGGGGCTGTCACAAATAGATACAATTATAAACGATGTTGTAGACACCAATGCCGTTCATGAAATTTGACAATATAATTGGTATCATGGTTCATTTCTAATGACCTTACATTCTAATGATTTTACATGATCTTTTAATTTATATAATTTAGTTTATATGAGCATTTTTGGATCTATAGATTTTCTCTAAACAACTCGTTCAATATTTCCCTTATTTTCATTATACAAAAGATAGAGAATTTATGACTCCTTTTTATTTGTTTTGATATTTTCATAGTCAAACAAATTAAATAAAAAATATAATAGCATGTAAACTTGGTACAAATATTACACAACAGGAATAACAAAACTCTAACTTTTAATTTTGAGAATCAAATAATAGATTAGTAAAGACAACAAATTTTAACAAATAAAGTATTTAAATATGTAACTACAAATGCATAAGTATTTTCGTGCTTACTAAATAAAATAGTATTACTTATATAAAACAACTATCTATTATTAAATATTTAATTAATTAAAAAAGCATTGTATACTTAGCTAAGAAAACACTATATGTATCAGCATGCATGCATGTATACCTATATGTATGGTACCCCAAAAATTTAAAATTGTACTTGTATTAAAAATATTATTTTAATTTTTGACCATTAAATGATCAAAACAAAACAAAAAAAAAATATGTGTAAAATACTAGTTTCAAATTTTATAAGTTGATTTAGAACAGTTTTACAATAGATATATAGAAACCCCATTAATGTTTGGACATTTTACAATATGGTCCTTTTTTTTTGGATATTTTAGCCTATTTACTAATGATACAAAATAACTACATTCTTATTTTAAAAAAAAGAGACAAATTCAAACCAAAAAGTCAGTTGTATTAAACCCCTTAAAGTTTAAGCATGATTTCACTTTAGTTCTTTAGAGAGGTTTTGAATCATTTAATAATTGAATTGGCAATAATCAACAGTGGTGCTATCAATATTGCCCCCAAAAATATTTGTGCTCCAAAATAGATATTATAAATCTCAAATAAGCCTTATTCGATTGTAAAAATGTAAGGACTCAATAATTGATTTTATATTTTTTGACAGATTATTAGAACCGATTCATTTATACTATGTATATAAGCTTATATTTTAATTTATTTATAAGAATTCATTTAAACTATCTATAATTAATTCAAATAATTAAGTTTGAGTTTTGTAGATACCAAATTTTGACGCACCCTTTATATAAAAATGTATTTTACTTCATTTTGGAATTTTTTTTATTCTCAGGGGTCGATTACAATTTTTGTGTATATTATGACTAATTCGTCACATCAGGGGCAAAATGGTAATTTCATCACGTAAATACTATTTTATTTTATTTTATTTTATTTGATAAATACATAATTTTACTATTTTATCATTATTTATAATTTTAATAATTTTTGGGAGTTATTTATTATTTATTTAAAATTTTAGTATTTTTAAACTTAATGGCGTGTTTTCCAATGCGCTCTTTTTATGAGAATTTTCAAGTAAAAAATTTTATATATGCATTTTGCATATTCATTAATTTTCTGTAAAAAATTTGTAATTTTTAAAGAGCGTTTGGTATTTATTTCAAAATTTTAACTTTTTGTCTATTAATGGCTCGTTTTCATTATTCCAGCAAATTTCGAAATTTGTAGTAAATTTTATTTCTCCTTTTAATGTTGAATTTTAGTGGTGTTTTTTTTTTTTAAGGAATCCAAGCGAATTTCATTTTTACTTTATTTTTGCTTAAAAAAAAGGGAAAAGGAGTCAAACAGCAACAACAGTTGGTTTCTACTATTTGCTTTCTGCCATGGCTGATAGCAGCCATGCTTTCTCCCCTCATCAAAACCAACTCTCCCCTCTAATCATCACTCTCATCTCCACTTGCAATCCCTTCATCAGATTTTGAGGGATTTTGTTCATTTTTCTTTCTCACAGTCATCATCATCACCCTACCTGCACTCACAATTTTCAGACCTGCAAAAAACACTCCACCTTGCACAAAAACAGCTCGCGCTTCACTCTCTTGGCCTCTCCTTTACCACTTGCACATACACACATCAAACACACAGACAAAACTCAAAAAACACCATCACAACCTGCATACAACTCTCACATTTCCCTCTCTGCCTTCCTTCACAAAGCACACTCCATCACTCTCAATCTGCATCCAAAAACACACAATTTATTCACCTCACCAGACCAGCATAACAGACCAGCATACTCACACATACAAACATTCACAGCACACTGCAACACACAACAAACGGCACACAGGCACACAATTCACACCAGCATACACACACAGAGAACAAGTCCATCAGCAACATACACAATCACACGCGCACAAAAATCAAACACAACAGCTCCACCACCGTCGGAAGTCACACACCAACCGGCTGAATTCTACCACTGCAATCACCACCGTTGGCCATTCCAGCAAGCTCCTACCATTTCTCGGCCAAACAAGGTAAGATTCTACAACCTTTCTTTATTCTTTTTATACAATCTGAATTTCTACTTGAATCTCATAGTTGTTATTTAAAATTGGACCAATCAATTAGAGTTTAGTTTCTAGATTTGGGGAGTTGGATTTGGGAAGAAGAAGACACCGATTGGGGAAAGATTTTGGGGCGTTCGATGAAGAGGTTAGAAAAGAGAAGTCCGACGAGACCGAGAGAGAGAGAGAATCAGAGAGAGATTGAGGAAAGGGAGGAGGAGAACTAGAGACCGAGTAGAAAACGAGACTGAAGAGAGAACAAGAGACTGAGGAGAGAGAGAGACAGAGGAGAAAACAAGAGACCGAGGAGAGAACTTGAGACCAAAGAGAAAACGAGACCGAAGAGAGAGAGAGAGAGAGAGACCGAGGAGAAAACAAGACACTAGAGACCGAAGAGAGAACGGGATCGAAGAGAGAAGAAGAGACCGAGGAGAAACCGAGGAGAGAATGGGAGAGAGAGCTGGAGAAGCAAAAAAAAAAGGGAGAGGGGGAATCTGAAAAAAAAAAAAAGGAAGAGTCTTAGGCAAAACTACATCGTTTTGGCATGAAACGACGTAGTTTTGGTTAGTTTTCATTAGTTATTAATTTTTATTATTTTCATCAGATTATATATATTTACATTTTGCCCCCTTAGTTTCTTAATTGTTTGATTATGCCCTTCAATACTTTTAGTTTACTTTATTTAAGTCCTTATTTATTTTAGTTGGCCCCTAGAATTTGTAGTTCCTTTCAATTATGTCCAAATTAATTGCAATATGGTTCTAATATGTCTGAAATTTGTAATTTTATACCCCTAAGTTTGCTAAAATTGCAAATTTGTCTTTTAAATTTTGCTGAAATTACGTTTACCCCCTAGGTTTGTTCTAGTTTTTATTTTTACTCCCCATGCATTGTTGGAATTGTATTTTAGCCTTAGAATATTGCTGGAATTGTATTTGAGCCCTTGAAAGTTGCTGAAAATTTGTAATTTGGCCCCTAATGTTGCTGAAAATTGCATTCTTGTCCCCCAACCTTGCTGAAATTTTATTTTTGTCATTATGCCTTGCTGGAATTACATTATTGCCCTCCAATATTGCTGGAATTTATATTTTTGCCCCCAAGTAGCTAGGAACTTGAATTTTAGCTTTTGAATGTTGCTGAAAATTGTATTTTTACTCTTAAATGTTGCTGAAAATTATAATTTGGTGTTTAATACTTGTTGGAATTTACAAATTGGGGCTTATTGTTGCTGTAAAGTTCATTTTTATCTTTGAATAATTGCTGGAAATTGAAATTTAGTTCTTAAGTTGCTGGAATTTCAATTTGATCCCCAAATGTTGCTGGAAATTTTTATTTTTGGCATTGTGCTTAATTGGAAATTATATTTTAACCTTTTTAAATTTGTTGTAAACTATGTTATTACCTTAACTAGGGTTTGAAATTGTAATTTCACCCTTTTTTGGTTGTAAATTGTATTTTTACTCTAAAAATGATGCCTAAATTTCCATTTTTAATCCAAAACCTAGCAACATTTTATTTTTGCCAAAAAGAAAAAGATTTAATTAAGTCCTCAAAGCTTTTAATTATTTCTTTTCACATTTTATTTTTATTTTATTAATTTTATAATTAATGTTCTAAAATTTGGTCTTGTTAGTCTAATTAATGCTCAAATTAGTTTCTTTATTTCTCTTTTAGTTGTTTTGATAATTCTTATTTGTATGTTAAAACTTAATTATGTAATATTGCATTTTATTTTTTTATTATTTTTATTTTTATTTTTACTTTTATTCTTTTAACTAAACATTTTTTTTCCTTTCTTTGTTTTTCTTATTTATTTAATTTTTGTTTTTCTTTATTTTTGTTTATTATTGCTATAATTTTTTGAATTATTGTGGCATGTTTATAGTGATTAGTATGAAATTATTTAATCAGTAGTTTATTTATTTAAACAGTGATATTTTTTGACATGTTTGTTCATTTTATTAGCAATTTGTACCGAGTTTATGAATGGGAAGTACCTCTATTACCCTTTCAATGTCTCTTTATATGCTCCTATGTGTTCCTATGTGTTTTTCTATATATTTTTTTATATATCTCTTTGTGCTTATAATTTTTATTCATGTGTGAACATTTATTTATTTATTTCATGTTATTTACTTGAATTTAAATTTTAATTATTCAGAGAAATGTAATAGATAGGTAATATTCTATTTGACAAAATTTTTGTATTTAGATAGAAAATGTAATAGACAGTTTATATTTATCTATTTAACAAAATCTTATGTATTTTAGATAGAAAATGTAATAGATAGGTTAGATAGGTTATCTTTTATTTTTGACTTTTAGATTGTAATTAGGCTTCTCCAGTGTAATAGTTAGGGCTTTTGGATGCTATGCATGCTATGTGTCCTATGTGTTTATCTGTTTTATTCGCTTTCTCTAGGACTTTGCATCTAGAATATTATGCTCGTGTGTTATGTGCTCCTATGTGTTATTATGTGCTTTTATGTGATTATTGCTTTATTAATCTATGTTTTATTTATTTATTTACTTATTTATTATGATATATGTGTATCGTCGCCATGCTAATCTAACGCTAGTTGTGGTTAATTCCGATTTCTTTGCTAGTCCAACGCTAGCAGAGAATTTCTAGAGAATATACTAAGTCAATGCTAGACTTTTAGGTTATTTTAGTATTAGAATCACTTCTCGTGTGCATTTCATGCCATTTCACACACATTTTCTCTTTTTTAGGCCTTTTCTCATTTTTGTATGGTTTTTATGTATTATTATCACTTATTATCTATTTTAAACATATGTTCAACACATAACATTTAGACTCCACTACACATAGAATTTTTAGTCATTTTGTGTGCAATTTGACTAGAAATAGTCATCTACTCATGTAGGAAACGGTGGCGTACATGTCGTTCCCCCCTCCGTGAGTAGGAATAGCTAATCACGAGTCTATTAGTCCCCCATACCCGTTATGTTGCATCCCCACTTTCTGTGTTCACTTACTATCTATACTACTATTTTCCTTTTCTTTTGCATTCCATTTTGCATCTATACTCGTGACTCCATCAAGGTCTAGACTCGGGTTTCACAATTAATGCGATAATCCCGACCAAACCTCAATAGAATATTTGTCCCTTAACGATACCTATTCTTAGGACTAGATTTGCATTCATATAATTGCATCCAAAAGTGATAAAATCTTAGGGTTATATTAGAAAAATTTAGACTAAATGTCGCAACTAGTTTCGGCTAGCTTGAAAGGGTGCCTTAGGCATAAGCCCTTACCTTCCCTTTCTTCAACTGTGACTCTCGAACATTTTTCTCTTGTTTTCAAAGACCTAGAGTTGTCTTAAAAAGGGTTTTCTTGTTTTTCTTATATTTTTCAAAAATTATTTTCTAAATAAACCATTCTCGATTTCTTACCTTTGTAAAATATTTTCCGGTGACTTGGTACACCAAAACTCAATACCAAGTGGTGACTCCTTTTTCACTAAAAACCCTTTTTTGGACTCTTTTTTCGAGCTAAAAAAATTGTTGCATTTTCAAAGTCCCATTTTAGGCTATTTTCTTTTTGTTTTCGAAATAAAGTATTTTCTGAAAAAAATCATTTTACAAGAACCTACACTTTTTTTTCTAAATAAACACAACAATAATTCCCTTTTTCTGACTTTCAAAAAATGGGGCGCAACAGTAAGCGACTCTACTGGGGATCAATAGTGAGTTCGAGCACTAGGTTTCATCATTTTCTTTCTTTTCTAACCCTTTAATTTTATAGCATTTGGATGTTAGGATTGTATTTTTCTTTTTAGGTTTTTAGGTTTTTCTTTTGCATCTCACACACTTCCCTCTCTCGACTACTTATGTGATGTATGTATGATTTATTTACTTATTATTGCTTTATTCGACCGCGCTTGTGACAGCCCCACCTTACCCAAAGGCGCACCAACGGGCTTAGCGGACTGTCTGCCTAGCTCTCGCCAGGACTCAAACACGCACTCGCTTAAACATCCAACCATACTTAACTTAAACTAAAATGCACTCATAAATAAATAATTCATAATATTTACTTAAAAGTGTAAATATTACTAGAGTTTTACATCCCAAAAAAAATATAACAATATTTACAATAAAAGCCTACACATTTAGGCTATCAAAACACAATAAACAAAATATCCACTAGGTCCAAATCAGCTTTTCCAGCTTTAGTAATTTTGGAAACCTGGTTAAAGAAAACAAATAAATGGGATGAGCTAAAATAGCCCAGTGAGTGCTCAAGTCATACAACCATACCAGTAAAATGTGATTTTTGTTCAATAAAATATTTAACGAGTAAATAAACAATTTGTGAACAATTTAATTTAACAAGTAGTCACGGGCGGATACGGGGCTCAACTACGGGAGCAAGCTCAACCGTAGAAGTAGCAGGCACTGAATATGTAACCAAGACATTCGGACCGAGATAATAGCTCAGGTCCTCATCAAGGAACATACCAGTACAAACAAGCAAGTACCCTAACCACCGTTCACCTTATAACCTCCAAACAAGCTACCACCTCCAGGGAGTAATCTCAACCTTGGAAGGGCCAACAAGCAAGAAAGTTCTATCCGGAGTTGGCCTCTTAGAGGAATTCAACTCATTTAAGGAAAGAACGTCACGCCCTAAAACACCCAGCACCTTATATCCTCCCAAGTCACGTCAGAGTTGACTAACCGTGAAGTAACGGTGAAGTTAGTCACGGTAGTCTCACACACAATTAACACATTTAATAATGAAAGCATGTAACACGTTGTGAAATAGATGCGATAAAGTACACATCTTTTCTCAAGTAACACATTTTATCAAATAATAATATCAAGTAGAACATGGCATTTCATGCATCATGCACACATAAGAACACTCACCTGAATTGTCTATGAAAAGATTTCGTGGTAAGGTCGCGTCTCACTACCGGATCCTGAAATTCATGAGAAATAATCGTATAAAAATCCTTACTAAAATCTAAGAAATTTCATAAGGAAATTCAAGAAATACCCCAAGTCTTTCTAGGGTTTAATTTCTAGGGTTTTGCTCGGAAAGGTTTAATTCACTAATAACTAATCTACGAAAATTTCTGCACACTTAAATCACTAAATTACAGCTTATAAAGCCTTAAATCATAGCCTAATTATTTTTATTTCCTAGGTTTTACCGAAATTTCGGCAGCACTTCCCCTATAACCGGACTAACCCAAAAATTTTAAACCTGCAAGAAAAATCAACCATCCAATCCATTCAACATGTATTACAACTTATATGTTCAATTTAAACCCAAATTCAATCAAGATTCCACTCAAATTCAAAATCCCTACTCCAAGAATCATTACCCAAATTTACACAGGGTTGGTTTTCAGCCAAATTCGTGCCATTGCTGGGGTCAATCCACTAAGAACTAGGGAATTGTGATTACATGGTTTGAAAGTACGTTTATAGGGCTACAACTTTCATGAAGATCATCACTTAAAATTCCAACTAGAACAGGTTCAAAATCAGCCCCCAAGTTGGCTCTTCATCAAAACTGTTTACGCAGAACCGAATTTTCAGCTAACTTTGCAAGCTTTCTGCGATTAATACACAATGAACCACCATGCAAGCTTTATACCGTTTTAAAGCCCTATGAATCTAGTTTCTAAAACAACAAGAATCATTCAAATCCAAGTTATCTACACCAAGTTATGAAAGTTTTACTAAAACTGGTCCAGCATGACTGTTTAAGTGTTCTTAAGTTCAAGCTTAAATTTTCAACCAAATCAAACTTAAATCATGTCATTTCAAGTCTAAATCACTATCTACAAGCCACACAAGTCCATAAACCTCATATTCATGGAATAAAACTTCATATTCATGGCCAAAATCAATCATATACAACCCATAAAAAAAACATAACTTAAGGCTAAAAACTATAATCTTACACTTGAAATTAAAAGAGAAATTCATGGGAAATACCTCTAGGTAGACAAGATAGTTGCTTAGGAGGAAGTTTCACTCAATTTCTATGGTTGAAATATGAGTAAATGGAAGTAAAAGATCCAAGAAAATTGAAAGAAAATGGAGAGAAAAGAGGGAAAGAAGCAGCCGGCCAGCAAGAAGAAAAAGGAAGAAAACTAAGCTAAGTAAAAATGAAAAGAATTGGAGATAAATTGGAAAAAGTAGTGGCCAATCAAAACAAGACAAAACCAAAGTAAGTCTTGACTTTTTAACCATGGAAGACTCCACTTGGCACTAGGTAATTAGAAGTGATTTTCATTAGTTATCCCATAATTAATCTTGCAAGATTTCCTAGGTACAACTCTTAAGGCACTAAGTACAACATGCTCATCATTTTTTTTTTTCCACAAATTCAGCCATCACTTTTTTTTTTTTCCTAATGAACATAATACAAAATGAAGGGTTTTTCATGAATTTCTAGGGTGTTACATCCTCCCCCCCTTAAAAGAATTTCGTCCTCGAAATTCTACCTGGATTTTCGAAGAGTCGGGGATAACTTCGCCGCATCTCTTCCTCTGTTTCCCAAGTGGCTTCTTCGAGTTCGTGGTGCCTCCAGAGAATTTTGACAAGTGGGATTTGTTTATTTCTTAGCTCCTTCACCTTTCGATCTAAGATGCGAACTGGTTGCTCTTCATAGGCTAAAGTCTCATCAAATTCAATTTCATCTGGTTGAAGTACATGTTGTGGGTCCGGGTGGTATTTTTTCAAGACAGATACATGGAAGACATCGTGCAATTTGGCCAATTGTGACGGTAATTCCAACTGGTAGGCAACATTACCGACACGCTTAACGATTTTAAATGGTCCCACGTATCTTGGTTGAAGCTTCTTCCTTTTTCCAAATTTAATTCCTCCTTTAAATGGAGAGATTTTGAGAAACACTCTATCTCCCACTTCAAATTCCAACTCTTTCCTTCGATGGTCAGCATAACTCTTCTGGCGGTCTTGTGCAGTTTGGATTCGTTGCTGAATTAGCTTGACCTTCTCATAGGCTTCTTCTATCCACGGTACCTTTTCCGGACCTAACACTCTTCGTTCACCCACTTCATCCCAGTAGCCAGGTGTTCTGCATCTCCTTCCATACAACGCCTCGAACGGAGCCATCTGGATAGAGGCTTGATAGCTGTTATTGTAGGCGAACTCTATCAAAGTCACGTGTTGATCCCAACCACTACCAAAATCCATCACACTTGCCCGTAGCATATCTTCCAAAATCTGGATCACTCGTTCAGACTGTCCGTCAGTTTGGGGATGATAAGCCGTGCTGAAGTGCAACTTTGTTCCCAAGGCTTCGTGCATTTGTTTCCATAGTCGGGAAGTAAACCGAGGATCTCGGTCTGAAACAATACTCACGGGAATTCCATGGAGCCTTACCACTTCATCAATAAACATGCGAGCAAGTTTCTCCAAAGGATAAGTCATATTCATAGGCAGAAAATGGGCAGATTTGGTTAGTCGATCAACAATCACCCAAATCGCATCATGCCCTCTTTGGGTTCTTGGCAGACCAGAAACAAAGTCCATAGTAATAAGTTCCCACTTCCACTCTGGGATTTCCAAGGGTTGTAACAGTCCAGACGGTCTCTGGTGTTCGGCTTTTACTTGCTGACACGTAGGACAAGTTTGAATATACTGTGCTATCTCTCTCTTCATATTATCCCAACAATAGAGTTTCTTTAGGTCTTGATACATCTTTGTACTGCCTGGGTGCACCGTGTATCTGGAACGGTGAGCTTCATCCAAAATCATTCTTTTCAACTCTTCATTTCTTGGTATAAAGATTCGGCTTCGGAACCTCAACAATCCTTCCGGTCCAACATTATATTCAGGTAAGATTCCTGCTCTGGCTTTCTCTATCCGTTTTTGTAACGTAGGATCTCTACCTTGAGCTTCTTTAATTTGCCTTCAACAATTCAGATTTAATACTTATATTTCCACAAATCACCTTTGAGCCAACTATCCGTGGGTTGTTCTCACTAACTTGTTCTAACAATTTCCACTCACGGATGGCCAAACTAGCCACTTGCACTTTTCTACTTAGAGCGTCTGCGACAACATTGGCTTTACCCGGATGATAATTAATAGTACAGTCATAATCTTCTAATAACTCCACCCATCTACGCTGCCGCAAATTTAGCTCCTTTTGAGAAAATAAATATTTTAGGCTCTTATGATCTGTATACACCTCAAAAGTGACTCCATACAAATAATGCCTCCATTTCTTGAGAGCAAATACCACGGCTGCTAACTCCAAGTCATGTGTGGGATAATTCTTTTCGTGAGGTTTTAACTTACGGGAAGCGTAGGCAATTACTTGTTTCCCTTGCATTAACACACATCCCAGACCTTCCCGTGAAGCATCTGTGTACACACTAAAAGTTTCTTTTCCTCTCGGCAATGCTAACACCGGAGCGGAGGTTAATCGCTTCTTAAGCTCAGTAAAACTTTGCTCACACCGTCCATCCCAATGAAACTTAGCATTTTTCTGAGTCAAAGCAGTGAGTGGTGTGGCTATCTTTGAAAAATCCTGAATAAATCGCCGATAATATCCAGCTAAACCCAAGAAACTACGGACTTCAGTTGGATTCTCAGGTCGTTTCCAACTAACCACAGCTTCCACTTTTGAGGGATCTACTGCTATTCCTTCCCCAGAAATGACATGGCCTAAAAAGGCTACTCGGTCTTTCCAAAATTCACATTTGCTAAATTTGGCATACAACCTGTTGTCTCTTAAAACTTGTAGTACAATCTTCAAATGTTGCTCATGCCCTTTGTGAGACTTGGAAAATATTAAAATATCATCAATAAATATTACTACAAATTGATCCAAGTATGGCCTAAAAACCCTATGCATCAAATCCATAAAGGCCGCCGGGGCATTAGTCAATCCAAACGGCATCACCACAAATTCATAGTGACCATATCGAGAATTAAAAGCAGTTTTGGGCACGTCTTCTTCCTTAATTTTTAATTGGTAGTATCCTTGCCTAAGGTCTATTTTAGAAAATACTACTGCTCCCTCCAATTGATCAAACAATTCATCGATGTGAGGTAAAGGGTACTTATTCTTGATGGTGACATTATTTAATCCTCGATAGTCAATACAAAGCCTAAGGGTACCATCTTTCTTCTTTACAAAGAGCACTGGAGCTCCCCATGGTGAAATACTGGGCCTAATAAATCCCCTCTCCAACAAATCTTGAAGTTGAACCTTAAGCTCTCCGAGTTCTGCAGGAGCCATGCGATATGGAGTTTTGGAAATTGGCGAAACTCCTGGCACCAATTCTATGCCAAATTCCACTTCTCGTTCAGGGGGTAGAGAGCTTAATTCCTCTGGAAAAACATCAGAAAACTCTCGCACCACGGGTACATCTTCAAGCCTAACTTTATCCCCAGGGGTGTTAATTAAGTATGCTAGGTATCCCACTGCCCCTCTAAACATCAATTTCCTAGCTTGCATGGCAGAAAGAAGGTTTGAAGAAGCTAGGGTTTTCTGTACATCCAACCTTAAAATAGGCTCTCCCGGTATATTAAAATCCACTACTTTCGTTCCACAATTTAATTGAGCACTATACCGGGTTAAACAATCCATGCCTAATATTATGTCATAACCCCGAATAGGCAACGCTATGAGGTCCGCTAAAATTTTTCTCTTTCCTACCCAGAGTTCACAATTTGTATAAATAAGGTTGGTAGTCAAACAATGATCCCCAGTAGGTGTCCTCACTTCAAATTCATAAGGTAATCTAGCAGGTTGTACTTCAACAAGAGTCATAAATTGGGGATTAACAAACGAATGAGTAGAGCCAGGATCCACTAACAATTTAGCGAGATAGTTGAAAACAAGAATCGTACCTTCAATAACGGCCGACGACTCCTGTGTATCGCGCTTGTCTAAAGCATAGACTCGAGCCGGCACCTTTCTCTTATTCCCGCTTTCCCTAGCTTGACTAGGGTGCCCAGGTTGAGCTACGCCTGGTCTACCAGTCGCTTGCTTCGGACAGTGACTGATTTGATGCTCACCACTACCGCAAAGTAAACATTTTCGATTTTTCCTCCAACAAGCTTCTTCGACATGACCACCCTTACCACAATACCCGCAAACCACCGGAGCAGCTGATGATTGAGTTCCCTTCTGTGCATCCTCCTTTCCTTCATTTCTCTGTGGTGTTCTTCCCATTGGAGCTCCTCTTGCCTTGCCAGGTTGAGTGCCCTGCCACATTCTTGCCCCACCAGCTCCTCTTCCTGCTTTAGGGGCTGGGGCACTTCTGGGTGATGGACGAGAATCACTGGCGTTTCCACGTTTCTTGGCTTGAAAAGTTCTAACCAATGATTTAGTTTCCTCCACTTGCTGAGCTTTCTCGACCGCAGCCTCATAAGTTTCCATAGTAGCAGCGGCAAGGGCCTCTTGAATCTCCAAATTTAACCCTTGGATGAACCGTCTTCTCCTCCGTCTGTCCGTGGCTACTAGTTCAGGTGCGTATCGTGACAATTTGGTAAATTGGGCTTCATATTCCGCCACACTCATCAATCCTTGTCTCAATCTCAAAAATTCATCCTCCCGCTTCTCTTGTACTCGGGCAGGAATATATTTTTCTTTGAACTCCCGGGTGAAATTGACCCAAGTTCTTGGGGTCCGGTAACGTTCCCACTTAGTATTTATCAAATTCCACCAGGGTGTGGCAGCCCCTTCTAGTTGAAATATAGCAAAAGTCACTTGCCTTTCATCGGTGTATCTTAAGGCGGCGAAAATCTTCTCGATGTCTTCCAACCATTTCTCGGCGATCTCCGGGTTTGGACTGCCATTAAACTTAGGGGGATTAAATTTTTGGAATCTCTCTAAGGCAACATCTTCTCCAATTATTGGATTTCTATGCGGGTTGCCAACTTCTGCTCCAAGGTTTTGCCGATTCCCCAACTGGGTCAAAACATCGGTCATACGGTTTAACACGGCGATCATTGGGTCAGCCCCAGGATTTGGGTTTTCGCCCGATGTGTTGCCCTCCTCGGGATCTTGTCGACGGGGTCGACCTCTTCCTCTAGTTGCCATCACTTAATATTCTAAATAATATTAACTAGTTATTTCGAGATCCATGTAATAATCAACGAAGCGTATAAAATGCACCACTTAATAAATAAAACAAAGAAAGCAATTATCATGTCAAATAAAGTCACATATATATACATGTCATTCAATTTATACATGTCAAAAGTCTCACGTAGAGAACATAGCATGATATACACAGATCCAAAAGTTTTACATGCTAAATATATCACAACTGCAAATATAACAAAATAAATACAAACTCCGTACATACTCCTATCTAAGGATCTATGCTAACTGTACGGACCCAATAGGGCTCATATCAATGAGCTCCTAGCCAAAAACTAAAACCCTAATCTAGTTCCCTACGGAACTAGCAGAATCCTCTGATGAATCCTCCTCAGGACCCTCCCCGATCTCCGGGGATGCAGGCACTACCGGTCCAGGTCCAGCGGGAATCTCCTCCTCACCTCGTGCCTCTCCCGCCACGCGCTCAAGGGTATGCGCGCACTCATGAAGGACCTGACCTAAACCATCTCGGACATGCCCAGCTACACGAGTCAATCGCTCACGAGATCTCCGGAGCTGCTGAGTCAATGCTAAAGTCCTCTGTCTCTCTCTCATAAGCTCCTCCTCCAGCTCTCCAATCTGGTGAGCCTGGCGGCCCACCTCGTCGCTCAAACTGCGGACGCTCGCCTGAGCAGCAGCTGACGTGCGAGCGAAACTCCTACTCTCCTCGATCAGTGGGACTACCACATAATCGGGATAGGAGTACAACCTCCAGCATACACAACGCGGTCGAATCCGGCGGGCAGGTGAAAAGCACAAGTAAGGATGTCCCGGCTGAGGGCGATAGCGTGCTAAGGGTCTACATCTCGGTCCCTGATACCTCGAGGGTATCACCGTCAAGTCTCGAAGCTCGGACGCCTCACCTCGGCCCTCGTCCGTCATACCTACATATTTAAATAATTAATCAATTAGGTCTATCTCAAAAGTACTTAATAATAATAATTACTTAAATAGTACACTCAAATATCAAGCTTAAAAGTAACCTAAACCCATGCTCAAGCATCTCCATAATAGCGTCTGGGTGCGGAAATTCGGATCTTATCTCTCACACTCAGGGTGATCAGGCCCAAGAGTAACCGACTCGACCCAAATTTCCTACCCGACACCCAAGCAAATCTAGCACTAGAGACAAGATTCAATCCTAGGCTCTGATACCACCTGTGACAGCCCCACCTTACCCAAAGGCGCACCAACGGGCTTAGCGGACTGTCTGCCTAGCTCTCGCCAGGACTCAAACACGCACTCGCTTAAACATCCAACCATACTTAACTTAAACTAAAATGCACTCATAAATAAATAATTCATAATATTTACTTAAAAGTGTAAATATTACTAGAGTTTTACATCCCAAAAAAAATATAACAATATTTACAATAAAAGCCTACACATTTAGGCTATCAAAACACAATAAACAAAATATCCACTAGGTCCAAATCAGCTTTTCCAGCTTTAGTAATTTTGGAAACCTGGTTAAAGAAAACAAATAAATGGGATGAGCTAAAATAGCCCAGTGAGTGCTCAAGTCATACAACCATACCAGTAAAATGTGATTTTTGTTCAATAAAATATTTAACGAGTAAATAAACAATTTGTGAACAATTTAATTTAACAAGTAGTCACGGGCGGATACGGGGCTCAACTACGGGAGCAAGCTCAACCGTAGAAGTAGCAGGCACTGAATATGTAACCAAGACATTCGGATCGAGATAATAGCTCAGGTCCTCATCAAGGAACATACCAGTACAAACAAGCAAGTACCCTAACCACCGTTCACCTTATAACCTCCAAACAAGCTACCACCTCCAGGGAGTAATCTCAACCTTGGAAGGGCCAACAAGTAAGAAAGTTCTATCCGGAGTTGGCCTCTTAGAGGAATTCAACTCATTTAAGGAAAGAACGTCACGCCCTAAAACACCCAGCACCTTATATCCTCCCAAGTCACGTCAGAGTTGACTAACCGTGAAGTAACGGTGAAGTTAGTCACGGTAGTCTCACACACAATTAACACATTTAATAATGAAAGCATGTAACACGTTGTGAAATAGATGCGATAAAGTACACATCTTTTCTCAAGTAACACATTTTATCAAATAATAATATCAAGTAGAACATGGCATTTCATGCATCATGCACACATAAGAACACTCACCTGAATTGTCTATGAAAAGATTTCGTGGTAAGGTCGCGTCTCACTACCGGATCCTGAAATTCATGAGAAATAATCGTATAAAAATCCTTACTAAAATCTAAGAAATTTCATAAGGAAATTCAAGAAATACCCCAAGTCTTTCTAGGGTTTAATTTCTAGGGTTTTGCTCGGAAAGGTTTAATTCACTAATAACTAATCTACGAAAATTTCTGCACACTTAAATCACTAAATTACAGCTTATAAAGCCTTAAATCATAGCCTAATTATTTTTATTTCCTAGGTTTTACCGAAATTTCGGCAGCACTTCCCCTATAACCGGACTAACCCAAAAATTTTAAACCTGCAAGAAAAATCAACCATCCAATCCATTCAACATGTATTACAACTTATATGTTCAATTTAAACCCAAATTCAATCAAGATTCCACTCAAATTCAAAATCCCTACTCCAAGAATCATTACCCAAATTTACACAGGGTTGGTTTTCAGCCAAATTCGTGCCATTGCTGGGGTCAATCCACTAAGAACTAGGGAATTGTGATTACATGGTTTGAAAGTACATTTATAGGGCTACAACTTTCATGAAGATCATCACTTAAAATTCCAACTAGAACAGGTTCAAAATCAGCCCCCAAGTTGGCTCTTCATCAAAACTGTTTACGCAGAACCGAATTTTCAGCTAACTTTGCAAGCTTTCTGCGATTAATACACAATGAACCACCATGTAAGATTTATACCGTTTTAAAGCCCTATGAATCTAGTTTCTAAAACAACAATAATCATTCAAATCCAAGTTATCTACACCAAGTTATGAAAGTTTTACTAAAACTGGTCCAGCATGACTGTTTAAGTGTTCTTAAGTTCAAGCTTAAATTTTCAACCAAATCAAACTTAAATCATGTCATTTCAAGTCTAAATCACTATCTACAAGCCACACAAGTCCATAAACCTCATATTCATGGAATAAAACTTCATATTCATGGCCAAAATCAATCATATACAACCCATAAAAAAAACATAACTTAAGGCTAAAAACTATAATCTTACACTTGAAATTAAAAGAGAAATTCATGGGAAATACCTCTAGGTAGACAAGATAGTTGCTTAGGAGGAAGTTTCACTCAATTTCTATGGTTGAAATATGAGTAAATGGAAGTAAAAGATCCAAGAAAATTGAAAGAAAATGGAGAGAAAAGAGGGAAAGAAGCAGCCGGCCAGCTAGAAGAAAAAGGAAGAAAACTAAGCTAAGTAAAAATGAAAAGAATTGGAGATAAATTGGAAAAAGTAGTGGCCAATCAAAACAAGACAAAACCAAAGTAAGTCTTGACTTTTTAACCATGGAAGACTCCACTTGGCACTAGGTAATTAGAAGTGATTTTCATTAGTTATCCCATAATTAATCTTGCAAGATTTCCTAGGTACAACTCTTAAGGCACTAAGTACAACATGCTCATCATTTTTTTTTTCCACAAATTCAGCCATCACTTTTTTTTTTTTTTCCTAATGAACATAATACAAAATGAAGGGTTTTTCATGAATTTCTAGGGTGTTACAGCGCTTACATTTGGGAGGGGGTCAGTCACCCTTAGAGTCCACGCATGTTAATATTACATTCCCTCCTCTCATAAGGAGCACTCCATACGTGCATTCGATATATTTTGCCCTCTTTATCTTTTTGGAGGTTGTACCCACCCATTCCGGTTAGGAATAGGATTGATCTACTTAGGCATGTGCGCGGGGCACGATGTGCACGTAATCATATTTGGGAGATCACCCGAACTCTCGGCTTAAGTCCATAAGTTTAGAGATTCGGGGACTTTTAAGATCCACTCGGACACGCGGCTGGGGCATGATGTGCACGTAGCAGTGTTTGGGGGATCACTTGAGCCACCGATCAAGGGTTTTGGGATTGATGATCCTAACCCTTAGGTCTGAAGGCTTGGGAGCCGACAACCTAATTTAGTCTAAATGCATTAGTGAGCCCAACCTCATGCATCCATGTAAAATAACTTAGGATAGAGTTAGCCTTATCCTATCAGGCACACTAGGCACGAGAGGAGGGAACCAACCTCCTTTATCTTTCTTATTATGCCATTTACTGTTATCTATGTGTATTATTTGTTTTTGCCAATGTGTTATGTGTTATTTGTTGAATAAACTAACACAATTTCTTTCCAATTTTGATTGGATTCATAACCATAGAATAAAGAGCCTTGCCATGGTGCTCTCATAGGAAGCCAACCCCTTTTTGGCACGTTTAAATTTTGTTTTCATAATTAATTTCTTCAAGAAAGATGGAAATAGAATTTCATAAATTTTTGCATATTGTATTTTGTTATAAATACCCAAAGGGATCAATCATTGCGACTTTCTTAAAAATCTTGAAAATTCAATTTTTCGTCTTATATATTCTTGAATAAAAATTATAACTTTTAAATTCTTTTCAAGGTGAATTCCTCCTTGTTGTTTTACTTTTGTTGTACCTGACAATTTTATTCGAACTAAAATTTTCTCAGAGCCAATAAATGTATCTAAGAGGTCAAACTTTTGTACAGTCTGCATTTATTTTATTTAAAAAATAAATATTATGCATCATTTTTGCCGTATCTCCTGCCCTCCCGACCCACATTACACAAAAAGTGATTGTAGCGCATATTTCATTTGACTTTAATAAACTGGCATTTTGACTTGTATATTTCTAGATAAAGTCATGACTTTTGATTTCTTTCAATTCGGTGTCTCATAATCTCATAAAGGCTCAATTTTCTTTATCAAGCAAAAAAATTTGAGTTCAATAATCTTTTGTACAATTCATGTTCCATCTTTTTCAAAGAAATTTTGCAACATTTTCAAATCTTGCATTTTGACATATTTTAATCAGCTTTAACAAACTGTCATCATGCATAAATCGTAGAGGGAATGCCATTTTGGAAATCCTATGATAGGAAAGCTGCCTGTTTGTCTTGGGTATGTAATCCTAAAAAGACATGCATGTTTATATTTCAGTACCATCCTGGCGGGTGAGACCCTAGGTAAGGTAGTACGAGCAAAAACAGAAGCATTTGCTTCTCGATGAATATGGCGTGTTTTTCACTAGAAAATGGGAGTCTCACCCTAAAGAATTGCATTTCATGCTAGGCCTACCCTCGGCACAAACAAGGGCACTCCCTAGGACATGCATTCAAATTGTTTATACATTTACTAACTCCAATCTTTTTTTTTCCTTTTCTTTTCTTTCTCAAAATAAAAATATGATAGTGTTAGGTAAGATAAACACCTGAATCATGTTCTTTTGATTCCCATCTTTTAGGTACAGTAAATCATAGCTTCTTTTCACCAAAGTCCCATTTCCACGTAGTCCTGCGCCATGCTACTGCATATAAACATGAGTAACCATCCGAATTCTTCGGAAGTACCAACAGGGAATCAGGCGTCTGAACTGACTGCGCTAAGGGCGCAAATGAATAAAATGTTAACCAAGATGAATGACATGACTCACTAGGTGTCCTCACATAACCAAATCAGTGCCCACTTCATAAGCAATATGAACAACAATGGTTCCACCTCGAATGCACCACCTGCTCGGGAAACTCTGCACACGCAACTCAATGCAGGTGGAAGTACCCTTGGTACAAACGGCAATAACCTAGCTATCGAGATACAAGTCTCATCTCTGAATACCCAAGACACACAGATTCCACCCCCATCTACTCAAAACCCTCAAGTGCCTGTTCATATTCTATCTAGCTCTAGAAACACTCAAAATGCTTCAAACCAACCTTACTACCTCCAACAAGCAACTCAATTCACCTAAAACACTCAGCCCCCATCGGCTCTTAACCCATGTCAGGTTGTGCTTGATACTGGGTATCAGAGGAGTAGAGATGGAACCTTTTGTTAGGGAAGAGGAACCTTTTATGACTGATAAGACACTATTGAAGAAACTGAACAGATTTGATGATTTCATCAAAGAAAGTTAGGGGTTTGAGAGATACAGTGGATTGGATTATGAGGATTTCTGCATGTTTCCAAATACTCAATTGCCACCAAAATTCAAAGTGCCTGAATTTTCTAAGTATAATGGCAGTGGGGACCCTGTAGTGCAACTCAAAATGTTCTGTAACAAACTTGGAAGACCAATTGGAGATGACAAGTTATCCATGATACTTTTTAGAGAGAGTTTAGAGAAAGATACATTAGAGTGGTATTTGAAATTAGACTTCCCAAAAATTCGAAACAGGACTAACCTTTCACGGGCTTTCATCAAGCAGTATGAATTTAACTGTGATCTGGTGCTTGACAGATTTGCTTTGGTAGAGCTAAAAAAGAAACCCTCAAAAATCTATGTAGCTTATGGCCAACGGTGGCGAAATATTGCTGTCAAAGTGCATCCGTTCATTGATGAGAATGAGATGGTCAAACTTTTCATTGATGTTCAAAACCCACCATATTACCAAGCGATTGTGGGCTCTATTGGGAAAACTTTCACTCAAGTCATAGAACAGGTAGAAGCCATTGAGAGAGGAGTGAAGAAAAAGAAAGTGGTAGATATAACTGCCATAAAGTTACAAGTTAAAAATCTGCAGAACAATAACAATTTGAAGAGAGTGGTTGGAAAAAAAGCCGAACAAAAGAAAAGGGAATCAGTTTTTGTGCTAAATCAAGGCCCGAGACCCAAACTCAGATTCCAACTTAATATGAATTATCATGCCAATCATCTGCAATACTCTCCATCAGCACATACTTTTCCTACTTTTCTACCATGCCCTCAACTAGTTTTTTACACCCAAGCCCAACCGATGAATATGCAGCCATTTTTTCCAAATGCTCAACCCACGTTTCAAAATTTTCAACCTGCACCACAAAATAACTTGCGTCCTCCATTTCAACCTCGCCCAAGACCTATTCGTCCCAATATTTATGTTCCACCCAACCATTCTCAGAATGTTATGGGTCCAGCAAACCCCACAGAGAGGATCCAGGACCTTCACTCCTCTTGGTCGCCCTTTGAATCAAATTTATGAACAACTGAAAGCAGCAGGTAAGATCAGCACAATATCTCAGGCTATCTACTCTGATGGACTGCTTTGTGACTACAATCTTTAGGGTTATTGTGTTTATCATTCAGGAGGCCAGAGACATTCCACAACTAATTGTCGGGCATTAAAGCACAAAATTCAAGACATGATCGATGATGGAGCAATCGTATTTAGGAGAGGAAGGGGATAGAGTCCAAATGTGGATAACAATCTTTTGCCTTCCCATGAGCCTACTGTGGGGATGATAGATACTGCTAGTTTCAATGTTATTGATGATAGATACTAAACAACTGGATAGCTGAGTGACGGTGAATTTAGAATTGCCTTTGTTTCTAAATTCATTTCCAGATAGGGCCTTGGAATGGATTTCCTTCTTCGATGGTTCTAGTGTCTGGCTCATATCCTATTTTTCTTTAATTTTATTAGTCGTGAGTCCTTATTTACTTTTAAGTAAAAAGTTTTTTTTAAACTTGGACTACATTTACTACTTTCCCAAAAGGCTGGCGTCAGTAGGTGTTTGTAAATACTCCATTTCTAAGAAAATGCAAGTTTGAGTTCAATGAAATAAAAGTTTTCTCATTTGTTTATTTATTCAATTGTTTCTATATTTTTCATTTTTTCCTTTAAGTGGCCAAAATAAATGCCTATGATTTTTGGATGTCACCTCATGTGAAGCTGATGATTGTCATTTTGATATCTCTATAGATTCTAAATAAGGTAAAATTGTCAATAAGGAATTAGAGTGAGAGTGAAAAGGAACCTGGATTCTGTATTAAGAATTCTGAATGGTACGAAGGAAATTCATACTTAACATGAAAGGATCAGAAGCCATAAACATTAGCGCCAAGACATAGGTCAAAGAGTTAGGTCAAGATGCACTTTCGCTTTGAAGATTTTGAAAATATTTAGCAAACTTCACCAAACAAGTTCGGATGAATGTTTGCAGGATTCAAGCACAATGAAAGAACAAGCATGCATGGGATGCCACTTCAACCAATTCACAATGGGAGTTTTTTTTGTTTCATGTCCACACTTTCCTATTCACCTTTAAAATGTGTTGTATAAGTTGTTATAAGATTAAATAAGGTAATGCCACATGCTTGTAAATTATTGCTCACAATCGTGATTTTTGTCTAATTCCCTTACTTGTTAAAATTACTTTTTGTACTTTGACAAATGTTTTCTTCAAGCACTAAGAAATAATTATTGTGTGGTTTAGACTTTTGTTCTTATAGAAAGTATATTTTGTAAAGTAGTTGACATTATGTCCAAATTTTGCACGTTTGATGAAAATTTATCTTCTTTACTTAATTTCACATGTTAAACCCTGATTATGATCAATTAGTACATTCATGTAATATGTGTTATGACATCTATCATGAGGGATTCTTATATATAAAAAAAGAAAAAGAAATAATGCAGTTTTTTCTACTCCAATGGTTCTCGTGTTTAGTAACCGAGAGTCTTCATAAAAAATGTCGACTTTCACATCAAACGGTACTTGAATTATGAGTAATGCGTTGCAAATTTGAGAAAATAAATTATTGAGTAATCAAGGATCTTCATTCAACCAATGTCGATTCTTGCGTAAAAAGGCAGTTTTACTTCTCGAATACAGTTTCTGCTATTGGTTTAAGATCGAGATGTTAAGTAACCGAGAACCTTCATAACCAATGTCGATTTTTGTGTCAAAAGACACTCGTATTTTGAGTGACTTGGTCATTAGAATAAAAATTTTCTCATGAGAAAAATGAAATTGATTATAGACATGTGATGTTCTCCGATTGGTCATATGATTCGTTTACTTGTGAAATTCAGTAAGGCGAAGAAATTAAGTTAAAATTGCTTAATTGTGATATAATTTCTTCCCCTTTGCTTGATATTATGTGTATTAAAGGCAAGACAATAAATTGTATAATTGTTATTTACTTGGTTTTGAAGAAGTAAATTTGAGAATGTACATGTGTGATTTCAATGCTTGAATCATTAATTGATCTCACATTCTTCAAACAATTTGAGGACAAGTGATGATTCAAGTGTGGAGGAATTGACAAGTGTCAAAATGATGCATTCTAGCACGTTGGCAGATGATGTTAATATCTCTATCCCAATCAACAAGGAAAGATTGCCTTACTGATGCCAAATATTCCTCGAGCACTAGTTTGTTTTAATGAAAAAGGGAAAGATCACCTCAGTATTGGACGTCGTCGCTCATTTCATTTCTTCCCCTGAAGTCAATAATCTGAAAGGATCCTATGGTTAAGAGAATGTGATAGTTGAAGGCTCACGGATGAGAAAACTAGTATGTCGGCATGGGATTCATTGGGAAGTTGATAACAACAGTTAATTGAGATTTCTCATCTACATTGGTCATTTCGTGGCAATATCAAAATTCAAATGAGAACGACATTCAAAGATCATAAGGCACCTTTTAAGCCATCACTTCAAAATCAATTTTTGAAAAAATCTTTCATTTAATTTTATTTCATTAGTCTTTGCGTGTTGTTCACTGTACATAATTTCTTTTATATTATTGCGTGTGAAGCATTTTTCTGACGAATTCATGTTTTGAAAATTTTTGACATTTTCTTTGTTTGAATTTGAAATAAAAGTGAAGGCAATTCTAAATTTATCAGAAGCCAAAATCATGCACGAACTACAAGACTATTTTGGGAGATTTGGTCTGAGTCGTGAATCAAAGTTCAATGAATTGGAAAACTTGCAGAGAGTGGGCAAGAACTTGGTCAGAGACTCAAAATGGCAATACTCATGTTTATATGCGTTAGTAGAGTCAAGGGACCATCAGATGGTGGCATCACTTTTGCAATTGGAGTTGCTTCCTCTTTTTGTAGGTGCAATCACATCGTCATCAATTGAGACCTTTGTCAAGAATGAAAACTGGGGCAATTATTTTAATATAATCATGATATTGATCAAGAGCGTAATTCATTTCAAAGATCGATTTCAAAATTAATACTGGGGTAAATTTTTTAGCAAAAAATTTAATTTTAAGATTGATTTTGAGATTAATTTATACTAGGACAACCTTTTTGCAAGGGATGAATTTAAATGGATTTTGATACCAAATCTCAAAAAGAGTGGTTTCGAAATCAGTTTGATGCCATACATTGGGGCAAAAAAATTTTAAAAATTTTTGTTCTTTAGGATAATTTGGATGCAATGTTTGACAATTGTTTCAAGTTTTCATATGTCTCGAATTTCTTTATGCATTTTTTCAGCAGTCTGAATCTCATTTTGTTCATTCTAATCTGGTGCATTTTGTTCTTCACTTTAGAATCATACATTCATACATTTTGTTTAGCAGCCTGTGCTATATCATTTGGTCTTACATTTTTGCACCGACACTTGTTTATTATTGATTTAGCATGTGACATATTGTTTTGATTTTGTCCAACATTACGTGTATTTTGCATTTATATTTAAGTCCCAACTCGTCCGCTAGGTTTACTTTTATGCTTAAATCCCAACTCGTCCGTTGGGTTTACTTTTCTGGTAAGTCCCACCTCATCCGCTGGGCCCAACTCGTCCCTTGGGTTTACTTATCATGTCTTAAGTCCCAACTCGTACGTTGGGTTTACCTTTCTACTTAAATCCCAACTCATCCGTTGGGTCCCACCTTGTCCGTTAGGTTTACTTTTTTGTTAAGTCCCAGCTCGTCCGTTGGGTTTACTTTTCTGCTTAAATCCCAGCTCGTTCATTGGGCCCCATCTCGTCCGTTGGGTTTACTTTTTTGCTTAAATCCCAACTCATCCGTTGGGCCCCAACTTGTCTGTTGGGTTTGCTTTTTTGCTTAAATCCCAACTTGTCCATGGGGTTTACTTTACTGCTTAAGTTTCATCTCGTCCGTTGGGCCCTAACTCGTCCGTTGGGTTTACTTTCTGTTAAGCCCCAACTCGTCCGTTGGGTTTACTTTTCTGCTTAAGTCCAGCTCGTCTGTTGGGTTTACTTTTCTGCTTAAGTCCTAACTCGTCCATTGGGCCCCAACTCGTTCGTTGGGTTTGCTTTTCTGCTTAAGTCCTAACTCGTCCGTTGGGCCCCATCTCGTCCGTTGGGTTTACTTTTCTACTTAAGTCCCAACTCGTCCGTTGGGTTTACTTTTTTTGTTTAAGTCCCAACTCATTCGCTGGACCCCAACTCATTCGTTAGGTTTACATTTCCGCTCGTGTCCCAACTCATCCACCGGGTCCCAGCTCGTCCGTCGGGTTTAATTTTCTACTTAAATCCCAACTCGTCTGTTAGGCTCCCAACTCGTCCGTTGGGTTTTAATTTCTATTTATTTTAATCTGGCCGCTCAAATTCTGCATTTTCATTTTTATATATCGTACATTCATTTTTCAGTTCGTATCCCACTAGCATGTTTTACTTTTTCAAATTTATATTTATTTAGTAATTGTCATGCATTTGTCATTTACATTTTCAAATCTGACAGCCCAAACCTTGCATTTTATGATTCCTGGCAGTCTAGGATCATTTATTTACATCACCAAGTTGGCAGCTCAACTTTGCATTCAAACCTTAGCAACCCAAAGTCATGCATCCATTCAGCAGCCTACTCAGCATCTGTTTATTTACGTTTCCAAGTGTGGCAGCACAGACCTCGCATTGTATTCCATGATTCCTAATAGCCTAGAATCACTCATTTACGTTTCCAAGTCTAGCAGCCCAAACCTTACATTGCATTTTATGATTCCTGGCAGCTCAAGATCATTTATTTCCTTTTCAAGTTGGCAGCCCAACGTTGTTTTCATCAACCTTGGCAACCCAAGATCATGCATCCGTCCAGCAGCTTGGTCGACATCTACTTATTTACGTTTCCAAATCTGACAGCCCAGACCTTGCATTGTATTCCATAATTCTTAGCAGCCCAGGATCATTCCTTTATATTTTCAAGTTTGGCAGTCCAAACTTTGCATTCATCAACCTCGACAGCCCAAGGTCATGTATCCGTCTAGCAATTTGGTCGGCATCTATTTATTTACGTTTCCAAGTCTGGCAACCCAAACCTTGCATTGTATTCCATGATCATTCCTTTATATTTTCAAGTTGACAGCACAACTTTACATTCATTAACATTGGCAGACCAAGGTCATGCATCCGTCCAGCAGTCTGGTCAGCATCTGTTTATTTACGTTTCAAGTCAGGCAGTCCCGACATTATATCTAACTTATCAACATTTGTTCTGTCCAGTAGTCAGGACTCATTTTTGTCTATTAGTTTAAGCACTTTATTAAGTCTTGCAATTTTTATCGCTTTATGTTATCTTTGTTCAGTAGTTAAAATGTTGCATTTTCTTCTCTATTTTTGATTAAAAAAATCAAAAAAATCAAATTCTTGTATTATTAATTGCATTTTGTGTTCATAGTTCATCAATTCGAACTACATTTTGACCTGATTCCCTTATGAGGGATACGTAGGCAACTCTTAAAGAGTTCGGTTGTATTCTCACTTTTTCATTTGTTTACATTCTTATGCTGTATGTTAGATATTTGTTTCATTCTGCATTTGTGTTTGTTTTTATGTTTAGGTGAATCAAAATTTGGTATTATCTACATTTTTGTCTGAAATCCCTGCGAGATTCCCGACAAAGAGAGGCAAGTTGTAGACACCAAATTTTAACACACCCTTTATATAAAAATATATTTTACTTCATTTTGGGATTTTTTTTTTCTCGGCGGTTGATTATAATTTTTGTGCATATTATGACTAATTCGTCACATCATGGGCAAAATGATAATTTCACCATGTAAATATTATTTTATTTTATTTTATTTCCTAAATACATAATTTTACTATTTTTATCATTATTTATAATTTTAATAATTTTTTAGAGTCATTTATTATTTATTTAAAATTTTAGTATTTTTAAACTTAACAGCGCGTTTTCCAATGCACTCTTTTTATGAGAATTTTCAAATAAAAAAATTTTATATATGCATTTTGTATATTCATTAATTTTCTGTAAAAATTTTGTAATTTTTATAGAGCGTTTGGTATTTATTTCAAACTTTTAACTTTTTGTCTATTAATGGTTCATTTTCATTATTCCAGCAAATTTCAAAATTTGTAGTAAATTTTATTTCTCCTTTTAATGCTGAATTTTAGTGGTTTTTATTTTTTTTAGGAATCCAAGCGAATTTCATTTTTATTTTATTTTTGCTTAAAAAAAAGGGAAAAGGAGTCAAACAACAGCAATGCTTTCTGCCTCGGCTGATAGCAGCCATGCTTTCTCCCATCATCAAAACCAACTCTCCCCTCTAATCATCACTCTCATCCCCACTTGCAATCCCTTCATCAGATTTGAGGGATTTTGCTTATTTTTCTTTCTCACTTCATCATCATCACCCTGCCTGCACTCACAATTTTCAGACATGCAAAAAGCGCTCCACCTTGCACAAAAACACCTCACGCTTCACTCTCTTGGCCTCTCCTTCACCACTTGCACATACACACATCAAATGCACAGACAAAACTCAAAAAACACCATCACAACTTGCACATAACTCTCACATTTCCCTCTCTGCCTTCCCTCACAAAGCACACTCCATCACTCTCAATCTGCACCCAAAAACACACAATTCATTCACCTCAGCAGACCAGCACAACACACCAGCATACACACACATACAAATATTCACAGCACATTGCAATACACAACACACAACAAACGGCACACAGGCACACAATTCACACCAGCATACACCCACAAAGAACAAGTCCATCAGCAACATACACAATCACACGTGCACAAAAATCAAACACAACAACTCCACCACCACCGGAAGTCACACACCAACCGGCTGAATTCCACCACTGCAATCACCACTAGTCGGCCAGTCCAACAAGCTCCTACCATTTCTCGGCCAAACAAGGTAAGATTCTACAACCCTTCTTTATTCTTTTTATATAATCTTAATTTCTACTCGGATCTCATAGTTGTTAATTAAAATTGGACCAAGCAATTAGAGTTTAGTTTCTAGATTTGGGGAATTGGATTTGGGAAGAAGAAGACACCGATTGGGGAAAGATTTTGGGGCGTTCGGTTAAGATATTAGAAAAGAGAAGTCCGGTGAGACCGAGAGAGAGAGAATCAAAGAGAGATCGAGGAAAGGGAGGAGAGAACTAGAAACCAAAGAGAGAACGAGACTGAAGAAAGAACAAGAGACCGAGAAGAGAGAGAGACCAAGGAGAGAGAGAGACGAGGAGAAAACAAGAGACTGAGGAGAGAGGAGACTGAGGAGAGAACTAAGACCGAAGAGAAAACGAGACCGAAGAGAGAACAAAAGACCGAGAAGAGAAAGAGACCGAAGAAAGAGAGAGAGACTGAGGAGAAAACAAGAGACTAGAGACCGAAGAGAGAACGGGATCGAAGAGAGAACTAAGAGACCGAGGAGAGAGAGAGACTGAGAAGAGAACAGGAGAGAGAGCCGGAGAAGTAGAAAAAAGGGGGGAGGAGAAATCTGGAAAAAAAAAAAAAGGAAGAGTCTTAGGCAAAACTACATCGTTTTGGTTAGTTTTCTTTAATTATTTATTTTTATTATTTTCATCAGATTATATATATTTACATTTTGCCCCCTTAGGTTCTTAATTGTTTGATTATGCCCTTCAATACTTTGAGTTTACTTCATTTAAGTCCTTATTTATTTTAGTTGGCCCCTAGAATTTGTAATACCTTTCAATTATGTCCAAATTAATTGCAATATGGTTTTAATATGTCTAGAAATTGCAATTTTATACCCCTAAGTTTGCTGAAATTGTGAATTTGTTCTTTTAATTTTGCTGAAATTACGTTTACCTCCTAGGTTTGTTCTAGTTTTTATTTTTACTCACCATGCATTGCTGGAATTGTATTTTAGCCTTAGAATATTGCTGGAATTGTATTTTAGCCCTTGAAAGTTGCTGAAAATTTGTAATTTGGCCCCTAATGTTGCTGAAAATTGCATTCTTGTCCCCCAACCTTGCTGAAATTTTATTTTTGTCATTATGCCTCGTTGGAATTACATTATTGCCCTCCAATATTGTTGGAATTTATATTTTTGCCCTAAGTAGCTAGAACTTGAATTTTAGCCTTTGAATGTTGCTGAAAATTGTATTTTTACTCTTGAATGTTGCTGAAAATTATAATTTGGTGTTAATACTTGTTGGAATTTATAAATTGGGGTTTATTGTTGCTGTAAAGTTCATTTTTATTTTGAATAATTGCTGGAAATTGAAATTTAGTTCTTAAGTTGCTGGAATTTCAATTTGATCCCCAAATGTTGCTGGAAATTTTTATTTTTGCCATTGTGCTTGCTGGAAATTATATTTTAGCCTTTTTAAATTTGTTGTAAACTATGTTATTACCTTAACTAGGGTTTGAAATTGTAATTTCACCATTTTTTTGTTGTAAATTATATTTTTACTCTAAAAATGTTGCCTAAATTTCCATTTTTAACCCAAAACCTTGCAACATTTTATTTTTGCCAAAAAAAGATTTAATTAAGTCCTCAAAGCTTTTAATTATTTATTTTCACATTTTATTTTTATTTTATTAAATTTATAATTAATGTTCTAAAATTTGGTCTTGTTGGTCTAATTAATGCGCATATTAGTTTCTTTATTTGTCTTTTAGTTGTTTTGATAATTCTTATTTGTATGTTAAAACTTAATTATGTATTATTGCATTTTATTTTTTTATTATTTTTATTTTTATTTTTATTTTTACTTTTATTCTTTAACCTAAACATTTTTTTCCTTTCTTTCTTTTTCTTATTTATTTAATTATTGTTTTTCTTTATTTTTGTTTATTATTGCTATAATTGTTTTGAATTATTGTGGCTAGTTATAGTGATTAGTATGAAATTATTTAATTAGTAGTTTATTTATTTAAACAGTGATATTTTTTTGACATGTTTGTTCATTTTATTAGCAATTTGTACTGAGTTTACGAATGGGAGGTAGCTCTATTACTCTTTCAATGTCTCTTTATATGCTCCTACGTACTCCTATCTGTTTTTCTATATGTTTTTTTTATATATCTCTTTGTGCTTATAATTTTTATTCACGTGTGAACATTTATTTATGTATTTCATGTTATTTACTTGAATTTAAATTTTAATTATTCGGAGAAATGTAATAGATAGGTAACATTCTATTTGACAAAATTTTTGTATTTAGATAGAAAATGTAATAGATAATTTATATTTATCTATTTAACAAAATCTTATGTATTTTAGATCGAAAATGTAATAGATAGGTTAGATAGGTTATCTTTTATTTTTGACTTTTATATTGTAATTAGGCTTCTCCGGTGTAATAGTTAGGGCTTTTGGATGCTATGCGTGCTATGTGTCCTATGTGTTTATCTGTTTTATTCGCTTTCTCTAGGACTTTGCATCTAGAATATTATGCTCGTGTCCTTTGTGCTCCTATGTTCTATTATGTGCTTTTATGTGATTATTTCTTTAATCTATGTTTTATTTATTTACTTATTTATTATGACATATGTGTATCGTCGCCACAGTAGTCCAACGCTAGTTGTGGTTAATTCCGATTTCTTTGCTAGTCCAACGCTAGCAGAGAATTTCTAGAAAATAGGCTAGTCCAATGCTATGCCTTTAGGTCATTTTAGTATTAGAATCACTTCTCGTGTACATTCCATGCCATTTCACACATATTTTCTCTTTTTCAGGCTTTTCTCATTTTTTTATGGTTTTTATGTATTATTAGCACTTATTATCTATTTTAAACATATGTTCAACACAAAACATTTAGACTCCACTGCACATAGAATTTTTAGTCATTTTGTGTGCGATTTGACTAGAAATAGTCATCTACTCATGTGGAAAGCGGTGGCGTACATGCCGTTCCCCCCTTCGTGAGTAGGAATAGCTAATCACGAGTTTATTAGTCCCCCATACCCGTTATGTTGCATCCTCACTTTTTTTGTTCACTTACTATCTATACTACTGTTTTCCTTTTCTTTTGCATTCCATTTTGCATTTATACTCGTGATTCCATCAAGGTCTAGACTCGAGTTTTGCAATTAATGTGATAATCCTGACCAAACCTCAATGGAATATTTTGTCGCTTAATGATACCTATTTTTAGGACTAGATTTGCATTCATATAGTTGCATCCAAAAGTGATAAAATCTTAAGGTTATATTTGAAAAATTTAGACTAAACCTCGCAACTAGTTTCGGTTAAATTGAAAGGGTGCCTTAGGCGTGAGCCTTTGCCTTCCCTTTCTTCAACTGTGACTCCTGAACCTTTTTATCTTGTTTTTAAAGACTTGGAGTTGTCTTAAAAAGGGTTTTCTTGTTTTTCTTATATTTTTCAAAAATCATTTTCTAAATAAACCATTCTCGATTTCTTACCTTTGTAAAATATTTTCTGATGACTTGGTACACCAAAACTCAATACAAAGTGGCGACTCCTTTTTCACTAAAAACCCTATTTTGGACTCTTTTTTCGGGCTAAAAAAAATCATCGCATTTTCAAAGTCTCATTTTAGGCCTTTTTCTTTTTGTTTTCAAAATAAAGTATTTTCTAAAAATCACATCTTTTATCAAACTACCTTTTATAAAGTATTTTCTAAAAAAAATCATTTTATAAGAACCTACACTTTTTTTTTCCAAATAAACACAACAATAATTCCCTTTTTCCGACTTTCGAAAAATGGGACGCTACAAGTTTCAATTTATTTTCATGAATCTATTTAAACTATTTATGCTTTAAATAAACAAAAGCTCAAAATTTTCATTATTTGTGAATTTTAATTTATGTTTGTGAATTTATTTTAACTATTTAAAATTTTTATAAAATAAAAGTCAAATGTTCAGATTTGATTTTAATACAAATTTACTTACAGCATTTACAGTTTCATGTAGACTGTACTTTTCAAGTTTAGTTTATATTGATGAATTTATTTGTTTCATTCTCATTATTGCGTAAATTATTTAAATTACTTAAAATTTTAAATAAACTAAAATTCAAAAAAGTTAAATAGATTCATGAATAAAAATCCAAATTCAAACAGTTAAAAGAGCTATCATTGATGATCTATTGAAAAAAAAATTAAATATTTCTCTTTGTTCTCTAATTCTCTCTCATAACAGAAAAGGCACAAATTGAAAATTAGAATACTAATTTAGGAGTATACTTATTTATGTTTTACAATATTGACAACGACACGGACCTTCACTATCAAGAAAAAAAAATAATGCAAAACTTGTGTAGGGATTTCAGTGGAACCATGTTAAAGATTTTTTTTTTTTTAAAGGAGTGCTAACGAAGTTTGATATAACTAACATCTTAGGGTACATTAATTTTTTTTTCACAACACTAACGATATAGTCCAGAAAGAACTAAAGTGGCATTAAAAAATATTAACATCATATCATTCTACCCATGATCAAAAAACAGCTGTCTACTACTTATAAAAGTACATAAACCATCTTTATTCCCATTACTTAGATTGTGAAGTTTACAAATTGACATGCATGCTGTAATATTAAGGCCTTAGGGACCTTTATGAAATTAAACCTTCTTGGGCCATTGTGTGCTTTGTAAGAAGTAGTGTCCTTAGTTGCAATTCTTGAAACTTCAAATTTTGCCCTAAAGATTGAAATCCCTTCTTCATTTTTCCTCATTCTTCCCCTTCTATTTTGAAAGAATTCCCCTAAATTTCTTCCCATTTTCTCAACCCATTGAAGGAGGAATTGAAGGGATTTCATCCCCAAAGGAAGCTAGTAGAAGTCATTTTGAAGCCTTCTCCCCAAATCTCCCTCAAGGTAACTCTTCTTCCTACTTTTTTAGTTCTTTCACCATTTGATTATTTTGCTTGGAATTTCGAGATTACGGCTTTATTGGATTCTCTTAGACTATGTTGCTCTTGAAATAGATGATTTGTAGTAGTAGTGCTTGTGAGTTATGATGAATGTGTGAAGTGGGTGAGTTAGAGGTTTGAAGAATTGGGTATGAGATTTTGGTAGATCTTGTGTGATTTTGAGAATGATCCATGAATATGTTGATTATGATGTTAAGATAGTATTTTCCTACTTTATTATGCTATTTTGAGGTTGTTTTGTTGTTTGGATTCGGTGAGAAGATGATGAATAGTGTGGGGGGTGATTTTGAGCAGTTGCAGGCCGTCTTGCTAGGGTTCATCCGCGGTGCCACCCGAGCCGCGGATGAGACCGCGGCTCGTAGCAGCAGCCTCTCTGGGCTCATCCGCGGTGCCACCCGCGCCGTGGATGAGACCGCGGATGAGGGGCCGCTTGCTCTGACCTGAGCCGCGACCTCAGCCGCGCCGCGGTTGAAGTCGCGGCTGGGTACTGTATCTGAGCCGCGGCGTGAGCCGCGCCGCGGCTGACGCCGCGGGTCAGTACAGTTTTGTCTCTTTTCCTCTTTTTGCGTGTTAAGATAGGTTTAAGCCTCTTTTATGGTTTCTTAATAGAATCAGTATGTGATACAAGTCTTCCTTGTGTGTTATAGGCGACGAAGGACTTTATCCCTACTCGGACTACCTAAATTAGTCTTGGAGTGAGGTAAGTAGTATTTGATTCTCTTTGCTTTGGAAATGCTTTTGATGATGATAAATGACTTAGATAGTACTTTCTCTATATAAATGGGCTTATGTTTGGTTACTTTGATTTTCTATGACACAAGATGTGTGGTCTAATGAATTCTTTGAATGAACATATGAATGAGCTCTTGTATGTGAAATGGGTATATGACGGGACTAGTTCCCTAAATTGGTAATGGTAGTAAATCATTTTGAACCGTACTAACCGGGTTATAGTTAGTTTTGTACCGCTCCAACCGGGTGGTAGTTGGTTTTGAACCGCGTTAACCGGGTTATAGTTAACAACTGGAATTCCAGGGTCATGTGTCCACTAACTGCTTGAGGTCTCTTTTCTTTGAATTGCTTTATGCAATGTTTGAAATGTGTATGGTTTTGACTTGACCACATGTTGTAATGTTTATGGCTTTGATTTTTGGTTTGAATTGTACTTATGTATAAATGACAAACTTAAGCCCCAAAGAGAACCTTCACTACTTACTGGGTGATTATATCACTCACCCCTTTTTGTTTAACCCCGCAGGTGATGAATTTGTTGAAGGTGATTGGACCGATTTTTGGGCCTCATAGTCATAGCTAGGATAGACTTGAATGAGGTTATTTTTGATAGCATTGATGTATAGCCATATTTTGTATGGATTAGGTTATACATACTTTCCCATCTATTTTTGTCATGGGGAAAGAGAAGTGTAATGAATGTTGTATATCATTTGGTGATGAATGAAATGGATTCTTTTGGGCATTTTGATATTTTGGAGCCTTATGCTATGTTTAGACGATAATTGTTTTGATTTAGCCTTGTGTCCTAGCGTAGCCTAGGGCATGGCGGGTGCCACGTCTCGGGCACGGAGCGTGACACATTCTTTCGGATAGAAATTGGTGAAAGAACTATACAGGCAAAGGAAAGAATCTTAAGATATTTTTATAACATTTTGATTATTTTTCCTTACCGTACCTTCTTAACGTGAATAGGTTAAAAATAAAAACACGATTACAATGGTTACCAAAGATCTTTTTCCTTTTCTCCGTTGTGATTCATATTAAATATCGAATCCCTAAATTTTGTTACTGAAATCCGCTATGAATATATGCAAATATAAAAAGATTGACCTAAATTAAAAAATAATAAAACAAAAGATTTCTGTCAAAAAGTCCAATTCTTTTTAGTCCCCCCAACCTATTATACATCAGAAAAAAAAAGATATGCTAATGCAATTAAAAAAATAAAGGAAAAAAATATGTCAAATACATTTTTGTTCGGCTAATCCGTCGTAAATCTATGTAAATGAAAATTTTAAATAGGAGGCCTAATCCTGTTTTTCATATATCCAGTTTATTTTATGTTGAGAAAAATTCATATTAATCCAGCTCATAAATAAATGTAATTAAATCGTTTCTAATCCAAAACAAAAAGAATAACATAAAGTAAAGTGTTTATAGAATAAATAGTGTAAATGGATTAATTAATCAAAAAATTATGTTGGTATTCAAATGCATTGTCATATAATTTTTCACAGGTATAGATAAATTATCTTTAATGTTCCAAAAAAAATTTTGAAATTTCCAAACATTATAAATGTTCGTTATCTCATTGTTGTTAGTCAATTTCAAGAATGCATATATTTATACGTTTTATTTACATGTGTATTAATTTTAAATATAACTTTACTGTACTCTTAAATAATTGGTGCTTTTTAACACATAGAAAAAGGATTTTGACAATAGCTGTATGATTAATGACTTGTTGATTTAGGTAGCTAATTAGAATTGTTGGAGAACATAATATTACGATGACTTCATTTTTGCATCAATTCTTCCTGTGGAGACCATGGTTTTTGATTTGGTCCTATGAAATATGAGAGAAAAAATTTTGGCAATTGTTTATTATCTAAAAGAACTATTTTAAGCATTTCTCTTATCATAAAAATAACATTTCGTCTAGGTTTTGGTGAAAGAATGGGACGTTCAAAAATAAGTTAGTATTTCACATTGAAATGCTAACACATTGATTTTTTGTGCAAAAGTGAGATGCTAAAAAATAGCTCTCAAAACATAGCTAAAATTTGACACAAGGCAGGTGACATAATCCGAAATTATGAGTTAAATTTTTCTAAAAATGGTTCTTCATTAAGATTTCCCGACTGGAAAAAGATCAAGACATAAATCTGACATGCGTCCAAAAGCAAAGTAGAGAAAATCAAAGCAACGCATAGTAGAGAAATGCTCAGGCAGCCTTTACCCCACTGAATATAGTTTTAATATTATATCAAAATATGCTATGGTGTTACGAAATTAAGTAATATAATGTAAAAATAGTAATATTTCTCAAGAAAGTAGTAAGTAATATAATGTAAAAATAGTAATATTTCTCAAGAAAGTAGTAAGTAATATAATGTAAAAATAGTAATATTTCTCAAGAAAGTAGTAAATTATCACAAGTTTTACCGGTTTTTTTTAAACATTATTTGTGCTCACTTAAATCTACATCATCATGGTATTTTTCATATCGTATGGAATGTGACATTTTCCCTTGAGTAGCTATAGTTTGTGTAACCAAATTCGTTGATCTAACTCTTAAGTATGCAATGCATAATATTAAAATAAAATTGTTTACATACTTTTTCTTTGATATTTCTATTATCTTAAGGAATGCTTTTTATATGTCAAAGGAAGATTCATATATGAAATTGACCATCGTTAGATATTATATGCATTATTTTATGCATTTTTTATTGAGAGATGCTTCTATCAAAATTAACAAAATTTTTTCTTTTCCATATTTGAGTGATTATCAAAAGTTGAATTAGTTCAAAAATGAAAGTTGGAATTGGTGGGGCAAATGGAAGAATTTCCCAAAAGATTGAAAAAAACACAAATTGGGAAATAAAAAGGAAGTTTTGAAAAACTTGTCTAGAACACAAAGATCCCAACCTAGATTTCCTTAATTTCTTAATGGAGAGAGGACTGTTCAGGCACTTCGGAGCAACTTTTCTTTTTATGATACATTTTGTTAATACTTTTTATATTTCCATTTTAACCTTAACATCGTATTACCCATCAAATTTTGATTCAATCAGTTTAATACTATTTTGCCTTCATTTCTCTGAGGTTCATTTGATACTACGGGAGATGTTTGGTTTCTAGAATAGGAATGGGAATGGGTAAGATAAACCTCACCATCACTACGGATTTATGTGATTTTCTCCTATATGTTTTGTTTATTAATGGAACGGATATCATTATAAAACTAGTTTGGTTTACATATGCTCACAAATGGGTTTCAAGCAAAGTTTTAAAAAAATAATATTTTTCTTTATTTCAAAAAGTGGTAGAAAATTGGAATGGATAAGAGCCTATCTTATAAAATCGCACTCCAACTTATCATATGCTTTCTCCATATCAAATTTTAGCACCAAACTTTTTTGTCCTTTCTTATTAGTAGCTAATTGCTAGTAAAATCAACAGCAACCAAATATGCATTGCTACTAGCTATAAAACTTCACATATCACTGCAAATAGCTATCTAGTAAAAATAAGAAGAAAATAAAAATCTAGTATTTATTAGCACATCAATTTTAACATCCATTTTCCATTTCAAATCTATTTGTTTGCATGTACTCTAATTCAATTATAATAAGAAATACTATAAAAAATGCAAATTAAGTATTTAGTCCAGAAATCTTAAATTTTGCCTGGGATCCTTTCTGATGCAAGCTGGTCAGTTCTCAAAATACCATTTGATAGAATTACATAAATTCAAGAGCTTCAAGAACTTGGCTAACAAATTCATTGATTCACATTATTCCATATCCTCCAAGCTCTTGACTTACAATACGTGTAGAATTTGCCAAACAATAAGAATAAATTATATTATTCCCATTCTGTAAGAGAATTCATCGTTTTTTTTTTTGGATCATTTACATAAGTATCTAGCCATAAACCAATCAGACAACAAATTATCTAGCCAAAAACCAATCAAAAAACAAATTATCTAGTTGTCAACCAATGACCGCTCAACTCAACATCTCAGTTTCAAGATAAGATGAACTATTTTCAAGATGTACAAAATGTTGGACAATTATTTTCTGCGAGAAATACATTTAAACTCAATAAAGAGTTGATTAAGTATGATAGCGCAATTTCTTAATGGAAATAAAGGATATAGACTCCAGCAGTAGTTGATTTTCTATTTACTGCAACGTGAGAGATCATCCTCATGAATATAAAAATAGGCAACATTTGCAAAAATAATCAACCAAACAACCAACTGGGAGGAAACTAACCAAAAAGGTGTCCATGCTTAAGCAGCATACCCCCGAAGACCTGATAGTAACAGGAAACTATGAGGATAGAGCAAAATGGTTAGGAGACAAATCTAGAAATTCACTCCCAACTCAGCTATCCAAGCAATCAGATGTAGAAATATAACAGTGGAATGGCACAAGTTCTTTTGGTGCAAGTGTCAAGTTCCTAGATACTCCTTTATCCTTTGGTTAGCATGCAAGAATTGCTTAACCACAAAAGCAACGACTGAAAGCATGGGATCATCCCCCAAAAAACCCAAACTGTGAATTATGCAATCTGGATGAAGAAACCTTAGACCATCTCTTTTTTCAATGTAAAATATTTGTAGCTCTCTGGAACAAAGTACAAAGTTTCTGCTTCACCTATAGAAGCCAACTCCCCTAGGACTCTGAAGTGAAATGGATGAGCACTAATTGGAAGTCAAACTCCTTTAAAGATAAGCTCAAACGACTAATGTGTGCAGCCACCATATACCTGATTTGGAGAGCACGAAATCAAGCCTTGCATCATAAAACACAAGCTAATGCAATTAATATTGTTACTGATATTAGCGGAGCAGTTCAGGAAGCCACCATTAATTGGAGAAAGATCCCATTACTCATAGAAACTGGAAACTAGCACTTGAATGGGCTTTATCACATGGAATCTTTGAAAGTTAGACCTCCTTTTTTGCTTTTGTAGTGGTATTGCACTGAGCTTACAACAGGGCTAACTTTTGTAACTAGCTTGTATATGCTATGTAGACATAGAACCAGGATAGTAGCACTCTTGCTTTTGTAAATCTTTACCAGTTAATATCAATACAAATCCTCATATTTTGCCCAATATATATATATATATATATATGAAATTTTGTTCAATTGTATTCAGATCACAACCAGAGCAATCATATTAAAAGTTGAAGCATTTCTCAACTATAGTATCTAAAATTAATGTCAACTTACTAATTCATCAAAGACAAGTTTGAAATCAATAACATAACATGTATAAAATATTCATACTACCAATAAAAAAATGGAGCTTCTGTCTGATATACAAAGTTTCAACTACTCTGAAATAAAACTGAAATGAGGAAACATAAATTCTTATAGCGTGACAAACTAAGCATATGCACGTGCTGCATATTTTTATAGATGTCATTGATTGACTACCCTTGATCACCATAGCTTTAGCATGTTTCACGTTGAAATATTTTTCAGCACTTTCCGGCCGTCATCCATGGATTTGGTTATGGTGGTACCGTTGCCCTCAATATGGAGGCAAGAAATCCTTTTGAATTTCAATAACTAGCATCCACCCAAATAATAACTACCTTCAACTATATGTTATACATATGTGATTGTTATCATCCCAAATTTTAGGAATAATTAAGATGCTTTGACATTCAGGTTACATGAGATTTTACCTTGAGGTACTCTGAAACCAATTTTTTAGGCCTAAAATTTGCATTTCGAAGCACACGTCCAATGTGTGTGAAACCCTCACCAACCAGCAGCATATATATAAATTGCATGTATGGTGCACAAACACCTAATACATTTGATAAGAGAATATTTTATCAATTTTAGTATAAGGTTTTATATATAATTTAGTGTGTTTTTAGTATGTTTTTAGTATTTTGATACAAAAATGGCTCATTTTCAATAAGTTTCTTGCAGTTGCAAATTTTCTTAAAAATTAGGGTTTTTGCTTGATTTTTATGGTTATGAATCAAAATTTATATTTTTAGCAAATTAATGCATAATTTTTGTACATCTTGCAGGTTTCGTATTCAATCATAATCTTGCAGGTCATCACATTCACAGTAAATTCAAGAATGATTGGATTAGGAGTTCAACACACAACTTTTACATTCAAAATCTTCAAGATTATTTTGCTCAATTTTGGAAAATTTTCATTAACAAATTCACCATCGAATTGAAGGGTCTACATCACAAAAAGGTCTCAAGGGCATAAGAGGAATGACAAGCATAAGAGAAGGGCAAAAAAGCAATAGAAGTGAAGAAATGAAGAAAACTATGGGTCGACAACAATGATAGATTTTAGTATTTTGGCAATAACTCGAGCTACAAAAATTAGATTGAGATGATTCTTCTTGAATTTCAAAGCTAGGAGAATACTCTACAATTCTTATGAGATATCAAAATCTAGTTCTCACATTTTTATAGTAAAAAATCCAAATTATTGAAGTACATATGTGATGTGAAGCTCTCCCAACCATGTTTCAATATTTTGGCCATATCGTTGCATCCGGAACTTCTAGTGACTTGATTCTTGTGGTGTTGGAAAGATAATTCAAAGGGATACAACTTTAGTGTTTCGACAAAAAGTTGATTCCTCTTTCTTCTGGGAACAATCTGCAGACCAATAGCTCGTGGATCTGACCCGCAGATCTTACATGTCGACCAGAAAATTATAGCTTCAACTTGCAGCTTATCTTCCAGCCTCTTTTGATAATATTTTGAAGATTCTCTGCACCTGCACCACCCAACGAAACATTGCAAAATTCAATAAAATCTTTTTCTAATTTCAAGACAACTTTTCTTGCAAATTGTCATGCAAGTTGTCTAGATGATTATGATGAATTTGCCTATAAATATGGAGCTCTTGCAAGATATTTAGAACAAGTCTTGAGGTGAGTAGCATCCCAAAGTAGTTAGTTTGGTAGTTTTCTTTATGGTTTTTTAGGAAATTTCAATACTTGTAAGAAAACTCTTGGAGAATTCACCTACACAACTTCATATTTAAGGAAGAAATGAAGGATTGGAGCCATTGAAATGAGAATTTCTCTTTCTTTCTCTCTGTTTCCTTACTTGTTATGATTTACTTTATTGAATTCTTATACTTTTAAGTTATGAATTCTATGTTTTACTAAATACTTGTCTTAGGGTTAGATGAAGCAAATGATGTGAATTGAATGTTATTATACTTGCTATAACTTGAGTAGTTGGTCTTGGCTGAGTTGACAGCGGGCTAGGCCACCAAATTTTGGCTACCTAGGTCTCTTAACACCTTCTGACCTATAACGAGGATTTGTTGGTTAAGGTAGTGTATAGGAAAAGTACTTGGATAAAACTCGAGCTACCAAACTAGTGAGCGTAGGAGGTAGCATGATATTGAATAATTGGTGAGTGCTTGAGGCAACATGATACTATTTTATTGGCAAGTGCTAAAGGCAACATGATATTGCTTTATTGGTGAGTGCTAGAGGGGATACTATCTTGAATACTATTGGACTGGACTTTGATAAGTATATTTTAGACTCGATCTTGAATAGTATTAGGCATGATCTTGAGCATGACTCGATCTTGACTAGTACTTGACATGATCTTGAGCAGTACATGACTTGGTCCAGATTAGTATTTGAAATAATCATCATGTATCCTTTGTGATTACATGTTTACTTTATTTAAGTAAATCCACTTTTTAAACAAATACACCTCAAAGAATTTTTTGATTAGATTTTCACAAAGGGACCTCACTAGGCTTTAAGCTCACTCTTGTTAAAATTTGTTTTCCTCATAGGTATCTAACCACGGGAAAAGGCAGAGAGTGTGCATGAAAAGAGCTTCCTAGAATAGTACTATTAAATGGGTGGATGTATTTTGAGACCTAAATGGCTCAAGCAATGTAATTATTTTTTAAGATATATATAAATTTTAGGTAGCTGAGATCTACCGCTATCCTCCTCCTATGAAGATTCACCATAGTTGGTGAAAAAATTTGTAAGAGTCTCCACATAAAAAGCTTAACCTTATTTGGAATGGACATATGCCACAGGCTTTTCCATCTGTTCTGTAGACTTTCCACTGACGATGAACCTTCATGACCGCCAGTCTTCGTAGCCTCCAACTCCCTAATCATGTGGTATGCACTATTGACAGTGTAGTTGCCATTTCTTGAGTAGTGCCAAATCCATTTGTCCCTGCTAGATCTATCTCTACTTAGTGGAATAGACTTGATCATATTTGCTTTCTCCGGCCAAAATATGCTATTAGCTAATTAGGTATTACACCTTGGCTGGCTAGGGAGTACAAGTTTATCTACCTTCACGCCATGCCGAAGAACTTGTGGTGGAGACATCACCTTATATGTATGTGGTCTCGATAACCATAGACTCTACTAGATTAGAATGTTTTGGCTAGACCCGACCCTTAATCTACATCCCAACTAAAGAACTTATATGGCTTTATGTATTCCTCTCCAAGTGAAGGATGGACGTTTCCCTACCTTAGCATTAAAGATACCACTATTAGAGAAATACTTGGCCTTCATGATTTTGGATAGAATTGACTCTGGTCGTGTCAATAGTCTCCATGCTTGCTTACCCAACAAGGCCATATTGAAAGCTTTCATATTTCAAAAACCCATCCCTTCTGTTGATTTTGCCTTGCATAAGTTATTTCAACTATCCCAGTGGATTGTTCCATCATTTGTCATATTGCCCCACCAATATCTTGAATATATTGATTCAATTTTCTTGAGGAGTTGGTTTGGGAATTTAAAGCAAGACATTGCATATGATGGGATAGCTTGGATGATTACTTTCACTAGCACCTCTTTACCAGCATGGGAGAGGAATTGCTCTTTCCATCCATTAACTCTTGTGTTAATTCTGTCAAGGACGGAAGAAAACATAAGTGCTTTTGACTTGCCAACCACTGAAGGTAATCCCAAATACTTTCCATGTGACGTCTCAACCGGCATATTTAGGATTGCAACAATATTAGATTGGATATCTGTAGAAGTATTTTTGCTAAAAACAACGCAGACTTATCTATATTGATCCTTTGGCCCATGACCCTTTCATAAAGCTGGATAACTTCCAAGAAATTCAATGCCTCCTCCATTGTAGCCTTGCCAAAGAGTAGAGTGTCATCTGCAAAAAAGAGATGAGATATAGGGCATGTGAACTCACTGCTATCCTTTTTAGTTTTCCATAACGGTGGGTGTACTGTAGTATGGTAGACAAAACTTTTGCACATAGGATAAAAATGTAAGAGGATACCACGGCTTGGGGACAAGTTACCAAATTCTACGCATATAAATCAAATCAATGTATCTTTGATGAAAACCTAATTTTTGCATTAGTTTAACCACAAAAGTCCATTCCACCTTATCATATGCCTTACTCATATCCAACTTGACAGACATCATCCCTTCTCTTTCCTCAGTTTTTGTTTTCAGATAATGATGGATTTCAGACAGACATTATTAGTAATTACTCTTCTCGGAACAAAAGCAATTGGGAGTCTGAAATAATTGCAAGAGGATAGGACATAATCTATTAGCAAGGACCTTTGATGCTAGCTTATAGACCACATTACAAAGACTTATTGGACAGAATTGGGAAATAGACTATGGGGACTGACATTTAGGAATTAAAACAACATGAGTGCAATTAAGAGAGCTTGAAAAAGAACCAGAATTTAAAAAGAGCAAGACAGTTTTAGTGACACTATCACCTACAATGTGCCAAAATTTTTGATAGAAAGTTGGGCTCATACCATTAGGACCAGGGGATTTAAGAGGGTATATTTGTGAAAGAGCTTTTGTTACCTCAAAAGCTATGTAGGGAAAGGTCAAGCGATTATTCATCTCAGTTGTGACTTCTTTTGTATATGGTCAAGGACTAAACTAATACTATCTTTCAAGGGATTGGATGAGGTAAACAACTCACTGAAATATGAGGTAATAATTTCTTCAATCTCTTGATTCCTTTCGCACCATTTTCCGTCATTATCTCTCAATCCTAATATTGTATTGTTTCTCCTTCAGCTCGATGCTTTTTCGTGAAAGAACTTGTATTTCTATCCCCCCCCCCAAAGCCATCGTGCCTTGGTACATCTTCCTTGTCCAGTAACTCTTCCAATTTCTTTTCAATTTCATTTATGCGTGTATGTCGAAAAACTGACTGCTCACTTTTGTGCATCTCCTTTAATTGGTTTCTCATTTTGGCTACCTTCGAATTTGGACTTACTCCATTTTAGAAGGCCCACTTTGCAAGATTGTAGCTGGTCGAAAAGTTGGGAATTATTGGTCGGTATCTGGTTCTATTGATTCCTTATGATTTGTTCGCACTCTTCGGGCTTAAGCAACATTGCTTTAAACCTGAATTTCTTTGTTTTGTTATTCAAGTTGCCAATTCCTATTGGTTTGTGGAGTAGCAAATACAAGGCCTTATGATCCAATTTATGAGAAAAGATGTTGTGCACTCTGGCATTCGAAAATCTGTTCTTCCATTCCACATTAGCATAGGCTCTATCAAGTCTAGCTCTCCCAATCCTTGCATCAAATTTGGATGTATGCCATGTAAAAGGAAAGCCTTCAAAGCCAATATCGAAGAGACCACAGTTCCAAAGCGCGTCCTAAAAGAGGTCCATTTGCCACTGTACTCTGTCTGCTAGACCTTGACATTAAAATCAAACCAGAACCTGATTGAAGTCACCAAAGCAAAGCCATGGAACATTCTGCATGTTGTTTAGGCTCTTAAGAATATCCCAGGAGTGTTTTCTCAATGTTGTATTTGGTTTGCTGTAAAAACCAGTGAGACCATTTTTCTTGAGAGTTTGTGTCACGCCCCGTGTCCCAGGACGTGGCACCGCCGTGCCTAGACTACGCTAAGGCACAAGGCTCAAAAAATCCAAACATCTAAACAAATATCCCAAATAACATATGAAGATAAACATCGATCCCAATTATCCAAATTAAAGATAACATTAATCTCAAATATTACAAATCTCAAAATAATAACTTTCAACTTCCAAGATTCTAACATTCCAGAGTTCTAAGAATCTATCTTAACTTAACATGCCATAGCTAAACAAAATGACTATATTACTACTACTAGCCTTACTCCACATCTTCTAAGGCAATGGCTCCAATAGCTATTCTAAATCCTTGAATCCAAAACCATCCTGCTCTGCGTATAAAAACAAATGGGGTGAGTGAAAACTCACCCAGTAAGTAGTACAAGTATCACTTTATTGGCTTGAGTATATTACATTTACATATACATGCTATCATTCAAATAATCATCACTTTAATTATAATTCGTTTAAATAAATGTGGTCCACATAACATTTCATATAGATACTAAAGAAAGAGCTCAAGTAATAAAGCACATTGACCCTGGATATCCAGTTGTTAACTACAACCCGGTTAACACGGTTCAAAACAATAAGCTAACACTCCCCGATTAGCGCGGTCAAATATCAAACATCAAACATCAATTTAAGGAACTAGTCCCGTCAATAATTACTCTACACTAGAGCTCGATCACAAATCATTCATTCATTCACATTTGACCACATTTTCATATCAATGGAAATCATTAACATATACATACTCATGCCACTTTACATATGCAAAATAGTTTACAAAACCTCATTAGAACAAATACATTTTGAAAAGGATAAAGGATACAGGTACCACTTACCTCGGTCCAAGCTAATCAATTAATCCAAGATACTATCACCGTCTTTACCTAAAACACATAATCAAACACTTAATTACACAATAATTCTATGAAGAAACCACAATTGAAGTTTAACTCTAAATCTAGGACACAAAGCAAAATGAAACGGTGAGGAAAGGCCGATCCGCGAGCAGGACAACCGATCCGTGCTCGCGGATCAAAAGAGGTCACCCGCAGCTTGCCTGCAAACGCTCAACCGCAGGTAAAGGACTTGGAGCCGTGGCCGAAGCTCGCCTACCGCGACCCGCAACTCACCTGTCCGCGCTACAGATAGAAAGCCGCTCCTTCCGGCCGCGGTTTCCACCCGCGACGCGGCTGGTACCCGAAAATTGTGACGCCCCAAAAATTCATGCAAAAATCCTTTAATTTGTGCTATGTTCATTAGTAAAAAAAAAAATGTGAGAAAAGAAAAAAAAAGGGGCAAATCAAAGTGTATTTAATAAGGGAATTTCTTTTATTTAGAGTTTAGTGCTAATCTTTGATTTATTAGTTGAAAGATTTCTTAAGTTAATTAGTTTAACTAAAGGAGATTCTTCCATGATTAAGTGGTACACCTAAGTACCAACTTTGGATTAATTTTATTGGACCATTAGTTTATAATAGTGTGTAATTTTGACTAACTAACTTTATCATTTTCAACACTTTTGACTAAGTGAGCTTTAGTTCAAAAATTTGACCTAAAAATTTCACTAATTTCTCTTGCTTTTTCTCTCTCTAAATCCGGCCTTCTCTCTCTTAGTTTTCCTCTCTTTTGTTTAAAATTTTATGTTATAAAACTTGCAAATTACTAAGTGATAGATGATTACAAACTTGTACTAATTATATTTGGCCAACTAGTACCTATTCTGTTAAAATATCTAAACCCTAGCTTGACTCTTGTTTAGCTTTGATTGGTTGCACTTTCTTCCATTTTTTGCCCTCAAAATTTCGTGCCTTATAGCTCTATTTGCAGCTGAAATATCTCATTTTTGCACTATTCTAAAAGCTCACAAAAGCTCAAGACAAAACACAACTTCTAGCAACCAAAACTTCACCAAGAAATTTCAGTTTTCTTCCTGCAATTCCAGTCGAATTTCAGCAGCCTTTCGAGGGGTTGTTGCACCATCCATTGCACCTACAACTACCTAACATCTTGTGGTACATATCTCTTCAACTAACTTGTAAAATTGAGCCCTTAAATTTTTGTTTTTGGAGGTGAACAAAAACTGGCAGCAAAGCTGTCAAAATTTCCAACTTTTCACTTCTTGTTTAGCTTCTTGTTTTGATAGTTGAATTTAGTTCTTTTGGCACCATTAATTCTTGTATAATTTAGCTAACTTATGGTTTATGATTACACCTTTGATAGCCTATAAATACTTGGTTAGATTAGAGCTTAATTAGTGAAAGTTTAGCCATGGATTTCTTATGAAACTTTGCTGAAAATTTTCTGATTGTGGGAACTTCTTCTTGGACGAATTTTGGGATTGTTTTAACTTCATCTTGTACCATTTATTTACTGGATATATTAGCTATTTAAGTGCCCTAATTGACATAGAAAAATTGGTGCAATTAGTGGTTGTTTTAACTAGTAAATTAGTTGCTAAAGTTGAGCTATGAAGCTGAAATTTCTGTTTCTGTTTTTGGTCTCATGGTTGGTCAACTTTCTTGTTCATGTTGTTCATGATATTTTTGCTTCATTAGTTGTTATTTGATCTTCCAAGACAAGAAGAATGGATATAGTTAGTGTTTATTGCAATTTAGTCCCTCAATTTATTTGTTACATTTAATTATACCTTGCTAGTTTCCAAATGTTTCACTTGAGTCCTAAAAATATCTAAACCCTAATAGTATTCCAAAACCCTAAACCCTAATAGTAGTTGTAAACCCTAACCCTAAACCCTAATAGTAGTTATAAACCCTAAACCCTAATAGTAAACCCTAATAGTGATTTTTCTAACTTTATACCTAATTAAGTTTCCTTTCTTTTAGAAACTAGTTTTTGATCCAAAACCTTAAAATGTTTACTTTAATGCTTTTAAACTAAAACTATGTTTATATAAGGTTTAGTTTTGAACTTTACTTATAATATTAAGATTTGGTGTGACTTAATTTAAGGTTTTAGAATCTAATTTCTCTAGAAAAGTGCTAAACTCATTTTAACCATTTACTTACGACGTATACACTAAGTTAACATATAACCTTCTAGTATGATTCCTTTTACTAGCGTTTTGGAAATCTTAGTTAAAATTCCACAAATTTATGAATTTAACTTTAGAATAGTAACTAAACCTAGTTCTTTTGAACTTCTAGGGTTCCAGTCAAATACTTTTCCTTATCCTGAATTCTCATAAAAATCTCTTAAGGTGAGTGTCCCTTTACCTGCGTCTGTGAGTGTTTCCTTGTGTATGCCTGATGCATGTTTGAATGTTAATGCTATGTGTACTTGATATTCATGAATTGTCACAATATATTATATGAAGGGAAAATGTGTACTTTATCACATTTATCCCATGTTTTGTTACATGCACAATTTCTATCTGATGTGAAAATAATTGTTTGTGAATTTTTCACTAAATTAAACTGGTTGGCTAGACTTCCGTGGTTATACCGCAGGTTAGTCAGGCTAGATGTACAAAGGAGGATATAAGGTGCTGGGTGTTTTAGGGCTTGTGGTTCTTTCCCTTGAGTTGTGAATCCTCAAAGAGGCCAACTTTGGACTGAACCTTCTTGCTTGTTGCCCTTCGGGGTTGAGATCTCACCCTGGATGTGGCGATTTTTGGAGGATATAAGGTGAATGGTGGTCAGGGCTCTTGCTCGATAATGCTGGCATGACCGATGATCCAGATCTGAAAAATTGTCTCAATCTCAATACCATGGTTACATGATCACTACTTGCTCTCGTGCTTGGAATGTATCCTCCCTTGTTTAAATTATTGATTACCTAATTGTCCTTATATCGTCGTGTGACTCAGTGGCATGTGTGTAATAAATTTTCTGTTTGATTGCATCGGTATTTGCATGTGTGGGAACCTCACTAAGCTATTATAGCTCACCCCCTTTTATTTGTTTTCCTTAAACAGGCTCCTATCTCTAAAGTCGGTGGTGAGGACTCCAGGGTAGACCTTGGTAGGATTTTGATAGAGAGACTGTTTAAGATATTTTTGTATTAATAAATGTATATGATGTAACCGTTTAACTAGTACCCTTACTTTTAAGTTTGAATATTATGTAACCCCGAGAACTGTCACAGTTGGTATTTACGAGTTTTCTACTGAATTACAACTGCTTACGAATTTTAGTGCGTGCTCGATTCGAGTCCTGGCGAGAGCCAGGCAGGCAGTCCACTAAGCCCTTTAGTGCGCCTCTGGGTAAGGTGGGGCTGTCACAAAAATACCCAAAAACGAGTGTGCAACCCCATCAATCAACATTCAACCATCCAAATTTTACAAATCACAATCCAAACACTCAATCCAACCCCAAATGGTACAATAAACCAAGAAAACATCATATAATACACAATATACTTCACAAATCATAGCTCACCACCACAATCATACATTAATCCCTCAAAAACTTTTCACTCAAATCCACCATAAATTAACCCTCCAACCCCCACACACTCACTATTACCAAAAAGCATAAACTCATAGAGGCATAAACAACTCTATAATCTTCTAATTATGCACTTATTGATTTTAACTACTACTTTAAAGAAAACCCATAAATAGTAGAATAATATGGAAGGAGAAGAATACCTTTAGTAGAGGGTTGAGTTGAAGCTCCAACTTCCTCTTCTTCTTGAGAGTGAAATAGAAAGAAGGAGAGAGAGAGATTATAGAAGCAAGGGAGGAGAAGAAGGAGAATAAGAAAATAAGAAAGAGAGGGGAAAATGAGATAAATGGAAGAAGAAGACCTAGTCTTCTTTTAAGCTAAGAAAAATGAAATTTCTCCAATTGCAATTTAGCCCCTCAACAATTGTTATCTACCTCTTCACCCAAAATTGACCAAGTTACTAAACTACCCATGGGAGGTCCTTGGTATTACAGTTTGGTAGCACCACCTTTACATCGATAAAATGCTTCTGATAGCATCTTAGTTCTACTATAGCATCTTTCTTCCACAGAATAGCCAACCCACCTGAGCGCCCCTCTGCTTCTACTGCAAAACGAAAAATGTTAAAAAAGACTGCTTTAGCTGCTCTATTCTTTATTTTCCACACTTTGTTTCGGATAAAAAAACAATGCTAGGATCTTTGCTTTGTATTATTTCACGAAGCTCTCAAACTGTCGAACTATTCCCAAGCCCTTGATAGTTCCACGCTAGGAGACTCATTGCTCTTGGCGGGACCGATTTTCATCAGTCATCGCCGTCTGAAGAGTATCTTGCAAATCCATGTCTCGGATAGCTTCGTCAAGTCTACCTTTCTTGGGGGAGATTTCAAAGCAGTCAGCATCTTCAAGTTCATCATATGGAATTTTGCATTTGGAAAGATGGCTGGGGGCAATATTCTTGGTTGAGATCAAATGGTTGTGAGAAGCTTTTCTTTTCCACTTGTTGAATTTTTTAGGGGGTGTATGTGGATGACTGTTAGGTAAAAAGGTAGGGGTTCTGTTCGCATAGGAGTGTTGTATGTCTTGGGCCAAAGGAACCTCTACAAGGAAGATGTCTGGCACGTTACTAGTTGGATTTTTGGAAACCATGAGACTGCTAGAAAGAGTGTCGTTAGGGGCTGTTGGGATTGGTTTTATGATATTCTCTAATGATTCATCTAGGTTAAATTTGGTTGGTTTAGAATGTGAGACTTTGGTATAATTGGGGGTAACAGGCATTTATAGTCTTTTGGGCGGACCACTGGTTGTTTGTGGGGTAACATTATCCTAATTGGTTGGGTCCTTATCGATTGTATCTTCTCGGAGTTAGGAATCCTCTATCAACATCTGATTTTTCTTCGATAAATTATGCATGGTTTCCAAACTTGTTCCCTCCATTAAGGCACCCAAAGATATCTACTTTTGTGTATCTTTCCCTTGCTAGAGATCAATCCCATCCTGATTCGAATTTAAAAATTCAAACTTAGCCTTACCCTTCTGAATAGCGCAGCCTTACCCTTCCGAATAGCGTCACTCTCGGGATTTCTCAAATCTGCTGGTCCACTTTCCGTAGCTGACTAGGTCTCCTCCCTATGCAGCTGGTTACGGCCAAAATTTCCAGTTAGGGGTGAGGCTCTCAACTAGCTACCAAACTGTCTCAAGGAAGCTATTGGAGAATCTGTTACCCATCGTTCATCAAAATCCTTTACTCTATGACCAATTTTACCACAGACATAATAGAAGTTTGGTAATCTTTCATATTGAAAAAATATCATGTGCTCTTTTCCACCGAACACAAATTTCATACCCTCTCATTAAAGGTTTGGAAATATTAACATCCACTCAAATACGTAAATATTCTCCCCATGCTATTCCATCTTGTTCTGCTTCCACTTCCAAGAAACTTCGCACGTGATTGCCTATAATTCTAGCTGTCTCAATGTTAATCCAATTTAAAGGAAGATTGTACACTTGTATCTAGAAGGGGCACCAATTAAAAGATAATTCTGTTAACTAGACTTCTCCCATGTATTCCTGTAAATTGAGTTGATGCTTATCAAAAAACCAAGGTCTCCCAACCAAAACTTTATTCTTATCTGATTCACACCCAAATTGAAACAGCATTAATTGGCCTTTTCAGAAGCTTGCATTCAACTCCCTTTTTAAATTCCATAATCCTTTCATCGTTGAGTGCATAGCTGTCAAGTTCACTGGTTTTGGTCTAAGAATTCTCCCTATCAGACAGAAATATCCTTTTAGTCTTGTAGCCGAATCCTAAATGCCATCTCCTATTGTAACTACATCCTCCATATCTGACAAAGAAAACTTTTCCCACAACTTCTCTATCTCTTCAGCCATCCTCATTGGAGATTTATTGTTTGGTCCTTTGCGGTATTAGAGTTTTAGTCCCAAACTTAAGATGAAGAAACCGCTTAAAGACTCCTACAAAACAAAACTTAAAAATGAGAAAAAATATAGAACACAAAAGATATACGAATGACATCATTATGGAGAGATTAAGACAGAAATTTATTAAACCCTCTTAGGAAAAGAAATCAAAGAAATCAGACTTTATGGGATCAGAAGAAGATATGCTGAATGGCTCCTAATGAGAAGACTAGGAAGACTTGTATAGAACAAGAGAGAAAACTCATAGAGAGAACCCATGAGACTCCTTACATTAGATCCAACTTTAATTGTAGATTGTTTTCAACAATTGCTTTTTTCATTATAATTCTCAAAATATGTTTTTGTCGTTGTCATTCCTCTGCTAATCAATGCATATCTGTGTTTCTCAAATCAAATTAATAGATGGAGTTTTTGTAATTACATGTGTTAACTGTTAAGAACAGTTTCTTTCTCTAAAATGAGAGCACCTCCTCTCTTTGAATAAGAATGAGAATACCTCCTTGATAGAGAAGCGCAAAAGTGGGTAATTCAAATCTCTTTGCTTATTTCTTTTCTCACCAAATTTATTTAGTATAGTTCTTGTCTTTACGCTACCATCTAATTTCTTGATCTTATACTTCTATATTTTTGTTTCTACATTTATTTTCTTAGTCTTGGTTCTAATTTTTTTTTTTTTCAATTCCACTTTTTCCCCTTTTGCAATTAATGTCTCCTGAGTTAGCATCTTCAAAGAATAGTGGTCTCTTTTGACTGATTTGCTTTTTGGTTTTGGTCCATACTGATTTCATCACCTGCAACTGTGTTGAAAGCTCAAGCATTTCATTAAAGTCGAATGGCCAAGGAGGATTAAGGATCAAGCATAAGTTTAGAAAAATTTTGATTTATCAAGTAAAAAGCGTAAAGAGGTGGATCTAGAGTGTGTGGATATCAGTATTAATGAATACAAGATGAGCTTAATAGGTTAGATCTTGGTAAAAAATTTTGCTAACTTCGCTAGCATAAAGAAAATTTGAAATATGTGTTAGGTTCCCCAAAAAAAAAATTAAAAGGTGAAAGCAATGTGTCAATACATTCTAGTTCATCTTTCAATTACTCATGATCTAAAAAATGTTCAAACTGGTCAACTATGTAAATTTATATGTGGAATCTACCCATTTACTGGCTCATGAATGATGTTGAAAAAAAGATTGGTGGTGTGATCTTACCTACGAATGATAATTAATTTCTATAGAAGATCAAAAGAATGATAGATATGCACCTAAAATTAGTAGTTGATGCGAATCTAGCTAAACCACTTATGAGAGGAACTACTAACATAATTAATGGAGCTCTTAAGTAGGTGGAATTTACATATGAGAAATATCACGTTTTTGTTTTTTTTTCTTTTGGGTGGAAGAGTAGGACAAAATGAAAAGAATTGTGTAGAAAATAGTTCAAAAATAGGAGTGAAAGATGCACAACAATTTAGGATCTATACGAAATTATTAGCTCAAAGATCCCATAAAAAATAGAAGGAACCATTTTAAAAGATCGAATCCCAGACAAAGACAAAGAAAATGAAAGACCTGGGAAAAAATTTAAAAGATCAAACTCCAAACAACATGGGAGGTGATTAATGATTAGAGTCACTAGGGTAAAAATTAGAGCATAGCCATCAAAGTAAATGACAAGAAAAGGTCTTTAGCGGTTATTCAGAATCTGAAGGTGGTGACCAAAAAAAATGATTCAATATACGAACGATAGACATAGCAGTAAAGGTTCAAAACAAAAGGAAGCAAAGGCAACAATGAAGAGCAACATTAAATCACAAGAAATAGCTCATCAACGCAATTGAGTCAACCTAGATGCTGCAAAGTAGAAAAGGCCAGAAACAATGGCAGAGAAAGAAATAATGAAAAATCATTTGAAATATCTGTAAGACAATTGAACATCCTAGTGGAGGATGTTAAGCATACCAAGTTAAAGAGTTTAAAGAGACAAATATTAGAAAAACACCTCTGAAAAAGGTGTTAAAATGATAACTATTAAAGATCTGGTCAATTGAAAAATGACAATCCCCTTATAGTGCTAAGAGGAGATTATGAGAACACAAGATCTAGAGAAGAGAAAATTCACAGTGAAGGATAAACCAAATAGTCAAATGGATGTGACATCAAAACAAGGAAGAATGGTGCAACTTCATGAGATTCTTAAGTGGATCGGGTGCACAACTCCACCTGTGGACCTTGCAATTTAAAAAATGCCAAATAAGTATAATGATGCATGTTGACGTAAAAAAGTGATGTAAGAATACTTGTGTGACTTTATGTGACTATTTAAAACCAGAAGGTCTACAGGTGGGGGCTATAGACTGGATCCATGTAAAAATTTTCACTGCAACTTCAACAGGTAGACTTCAATAAAGAGAACTAGGTAGATGTGACCCTATAAAGGGCCCCAGTTGTCCAATGAAGTGCCTAATATAGAACTGTAAAAAAGCAGCAAGCTTCTTGAGTTCCCAACTTGAGGAGGTATCAAAACTCCACTCCTCACCTTTTATTTTCCTAAATGAAACAAAAATAGAAAAAAATAATGAATAAAATCGAAAGATGAATTAAATTTTACGATATATTCGTCATTGATCCAATTTGAAAAGCTAGAGACTTGGTAGTCTTCATTGACATAAGAATTTAGAGTGAAGAACATCTTGTGTACTGGCTTTACAGTTGAAATGAAAATATGGGACTTAAAATAGAATTTTAGATGGTAAATGCCCAGTGGCGGAGCCAGAAAAAATTCTTAGTGCTGGCAAAATCAATATTAAAATTTCTTACTTACTCTTTTACTTTTGTTTTTAACAAAAGAACAACAGTACTCACATAACAAGTATAAATAATGCATATATTCCACATAAAACATAAGTGAAACTCTATGTCAAATTACCCTTTATTTATCATTACATTAAGTCATTAATTCTAGTATAAGAAGCTAATCAAGTAAAATAGCCAATAAATTATAAATTCACACAAGCATCATTTCACAAGTTAAAATACATATTAGATTATTTATTTATTAGTTAATCAATTTCAAAATTTCATTAAAGCAATAATAGTCTCGTGCTCTAAAATATATTTGCAAAGAAAATGAAGATGTGATGGTGATGATGATGATGATGATGATAATGATGATAACAAATAGTTTAGAACCTGATGATGATAATCTTTTGAAGTTTGTGAAAGGCTTGGAAAAGAGATGCAATAATAATTCGGGTTCAAAAGATCAACTGATGTAGTGCAATGGCTATGTAGGGATGAAGTGATTAGTAGCTTTTGTTTTTGGTAAAGAGGAAAGGATGGCTCCGTTTTGTTGGGAGGGAAATTGGGGGACTAGAGAAAGAAAAGGCAATGATGGTTAGAGGAAAAGACGATATGATTAGCAATTGAAATAAAAAAGTGGTTCTTTAATTTAGTTTAAATATAACTCCATGACCTGCAAGATTTTTTTAGCATTCTAATTAAATCAAAATCGAAAGATCACGGAACTCTTCAGCTTAATAAAAGCTTTAGAACTTCAAAAAAACAAAAAAAACTTTAGTATCATTCAAAGAAAACCTTTACTGGGGCATACTTGAAAATCTCTAAAGCCCATGGGTGTTAAATATGGGTGCAATCAAACCAAACTACTCACAAGTAGCTTATGGTAGCTTGGTAATCAACTCGCTCAAACTCCAGTTGACCATGTTGACCGAGTTTGGTTTTCCAAGCTCGAAGGCTCGTTGAGCCCTAATCAAGCATATATTATTTAATAATTATATAATTATTTATTATGTATTAATTATTTTAAGTATGAAAATTATAAAATTTATCAAAATGTCCTCTAGTATTTGAGCTCAAGTATGCTCGAGCTCGAGCTCAAAGTGCCCAAAAAAAAAAAAAGAGTGCTAATGAGTTTCGAGTCGAGCTCAAGTACTCGAACGCTTGTTCGAGCTCGAGCTCGAGTCAAGCAAGAGCAACACTAATAGGCAATCGAGTTTGAGCTCGAGTATGGTACTACTCGAGCTCGACTCGGCTCGATAGTACCCCAAGTGTTAAATCAGTTTAAGGGGAAATAGTGAGGGCCTCTACCTTGCATCCGCCACTGTAAATGTCGTGTATCTTTGCTAGCATAAAAAGGCAAATCAAGGGAAAGAAAATAGAGACTCTACATGATAGGAAACATTGTTGGGGTTAGTATTTAGTTATTTTAGGTGGTTTTAAGGATGTTATGTCGTATAAAGAGAACTTTGTGGGAAAATAATAGATGAAGATATTAGCTATTATGCATAGACTTTGAGGGCCATCCTTGAACATGAGAGCGTAGATGGGAATCAAGATAGTAATTATAAAGACACTAGATAGAACTTTACGTAGTGCTAAATAGAGGATAGAATTTAATAAAGATAAATGTATGCACTTGAAAAATGAGGTTTCAGATGATATGATTCTTTTACTGGCTATCTATCAAACATATGAGATATATATATATATATATATATATAAGATTATTCTTTAGTAAGAAATGGCTTCAGTTCAAGAAGGCTAAAAGTGTTTTGAAAAAGGCATGATAAAAAGGACGGGAAGGATCAAAGTTTTAATTAAGTCAATTCAAAGATCAAGGACTGCAGAATTGCTTCTTGAATTGGAATAAGAGGCTCAACCTAAAAGCAAAGTAGAAGATCAAAAGGATCAATAACGTAATTAAAGACCAAAAGAAGAGCAACAATTCAAGGGACATAAGAGAGTTGGTGGATTTGCTCCAAGATTTAAATGATCCTTACAAGCATTAAAAGCTGCATTGGAGTCAAAAGGCAGTGGTCTAATGGTTTCAATGAAGGTGACAAAACTTGACCTTTTTCCATAAAGTGCGGAATATAGAAGAAAGACGGAACAACATCTCCAAATTAAAGAAATAAGCCGCGGGTGGTTTCAAAATCGTCAAAATATTAATAGGATAATTGTAGAGTGTTTTAGTAAACTTTTCACAACTTCCAGTCTAGGTAACTTTGATGAAATACTCAATGGCATTCCAAAGACAGTCACAAGTTTAATGAACATCCAATTAACTATACCTTTCAAAGAAACAGATATCAAAATTGCTCTCTTTTATATTCGTCTAAAGAAGGCTTTTATGTATTTTCACTATCTTCTGTATAAAAAAGCTGGCATTATTTTGGTTAGGATGTAGTAAAGGACACTCAGAGCCTTCTCTTTTTTACTCACCTATTAAATTCATAAATGAAACCATTATCACCCTCATACCTAAACTTGCATCTCCTACTGAAATCTCGAAGTACATGCCTATTTGTCTATGCAACATCGTATTTAAAATCATCTCAGAAGCCTTGGTTAATGTACTAAAGTCTATTGTTAATTCTTACATTGGTAACAAGCAATCAACTTTTATTCCAAGCAGACAAATTCTTGACCATGTCATTATTACTAATTAGTACATCCAAAACAAATGAGTATGCATGAAGTGTTATATGGCTTTGATGCTGTCTAATGTCCATTGTCGGAAAAAAAAAAAGGACCATGAATTTTATGTCTGATAGTATCCTCTGCATTGAAAATTAATGGTGATAAATTGGCGATGTTGTTTCCCTTAGAGAAATTAGGCAAGACTGCTCACTGTCAACTTTAACTTTTTCTCATATGTGCTAAAGGTTTCTCTAAATTTCTAAGATAGGAAACTAATGATAAAAAAAACTTAATGCTACTGAAATTGCCAAGAAATGACATGATATTTCATGCATATTCTTTTCAAATTACTCTCTTATTTTCTGTAACGATACATCAGAGGAATCTAGGAAGATAATGCAGATTTTAGATGCTTATGCAAAGCCATCAAGGCAGTTGATTAACACAAAAAATAAATACCTTGGATTAACACCAAAAAAAAAATTCCTTAGTCCTTTTCAATAAGAATGTTCAATAGAAAAACAAGTGTAGGACCCAAAAGCAACCTAAGAGAGGGGTGAATTAGGTTGTCTAAGAACTAGGTGCAATTACGTTGAAATATTAACCCAATACTAACTAAAATTGTCTTTGTGAACATACTGAGCAATACACTAAGATAAATAGATAACACAAATAAGCAATAGTAAGAACAATAAGTACAAAGAAGAGAATAAGAAACATAAACGATTTATAGTGATTCGGTACCAAACTCGGTACCTATGTCCACTCTCAAGTTTAATAATTTGGAATTTAATCCACTTATAGCTTCTTTAATTGTTGGTAAAGCAAACCAACATGCACATAAGAAAAGATCACTCTTGCTCTCTTTTCCTAACTCTACTTAACCCAAAGTCTTCACGTTGGTTGCACTAAGCTTTACCAAAACAAGCCGAGAGTTTTACAACACTATTAACCCTCACATTGTGTTACAATTAAATGCTTCCACTCACCTAATTGAAAAGCAGACAAAACTCCAACAATCTACTCACCAAACAACTACAAGTCCACCCTAAATAAGAGTATTTTCTCCTAAAATCTCCTAAAATCACTCTAAAACACTTGTAAACTTTATAGGCAATTGTTTTTTGAAGTCTTTTATTAATTCTATACATATTAGTATTTATAGGGGTGAGAAAACAGATACAAAATGGCCTCCAATGGTCAAATTTAGAAAACTACATAAACTAGCAGTTAGACAGTATTTTCATGATCTAGATGTCTGATTACTATTCATCCAAACATCTGTATGAGTGATTCAAACATCCATATCAAGTCTGGTAGCTCATCTGCATGCATTCTTTTTGAAGTTACTGTTCATCCGGATGTGGTACTATTCATGTTATGAACTCGCTCCAATTAATAATTATTTGATAAGTGAATGGATGAAATGAGAACTTGAGAAGGGCATAATTAACTAGAGCCAGAGAAAATTAGGAAGAAAAGGAAGGGAATAGGAAGTATAGAAAGAATAAAAAATAGTAAGTGTCAGAGAGAAGGATTGAAATTTAGAAAGCAAATAGGGATGTCAAGAATGGAGAGAGAAATTACATATTAGATCAAGTTACCAGATGCTATCTCCTCTCAATGTCTCTATCTTTATGCAATGCAAGAACTGAAAACTAACTATAAAACTAACTGCAACTATTACAAGTTGTAGCTGTAACTAATTCTCTAATCACCACTAACTGCTTGCCTGCTCAGCTATAATTCATTTGCAATAGCTAATGCCACTTGTCATCCTTGGTAGTCTCTCGTAAGCTTCTCTTCTTCCTACTGCATCCAATTGTATTCATCCAGCTGAAACTTCATCTCCCGGTCATAACAATACACTCCCCTTCACAATATCCTTGTCCTCAAGGATGAATTGAGAAATTTGAGCAATTCTTTAGCACCTTCTGGATCCCATGGACAGCTAGATTTTGCTTGGAAGTGTAGTTCTTTGGCCAATTCAACATCAAAAAAGAAGTCATTACCCAAGGTTTTGGCTCTTTTTAGAGTTGACATTGTAAACAGAGAGCTAATTGGAGTTGCAGCTTTATTCAGCATTTTCACACCAAACGAACTTGGTTTCACAACGGTTGAATTTGAAGTTGAACTAATACCATAGCCACCTAGATTTCCTAGTGCCACTTCAATTGTTTGATTGCCTTCAAGGGCTTCATCCTCCATCTCATCGTCATTAATGGCAGCAAAACTCTCATTTCTTCCAGTGTTTGACATCCCTGAAAATATAGCAGTTGATGAATTTGTTGCGAAGGGCCAAGGCAGTTTAATTTTCAAACTCGTTGCCATTTCTGAGGCAAAATTTGACCCATCACCTCTAGTGAGCTGATTCTCCAATTTTAAACTCACTGAAATTTAATTATTTGGTGTTAATTGCATTGTAGATTCAAGATCAAATTCTGAGGTGTTGTTTGTAAGCTCAAATTGATTTTCTCCTACTACTGAATTAGAATTGGAAACCATAGTTTCCTTTGTTTGTCCATCTCCTAGTGCTATACTTGGGAAGATATTGACTTGATTGGTCCTTGTGGTCCTACAAGCTTTCATTTCATTCTTACTATTTTCGATGAAAGCTTTTATTTCATTCTGGCCGTTTTCCATGAAAATTTTCACGTCTGCCTTTTGCGCATTAAATCTCTCTTCTATCAACTTTCTATCTACTACTACAGATTCAAGGATGCTTTGAATCTTGAACTCTTGCTTCTTCAATTGCTCCTCTATTCTTTTAAACCACGTATCCTTCGGCAAGAATCAAAGAACTTGATTCTTGAAATCTTCTTTCTTGTAGATTTCTTGTGCATGTCCTCTCTAAATATTATAATTCGCACAAGCAAGATTATGAATTGTCGATTCTTCTCTGAAAGTAGTTGCAAACATAGTAGCATCGGCCATCCGTGACGCCTCTATGTTAGAAAATTGAATGTCTAATTAACAGTAACCATCGTATATATTTTGCCTATGAAGAGTTGTTCTTGCTAATATAGCACTTTGCTATGCTTGATATTGAATGAAAGCTTTGGGTTCAATTAACAATATTCTCTATGATTCCATAGACAGCAAACACTTGATGGAGAACTTCCATAGTAATAGGGTATAGAATGTTATGTATTGTAACAAAAAGAATTCAATTAGACTCATCTCTTTGCCCTTGTGTTTTCTGATCCAGAGTAATTACTTCTTGATAACCATATAATTCATGGTTTTGTCTTCAGCAACAAGTGTGGAATTGGCCAAGATTTTTCTATCTCTATTGTAGCTACTCCGAAAATTAGTGAATTGAACAATTACAGTAGCCATGAAGGTTTTCATCTCTGCACAACTAGTTTCTATAATGTTCTTGATCTCCAAATTGTGAACCTCCATTTTTTCTCCTAGAAACCTCCTTTCCTTGGAACCAGAATCAAGAATTTCTTGATCTTCATTCCTTTTAAACTTGGTGCCTTTCGCCATTAAATTTGGTTTGATATTTGGTAGTTGGTCCAAGAATCACCAGCTCTGATACCATTTGTTATGAACTTGCTCCAATTGCTAATTATTTGATAAGTGAATGGATGAAATGAGAACTTGAGAAGGACAGAATTAATTACGACAAGAGAAAATTAGGTAGACAAGGAAGGGAATAGGTAGTACAAAAAGAATAAGAAATAGTAAGTGTAAAAGAGAAGGATTGAAATTTAGAAAGCAAATAGGGATATCAAGAATGGAGAGAGAAAATACAAATTACATCAAGTTTCCAGATGCCATCTCCTCTCAATCTCTCTATCTTTATACAATGCAAGATTTGGAAAACTAACTATAAAACTAACTGCAACGATTACAAGTTATTTAGCCGTAACTAATTCTCTAACCACCACTAACTGCTTGCCTGCTCAACTATAATTCATTTGCAATAGCTAATGCCACCTGTCATCCTTGGTAGCCTCTTGTCAGCTTCTCTTCTTCCTATTGCATCCAATTGTATTCATCCAGCTGCAACTTCGTCTCCAGGTCATAACAATTCATGGTAATTGTTCATCCAATACTGTTCATGCGAACACTATTACTGCACATGTGGACTTCCAGTTACTGTTCATGCAAACTTCCGCATCACAATTTTCTTGTGATTTCTTCCTCTTTTTGATTCCTTTTGATACTAAAACATTTTTGTTGCAAGAATACTTCAAATGAACATTAGATTACTTCATCATTTGTTTTTTAATCATCAAAACCAGATGATTTAGGACTATAAGGTCTTCAATCTCCTTCTTTTTTATGATGATAAACTAAATGATGAGAAGTGGGGTTAAAGTAATTGTAGACAACAAAAAACTTCTCCTTAATGTGTCTAAGTGATGCATAATGCATTTTGAGCTTTTTCCAAGTGTGTGTGCAAGGAAGTGTGCCTCAACACATTACACTCATTCTTTCTTATTTTTCTCCCCCTTTTGGCATCATCAAAACTAAATTTGTTAGGTTTAAAAATATGATAATCAATGCTTCACCCTCAACAAATGCATATATCATTTTGGGTATGAACATACTTTTTGTTTTCAAAAACATTTGTTCTAACTAAATAATTTGGTTTAAAAACACAAAACTCAAATTTGAACTTTCCACCTAAATATAGGCATTTTTCAAAAGCTCATTTGGAAATTCAAATAAGGCTCATTTTCGAAACTCATATTTGAAAATACCTCCTCGATCTTTCTTTTGGGGCTTAGCAAGAATTGATAAGGTAGTGAAATAAGGTTATTAAGAATGGGAGTCTTGCTCCCCTCAACAAATGATCTTCAGAAAAATGGGAGTTTTTCTTCCTAAACACACTAATGTAAATTACATTTTCATCATATTCTTATATTATCATCAATCATATAAAATCAACAATAACACCTTGTAATAAGATAAAAAAAAATTGAGATATTGAACCATCCAAAATTCCTAAAACATATCTAATATTCTTAAATGAAAGAATATGGTCAATTTTAGATTTTGTGGAAGAATTTTTTAATGAAAAATAGTGAAAAGTTGTTTTCTTTTTTTTTTTTTTTTTGAAAAACCATTATCTGAATGCAATCTTTACATCATGTTTTTATATGCATATGCTTTATAGGAACCATCAAAACATTCAAAATGCAAAATTTCAAAATATTCTCAAAGAAACTAGTAAATCATCAAGAATGCATCTAGTATTATCATTCTTGCATAAAATCACTACATATTCATGCACATTTTAAACATATAAATGCTCATTTGACTAATTCACATAGGTGACACTAAGTGAAGCCAAATGCAAAACCTCCAAGCACAAAATATTATCAAGCATCTGTCATAAATAAAATCATTTGATTTGATTTATACTTCAAGAAAATCATCTTTAACTAGTATATACTAATGTACTCATATCACTAAACCACATATTCATACATCAAGTCATATCACATAATAAGCATCAATTTAAACAAGTTATGAAAAGAATAAACACCTAGTTTATTTCATACTCAATGTTATCCATGTGCCGACTTGACTTCTTTGTTTTGATCTTCAATCTTACAAGAATAAGATAGATTTTTTGGTATCCATCTTCTTGGATCCAAGAGTGTTAATATGCTCTTTCTCAATCCATATGGCTTTCATGCCTAACTTAATATTCTTTGTAACATAGCATTCTCTATGCACGTGGCCATCTTGATGACAATAAAAACAAGTCACATTGGAATCTTTAACCCAAGAAGATTTAATAAAACAAATGTAACACCCTAGAAAATGCACATATAAGAGACATTTTCTTTTCTTATTTAGGGTTAAGTGTTAACCTTGATTTATTAGTTGGGAGATTTCTTGAGTTAATTAGGTTAATTAGCTAAGATTTTTCATTTTGAAGCAAGAACACTTAAGTACTAAAGTTAGAATAATATTACTTGACCATTTAATTTATATTAGTGTTTAAATTTTGATTAATTTATTCTACTATTTTCTAGTCTTTTGACTACTTGAATTTTAGCTCAACTTTACTCAAAAATTTCACTTATTTTCTTGCTATATTTTCTTTTCCCTTAGCTGAAATTTTCCTCTCTCTTTTCTTTCTTTCTTGGCCAAAATTCTTTCTCTTTCTTTTCTTTTCTTTGGCCGAAATTCCTCTTATTTTTTTTTCTCTTTGGAGCCGGATCTCTCTCTCCCTATTCTACTCTCATTTTGCTTTAATAATTTGTGTTTTATTAATGTTAGTAGTAAGTGATAAGAAGTTAATGAGTTCCACCAATTAACTTAGTCCAAGTAGTTACTATTGCATTAATAAGATTACTTTTTACTTTACTCTTGTTATGATATAATTGGTCAACTATCTTCTCACCTTTTCTTCATTTTTTTTTTTCATTTTTCCTAGCCTATTTCTCTCCCTTTTTCTCTCCCCTTGGCCGGCCTCTTCTTTCTCTCTTCTTCCCTCACTTTTGCTCTCAACTTCTTGGACTCTCATCTCTCAAGTTGACACAAATCAACCATAGGAAGTGGACTTATATCTTTTCTAAGCAAAGTTCTAGACATATCTAAGGTATTTACCATGAACTTACCTTATTAATTTCATGTTTTAATTAGTTTTTATGCAAGTTTAATACTAAGTTTCTTGTTAATACTACTTGAAGAAATTAGTTAGAACTTGATATATACTTGCTATATAAAGTATTCTTGTGGTTAGATAGACTAGTATATGGCCTTTAAACCTTGGAAATTTATGTTTTATATGTGGTTTAGTTGAGGATTTAAGTTGGAACTCAAGAACACTTAAAAACAGTCATGCTGGACCAGTTTTAGTAAAACTTTCATAACTTGGTATACACAACTTGGATTCGAGTGATTCTGGTTGTTTTAGAAACTAGATTGATAGGGCTTTCCAACGGTATAAGGCTTGCACGGTAGTTCATTGTGTATTAACCGCAGAAATCTTGCAAAGTTGGCTGAAAATTCGATTCTGCGTGAAACAGTTTTGGTGAAGAGCCAACTTGCGGGCTGATTTTGAACCTGATCTAGTTGGAATTTGGATTGATGATCTTCACGAAAGTTGTAGCCCTATAAACGTACTTTAAAACCATGTAATCAGAATTTCTTAGTTCTTAATGGATTGACCCCAGAAAGGGCACGAAGTTGGCTGAAAACCAACCCTGTGCAAATTTGAGTGATGATCCTTGGAAGTAGGGATTTTGAATTTGAGTGGAATCTTGATTGAATTTGAGTTTAAATTGAACCTAGAAGTTGTAGAACTTGTTGAAATTGGGTTGTTGGATGTTTTCGTGCAGGTTTTAAATTTTTGGGTTAGTCCGGTTATAGGGGAAATGCTGCCGAAATTTCGGTAAAACCTAGGAAATAAAAGTGATTAGGCTATGATTTAAGACTTTATAAGCTGTAATTTAGTGATTTAAGTGTGCAGAAATTTTTGTAGATTAGCTATTAGTGAATTAAACCTTTCCGAGCCAAAACCCTACAAAGTTAGAAAACCCTAATTTCGAAAACCCTAAACCCTAGGGTCAAACCCTAAGCTCCAAAACCCTAGAAACTTAACTCTAGAAAGACTTGGGGTATTTCTTGAATTTTCTTATGAAATTTCTTAGATTCTAGTCAGGGTTTTTACACGATTCTTTCTCGTGAATTTCAGGATCCGGAAGTGGTTCCCGACCTTTCTACGAGATCTTTTCTTAGGCACCAGGTGAGTGTTCTTATGTGTGCATGATGCATGAAATGCCATGTTCTACTTGATATTATTATTTGATAAAATGTGTTACTTGAGAAAAGATGTGTACTTTATCGCATCTATTCCGTAATGTGTTACATGCTTTCACTATTTAATGTGTTAATTGTGCTTGTAACTTCCATGGTCAATTTTACTATTTTCTATGGTTGATCAAACTGGGAGCGTATGGGAGAGATATAAGGTGTTGGGCGCTATTCGGTGCGTATGAATTTTATATTTGAGCAAAGTCCTGGAAAAGGCTGACTCATAATTAAATTGTATTCTTGATCTTGGACTTCCGGGGCTAACTTCACCGTTACTCCTCGATTAGTCATCCGGGAGCGTTTGGGGGAAATAAGGTGCTGGGGATTATAGGTGCATGGTATTCTTTCCTATATGAGTTTCATTCCTCTAAGAGGGTAACTCTGGATTGAATTTTCAAGTATCTCGGACCTGAGATTTTACCTCGGTCCCGATATCCTTGTGATCTTGATCGTGCTTGATACTCCTGCGGTTGAACTTGTTCCCGTAGTGAGCCCGTATCCACCATTGACTATTTGTTAATTAATTTGTTAACAAATTGTTTATTTACTCGTTGAATATTTTATCGAACAAACATCACGTTTCACTGGTGTGTTCGCATGACTTGAGCACTCACTGGGTTATTATAGCTCATTCCATTTTATTTGTTTTCCTTTACTCAGGTTATCTGAAAATTAAAGCTGGACCACTGGTTTTCGAGTATTATGGATGTTGTAACTATTGTAATAGCCGAACTGTGTTAGGCTATTTTGTGAAAATCATGTATATTATGACTTGTAAACGTGTGGTATGACTTGTACCTTTCAGTTAAATAATAAGAGTGTATTTTATTTTGTTCCATTTTATTTTAGTTTATTTTATTTTAAGTTAAGTGCGCTCGGTCGTCTGCGTGAGTGCGTGGATCGAGACCTGGCGAGAGCTAGGCAGGCAGTCCGCTAAGCCCTTTGGTGCGCCTCTGGGTAAGGTGGGGCTGTCACAAGAACACTTAAAACAGTCATGCTGGACCAGTTTTAGTAAAACTTTCATAACTTGGTGTAGATAGCTTGGATTCGAATGATTCTTGTTGTTTTAGAAACTAGATTCATAGGGCTTTCAAACGGTATAAAGCTTGCATGGTGGTTCGTTGTGTATTAACCGCAGAAAGCTTGCAAAGTTGGCTGAAAATTTGATTCTGCGTGAAACAGTTTTGATGATGAGCCAACTTGAGGGCTGATTTTGAACCTGTTCTAGTTGGAATTTGGATTGATGATCTTCACGAAAGTTGTAGCCCTATAAACATACTTTAAAACCATGTAATCAGAATTCCTTAGTTCTTAATGGATTGACCCCAGAAATGGCACGAAGTTGGCTGAAAATCAACCCTGTGCAGATTTGGGTGATGATTCTTAGAGTAGGAATTTTGAATTTGAGTGGAATCTTGATTGAATGTGAGTTTAAATTGAACATAGAAGTTGTAAAACTTGTTGAATTGGATTGGATGGTTGATTTTCTTGCAGGTTTTAAATTTTTGGGTTAGTCCGGTTATAAGGAAAATGCTGCCGAAATTTCGGTAAAACCTAAGAAATAAAAGTGATTAGGCTATGATTTAAGACTCTATAAGCTGTAATTTAGTGATTTAAGCGTGCAGAAATTTTTGTAGATTAGCTATTAGTGAATTAAACCTCTCCGAGCAAAACCCTAGAAAGTTAGAAAACCCTAATTTCAAAAACCCTAAACCCTAGGGTAAAACCCTAAGCTCCAAAACCCTAGAAACTTAACCCTAGAAAGACTTGGGGTATTTCTTGAATTTCCTTATGAAATTTCTTAGATTTTAGTCAGGGTTTTTACACGATTCTTTCTCGTGAATTTCAGGATCCGAAAGTGAGACCCGACCTTTCTACGAGATATTTTCTTAGGCACCAGGTGAGTGTTCTTCTGTGTGCATGATGCATGAAACGCCATGTCATACTAGTTATTATTATTTCCATGCATGAAATGGTATGATTACACTTGACATGAGTATATAATAAAAATGTGTTATTTGAGGAAAGATGTGTACTTTATCGCATCTATTCCGTAATGTGTTACATGCTTTCACTATTTAATGTGTTAATTGTGCTTGTGACTTCCATGGTTAATTTTACTATTTTCCACGGTTAATCAAATTGGGAGCATATGGGAGAGATATAAGGTGTTGGGCGTTATTTGGTGCTTGTTAATTGTTTATCTGAGTAAAGTCCTGAAAAAGGCTAACTCATGATTGAATTTATTCTTGATCTTGGACTTCCGGGGCTAACTTCACCGTTACTCCTCGGTTAGTCATTCGGGAGCGTTTGGGGTGATATAAGGTGCTGGAGAATATAGGTGCTTGATATTCTTTCCGATAAGAGTTTCATTCCTCAAAGAGGGTAACTCCGGATTGAATTTTACGAGTATGCTGGACCTAAGCTTGCTTCTGCAGTGAGCCCGTATCCGCCATTGACTATTTGTTAATTAATTTGTTCACAAATTGTTTATTTACTCATTAAATATTTTATCGAACAAAAATCACATTTCACTGGTATGATCGCATGACTTGAGCACTCACTGGGCTATTATAGCTCATTCCATTTTATTTGTTTTCCTTTACTCAGGTTACTTGAAAAATTAAAGCTGGACCTACTGGTTTTCGATTATTATGGATGTTGTAACTATTGTAATAGCCGAACTGTGTTAGGCTATTTTTGTGAAAATCATGTATATTATGACTTGTAAACTTGCGGTATGACTTGTACCTTTCAGTTAAATAAGAAGAGTGTATTTTATTTTTTTCCATTTTATTTTAAGTTAAGTACGCTTGGTCGTTTGCATGAGTGCGTGAATCGAGACCTAGCGAGAGCTAGGCAGGCAGTCCGCTAAGCCCTTTGGTGCGCCTCTGGGTAAGGTGGGGCTGCTACAATATGCCCAAAATTATAAAGTCAACAAACTAAAGCAAAAATTATGATAAGAAATTGACAAGTTTTGGTTGTGTTCAAAATTGTACTACAAGCTGAAAATAAGAATAAAATATTCAGTGTTCATTTTGGTTAATTACACTTTATTCCCTGAACTCACTCCCTAGTTTCACTTTACCCCCTCAACTAGATTAATTGACATTTCACCCCATGAAACTTCACAAATTCCCAAAATAAATTCTCCAAGTCCAATATATCAATAGTGTAACACCCTAGAAATTCATGCAAAACCATTTAATTCGTATTATGTCCATTAGTAGGAAAAAAAAAAAAAAAGAGGGCCGAAATTAGTAAGAAATCAAATAATGGAATGATTTCTATTTTATGTTGCATGTTGTACCATTTCCTTTAGAAGTTGTACCCTAGAATTCTTGCAGGATTAATAGGAGGATAAATGTTAAATCCTACTTCTAATTATGCATGGCCAAGTGGAGTCTAAAGTGCAAGAAAGTCAAGCTCTACACTTAATTATGTCTTGCTATGATTGGTCATTGTTGTTCCAATTCTTTCTTCATTTCTTTTCTACTTTCCTTAGCTCATTTTTCTCTCTTTTTCTCTTCACTTTGGCCGGCCCTCTCTTCTCTCTTTTTCTCTCTTTTGCTTTCATTTTCGTAGAGTTTTTCTCTCCAATTTGATCATTTTTCTTCCACTGAAAGTGAATCAATCTTCTTCCTAAGCAAAGATCTTGACTTGTTAAAGGTATTCACCATAAACTTTTCTTATTCTTTCAAGTATAAGTTGTAGTTTTGTAGCTTTATACCCATGTCTTTAATTTTAAGCATGATTGATTTGAGCTATGAAAATGAAGTTTTATTCCATGAATATGAGGTTTATGGGCTTGTATGACTTATAGATAGTGTTTGAATCTTGAGATGACGTGAATTAAGTATGATTTGGTTGAAGAACCTTGGAGTGGTTCATGTGTTTTTATGACAAATTTGGTTGAAATTGAATTGATTTTTATGTGGAAATTGTAGAACTACTTGAAATTGGGTTGGTTGGCTGTTTTCCTTGCAGATTAAAAATTTTTGGGTTAGTCCGATTATAGGGGAAATACTGTCCAAATGTTCAAAATCCTCAAATGTCTATTCGAATTCCATCCAGTCTCAGAATCACTCAGAATACTCTAAACCAACCTCAATAAGCCCAACAAGCCATCCAGTTACCTCTGAACACTTAACCACCACCACCCCTCAACACAAATCAATTTGTGCTAGACATTAGATATCAGGGACGAGTGGAATAGAGCCTTATACTAAAGAGGAGAATCCAACATGACGAAAAAGGCCCTGTTGAGAAGATTGGACAGGTTCAATGATTTCATCAAAGAAAGTCAAGGATTTGATTGATATGGTGGATTAGACTACTAGGATTTTTGCACGTTCCAAATACCCAAATGCCACCAAAATTCAAAAGGCCAGAGTTTTCTAAGTATAATGGCAGTAGGGACCCTATAGTACACCTTAAGATGTTCTGCAATAAATTGGGAAGACCCACTGGGGATGACAAGTTGCCAATGAGGCTTTTTGGAGAAAGTTTGAAAAAGATGCATTAAAGTGGTACTTAAAATTGGACTTCTCAAAGATTCGAAGTTGGACTGACCTTTCATGGGCTTTCATCAAGTAGTATGAATTCAACTATAACCTGGTACCTGATAGATTTGCTCTGGTAGAGTTAAAAAAGAAAATCTCAGAAAACTATGTAGCTTACGGTCAAAAGTGGCAAAAAATGGTAGTCAAAGTAAGCTCGCCAATTGATGAAAATGAAATGGTTAAACTGTTCATAGATGCCCAATACTCACCATACTACCAGGCCATTGTGGGGTTCAATAGGAAAGACATTCGCCCAAGTTATCGAACAGGTAGAAGTCATTGAGAGAAGGGTGAAGAAAGGGAAAGAAGTGGACATGGCTGCTGTAAAATGCAAGTTGAGTATTGCAAAACACCAACAATCTGAAGAAAGCAGTTGGAAAGAAAGTCAAACAAAAGGAAGGGGAATCAGTTTTTGTGCTAAATCAAGGCTCGAGACCCAAACTCAAATTCTAAACCAAGACAAATTATCATGCCCCATTATCTGTAGTACATTCCTCCAATGCATTCTTTTCTTGCTTTTTCACCATGTTCTCAACCAATCTTTCATACCCAAATCCAACCGATGAATGCACAGTCATTTCTTCTAAATACTCGACCTATGCTCCAAAATCCTCAAATTGCACCACAAATTAACCCTCGCCCACCCATGCATAACCGCTAAGTCCCATTCATCCCAATACTTATGCTCCACCCAACTAACCTCAAAATGTTATGGGTCTGGCGAACCCCCCCACAGAAAGGAGCTAGGACCTTCACTCCTCTTGGTCGCCTCTTGGATCAAATCTATGAACAGTTAAAGGCGGCAGGTAAGATTAGCATGATACCTAAGATAACTTACTCTAATGGGCTTCCTATCATTGCAACCCCCATGCCATTTGTGCTTATCATTTGGGAAGTCGAAGGCATTCCACGGCCAATTGTTAAGCTATAAAACATATGATTCAACACATAATTAATGATGGAGAAATGTGTTGAGGAGAGGAGAGGGACAGACTCTGAATGTGGACAACAATCTTTTGCTTCAACATGAGCCTACTGTGGGGATGATAGAGCTAGATAAGAAATTGGCCATAGGGATAAAGTTGGATACTACTGGTTTCAGAGTTGTTAATGAAGGAACACTGAACAACTATATAGCTGATTACTTCCTTGTGCGAAGAGAGTGACACTAAACTTAGGATTACCTTTATTCCAAAATTCATTTCTAGATAGAACTTTAGAATAGATTTCCTTTTCAAGATGGTTTCGGTGTCTGGCTCATATCATATTTTGCTTTTATTTTTCAAAAAAATTTTGTTGCAAGTCCTTATTTACTTTTTAGAAAATATTTTGTTTAAGATTTAGATTGTATTTAATGCTTTCCTAAAAGTTGGTACCATTTTATGTGATTGTAAATATTTTTTTTCCAAGAAAGTGCAAAGTTTAAGTTCAATAAAATAGAAGTTTTCTTCTTTTGTCTCTTTATTCAGTCGTTCCCATGTCTTTCATTTTTTCTTCAAATAGCCAAAATAAATGCCTATGGTTGCAACTTTGATATTTCTTTGAATTCTAAATGAAGCAATACTATAAATAAAGAACTAGACTAATACTGAAGAGAAATCCAGATTTCCTAATAAGGATTCTGAACGATACAAAAGGGATTCCAAGTTTAACCCGGAAGAGGAAGAAGCTACAATCATTGTCACCAATCCATAGGTTAAGGCATTAGGTTAAGATATACTTTCACTCAGGAGACCTTAAAAATGTTAAGCAAGCTTTACAATATATCTTTAAAAGATTCAAGCACAACAAGAGGAGCAAACATGCAGGGGATACAATTTCAGCTAGTTCACAAGGGGAGTTTTATTGTTTCATCTTCTTAATCTCTTATTCACATTTTTGGATTGTATTGTATAAGTTATTGTGAGATTAAGATAGAGTGATGTCATATGCTTGTGAGTTGTTTCTAGCAATCATGATTTGTCTAATTTTCCTACTAGTGCTTTGACAAATGATTCCTTCGGGCACTAAGAAATGATTATTATATGGTTTGGAATTTTGTTCTTATAAAAAGTATATCTTGTAAAGTAGTTGAAATTATGTCTAAATTTTGTATGTTTGATAAAAAATTCTATTCTTTGCTTAATTTCACACGTTAAATGTTGACAATGATCAATTAGTGCAATAATGTAATCTGTGATGTAACACCTATTATGAGGGATTTTATATACTACAAACAAAATGAAATAAAATATTGAAAAAAAAAAGAAAGAAAAGAATAATGCAATTTTTCTACTCCAATGGCTCTTGTACTTAGTAACCGGAAGTCTTCATCCAAAAATGTCAACTTTCGCGTCAAGTGGTACTTGAATTATGAGTAATGCATTGAAATTTTAGTAAGTAAATTGTTGAGTAACTCGGGATCTTCATCCAACCAATGTCGATTCTTGCGTAAAAAGACAATTTTACTTCTCAAATATAGTTTTTGCTACTTAATTAAAGATTGAGATGTTGAGTAACCGAAAACTTTCATAATTAATGTTAGTTTTCACATTAAAAGATATTCTAGCGTGTTGAGCAAATAGTTTAATAATGTAAAGTTCCCTCAAGTGAAAAATTGAAATTGATCATAGACATGTGACGCTCTTTGATTGATCATATGATGCATTTACTTGTGAAATTCGGTAAGGCGAAAAAATGAAGTTGAACCAACTTAATTATGATATGATTCCTTTTCCTTTGCTTGATATTATGAGTATTAAACACAAGACAATAAATTGCATAATGGTTATTTGTTTGGTCCTGAGGAACTACATTATATAATACATACTTGTGATTTCAATGTTTAAATCATTAGTTGATCTCGCATTTTTCAAATTATTTGAGGACAAACAATGATTTACGTGGAGAGAAATTGACAAGTGTCAAAATTATATATTATGGTATATTTGTTGATTCAAAATTTAGAATTTTGAGATTGGAATAATTTTTTATCAGATTAACACACAAGTTTGATAATTTTTGCAAGCTAATGACATTTGAAAAAAATTTAGATCAATTAGAACACGATTTCTCTCATTAGAAAGGAAAAGAGGAGAAGCATTACCATGTTCTAGCATAAATGGATGGTTGGATATTTTCCTGGATCATTATTTCAGACACCATAAAGGAGTTCTTATTTTGATTTATTAAATTTTACTTTAAAAAATTGTTGCAAAAGAGGTGAGATTAAATGCGGGCCTTCTTTCTTTTTCTAGCAAAACATTTATTCACCTAGCTTTCCCTTTTCAGCCTTCAAAATATGTGATTTTTGTTTGACAACCTGTAGACACCAAATTTTGACACACCATTTATTTTCAAACACCGGGGGGCATGTTTGCATTTTTTAGGACAAATTTAAAATTTTTAATAATCACAGGGGGCCAAAATAGTAAATTTACCTGTAAATATTTTTCTAACAATTTTTGGGGGCTTTAAATTCATATTTTTACTTTTATATGAATTTATTAATTTCTTATGATTTTTCTAGATTTAATTACTATTTTTTATATTTTTACTAGCATAAGGGCAAAATGGTAATTTCATCTCGCGAATACCATTTTAGCTCATTTTAAGTTCCAAATTCATTTTTCAAATTCTTGAGGCATGTTTCTAAATTTTCTTGATTTTTTCAGAGACGATTACTATTTTTTCTGCAAATTTTCATTGCCCAAGGGCAAAATTGTCATTTTACAGATTAAATTCATTTTTGTAAATTTTGAGTCGAAAAGGCATTTTCTAGTGTTTTAAGATTATTTGTAATTTTTGATAATTTTTTGAGAACAATAACTATTTTTCTGTGAATTTTTATTACCCAACGGCAAAATCGTCATTTTACAAATTAAATTCATTTTTCAAAAAATTTTGAGTAAAAAATGCATTTTTTAGTGTTTTAAGCTTATTTGTAATTTTGATAATATTTTGAGGTCAATAGCTATTTTTTTGTGAATTTTCATCATCTAAGGGCAAAATTGTCATTTCACATTCCAAACTAATTTTTCACCAATTTTTGGGTCCCAAATTCGTTTTTTGGTTTTAAGCATGTTTCTAAGTTTCTAACTTTTTTTGGAGTGAATTAGTGTTAATGAATTTATTATTTATATTTTTCTTATTTTTTTTATTATTGTGAGAGAGAATAGATTTTTTTTAAGGATAAAGTTGTAATTTTTGTAGTCAAGAGCATTTTGGTCTTTTAATCATTTCTTGGAGGTTAAGAGTTGTGCAGTATAAATACCCCACTTGGGGATGAAAAAAGAAAATGAAAAACCCTAAAAACACACATCTTCTTATCCCTTAGGATCAAAACACACACTCACACACTCAAAAACACACACAGCCGTTCTCAACTTCATTTTTACTATTCATCGTCTGGTTCTCAACTTCATTTTATTGTTCATCGTCAAGTCCCCAAGCTTCAAGGTGCGTTCTTAGTTTTTCTTTTGATTTTAGTTTATTTTCCTTCTATTTTTTTTCTAAGAATCTGATTATGTGCAATCATCTATCTGGAATTTTTGGGCTGAATTTTTTGTTTCATTGTTTTGATTTCTGGCTTCTGTTATAGTTATTTGGGTTTTGTTATGCGATGTTCTTGGATCTCCTGTTATGGGTTTTTCTTCCCATCGTCTCTCTCTTCCCTCTTCCACCGCCTCTCCACCCTTCTACCACCACCCATCCACCAGTTCACCGGAACCTCACCAGCTCTCATTTCCACCGCCTCACCACCGACCCCTCTCATAAGAACCTAGAACCACCTAAACATACATGGTTCCACCAAAGCCCACCACCACCACCAGACCAACAACCACAACTATCACTGATTCCACCTCCCACAACAACCTCTGCTCCATCGTCAAACAAATCCAACCAAATTTCCACCAGTTTACCTAAACAATCAGCTCCAAGTACCCTTAATCCCTCAACCATTCACGGTAGATCATTACCAAAACCACCAATGGTCCACCATCAACCATCAACGCCAGTAAACCATCACCACAAATGACCCATAAAACATCAAAAACAACCCAAATGATACCAAAAACCAGTCCACCGTCTCCATCCCCACCGAAATCAACAACCACCACAATACCTCCAGCTCAAGAACACCACAATCACGCCAAACAACTTGCAAACAAAACAACAAGAAAACCACAAATACACTCTGCAAAAATCGCACAACCCACTAGCTTCACTGATACCCCAAGCCATCTCAGCAAGCAGTGAACCCCCAAACAACCCCAATTTCCCTCCTCCACCTCCATTATCACTCATTTTCAGTTTCAAACCGCCCAAAATAGTCACGAACGTCTCACCATAACCATTCAAGGCCTGCCCAAAACTGTTAGTCCCAATCAAATTTCTCTGCTGTCTGTCAACCTGCACGCACAAGTAGACCTAGCACAACCGAAACTTGCACAAAAAAACAAGCAAAATAACAGCCCTAAATAAAAATCAAACCGCATCCCTACTTCTTTAATCGCTTTCTCTCCTCACCAATTGCAGCACAAACCACCTGTAGCCACTGCCTACTATTGCTGCCCGCAATTCCGTTGCCCCTATAGCTCTCCACTACCACTGCCCCGATTGCAATTATCAATTTTGCCACCATCTCCTCTCCCACAAGAGCCCTGCACCGAAACAACAGAGAGAAAGAAACAACAAAAATTGAGAGAGAGTAAAATTGAGAGAATCAGAAAGAAAGGGAGACACGAGAGTGAGAGGCGAGAGGAAATAGATCCGGCAAGGGAGCAAGGAGAAGAAACAAAAACACACAGAGAGAAACTAGAGAGTGAGACACACAAAGAGAGAGAGAGAGAGAGAGAGAGAGAGAGAGAGAATCAGCGAGAGAGAAGATAGACAAATAGGAAGAGAACGGAGAGGAGACGAGAGGAAGAGATTGAAATCGAAGGAAGAGAGAAGACAGAGGGGAACGAAAATTAAAGACAAAAGAAAATAGAACTGGTAGAGAAAGACAAGAGAAGGCAAAGAAAGGGAGCTGGGATGCGGTCGAAAGAAAGAATAGAGAGCCTGCTGGAAGAAACGCAGGAGAAGAAAAGACTAAAAAACATAGTTATAGAAACAGAGAGCATAAAAAAAAAACAAAGTGAGATAAAATGGAAAGAGAAAAGGAAGATAAAGAAAGGAAAATCGGAAGAAAGAAAAAGAAAAAGAGAAAAAAGAAAAATTAAGTAAAAGGGGTGTGTATTTGGTATTAGCTTTTCTTTTCTAAACTGTTTAGTCTTTAATTTGGATTAATTGTTTGAGTTGTCTTCTTGATTAATTTGATTTAGTTTTATTTAGTTCCTATCTTAGTTAACTGGGTTAATGCAGTTATCTGATTTTTTTAGTTTAATTTAGCATTTATTATATTTTATTTTGTTGTTAAGCGCATCATAAAGTGGGTGTTTACATGGTAATCTTTGTTTTCTTTTTGGGAATTTTAATGTGAATTTTTGGGTTAGTCCGCAGAAAAAGCTGATTTTGCCTTCTTCTAGGAGAAATATGTGGATCACAATACGCGGACCAACTGTCCACGTATCTACTCGCGTATCATGCATGTCGGTTTGGAAGTGATGGTTCCAACTTGTAGCTTATCTTCCAGCCCCTTTTGATGACTTTGTAAAGATTCCTTGCACCTGCACAACCCAAGAAAACATTGCAAAATTGAAGAGAAATCTTTTTGTGATTTCAAGACAACTTTTCTGGCAAATTGTCATGCAAGTTGTCTAGATGATTCGGGTGAATTTGTCTATAAATAGAGAGCTCTTGCAAAACATTTAGAACAAGTCTTGGAAGGGAGAAGTATTCCCAAGTAGCTTATAGTAGTATTTTTCTTTTTAGTGTTATATTTTGATACATTCTTCTTATTCACTCTTTGATATGAAGCATTGTCTGAGGCAAATTTTTTCTAATTTTGATGATGCCAAAAGGGTGAGTTTATGTGTATGTGAAATGTGTATGTGACTCATTTGAAATATTAATGCTCTTATTTGGAAAATATGATTTATCTTGATATAAGATGTCATGATGTTCAAATTTGCTTTATGATGTTAAAATTACTCTATATATATATATCATGGGTTTATCATCATCTAAAAGGGAGAGAATGTAATCCCAATTTTGAAGATAACAAACTACAATGCTACTAATTATTCTTGTTTAGAGTTGTTGTGTAGTATCAAATCGGGTTTAGGTGGATGTGCTTAAAGTATAAGAATATTTCCAAGAAGTAGAATGGTTCGGCCACTAGTTCGAACATCAATTCATTGCTTCGGCCATCCGAAAATTCCTTCAAACAGCATTTCGAACATCCTATCAGTTGTACAAAGGTGTTCCAAAATTTCTAAAAACCTTTGGATGCATTAACAAACACTTCGGGCATCCTATCAGCCATTTGATGACATTTCAGAAATATCAAAAACTTTCGGACGAATGTTCGGATGTCCTATCCATTGTCTGACAGAATTGCAAAAATTTCAAAAACTTTCAAATGCATATTCATCCAGTCCTTCGGTCATTGGAAATAATAGAAGAAAGATGGAAACTTTTGGCTACTGAATCGGAGGAGGTAGTCTCCTTTGGCCATCCAAAGAGACCAAAGTCAGTTCAATAATGAAGATTTTGATTGGTTTGTACAGTCACTTGAAGGATAGGTTGGCCTGAACGTAGCAACGGCTAGTTTTTCTGCATCTAATGCTTGACCGTTAGGAGGTAATTGACAGCCATTTTGGAGAAAGTGTAAAAGCAATAACATCTAATTTTATGATCAACTCTTGTATTGAACTAATATTGAGCATTGAATAGCACTCTTGAGCTAGAAAAATCTATTTTCTTTGTATTTGTGAGATAGATTTTGAATCCTTCATTGTAAGAGTGATCCTTCAATTATATATATAAAAGGTTAGTCATTAGTTATAAAATTTCTTTGCTCAACTTGAAGTGTGTCTAGAGCAAGTAAGAAGTAAGCCTCTCATTGTACAAGTAGGTTGTGAGTCATCTTCAAGCGATGGGATTCAAATGTACTACAACTTCAAGTTTGGTGAAATTTGGAAGTTTTTGTGGTTTGATTAATCGAACTCTTTTCTATTTCAATTTCAGTTTGTTGTTATTTTTTCAATATTATTTATTGCTTTAACATCTTGATTGATCACCTAGTTGACTTGATAAATTTCAATTTTGTGATAATTTGCTATAACCAAATTAAGTTTTTAAAAGAACATAATTCACCCCCCATCCCCTCTTAGATTGCACAGAGGGCTTACAATTTTAATTTGTTTCTAATTGTAATAATTGCATAGTTTATGATAAATATCAATGTCTGTATTATTAACTTTCTCATGGCATATTTGTCAAATTAAAATTTAGTAGTATTTTAAATTTTCAACAATAGAAAATTTTCAATATAAAATATTTTTTAATACAAAAGACTCTCAATCTTTTATTTCGTAGGCCCTTAATACAGTATATGTCAAATGTCTTACACACGTTTCTTTGTAGTTTTATTGTTTATATTTAGCTTACATGTGTTTCTTTGTAGTCTTATTGTTTATAATACTCAAATATAATCTCTTCTTTTTCTAATGTTTTTTAAATACTAAATTATGAGATATTAGCTTAAAAAAAAATGTGTACACCACTCAATTTTCCTTGAAATTCAACGTTAACATTTTTTTATGTCACTAATTTACTATATTATACTTTGCCCTTTTTTGAGCACGGATAGCCCATTGTAGACAACAACGCATCATGATCATTCTTTCTCTACATCGGGTAGCTTATTTTGCAATTTATTGCTTCTTCACATTTAAGCAAAAACATACCAAAAAGTTCAGGTAATCAAATTGTTTATGTTTTAAAGTTTTTCATTTTTCTTTTGAAAGTATTGAGAAAATCAAAAGGTTAGAATTGCAGTCAATTATCAGTTGTCCTATCAAACCATACGATTTTAGTTATGATTGTTAAATGAGTTTCAAGTACAATTTTTTTTCTTTCTATGAACCAAAATAATTGAAACTTGATTAGTTTACACTTAAAAAATTTATTGCAATAGTACGTTGAGTTAATCTCCCCTTTCCGATGTCTAAAAGCTCATACAATTATTTCATTGAATGTTTTAAATTTACATATGCAACTAATTTGTTTTTTGCAGAAAAATTATTTCTATAGACTTTTACTTAATAATTATCACTTTATTCTCTATGTGGACAACTAGGACATATTTATAGAGAAGCAAATGTTGTGGTTGATGGGCTTGCATCATTAAATTGTCATCAGGACATTATTTTCGAATCTTTTCAACAGCTACCTTTTATAATCAAATCTCTAGTTAATATAGACAATGTCAAAATATCGTATGTAGAACCATAAATGCAAGGAAGTAATACTCCTTATTTAATTCTTTTGGCATGTACTAGAGTTACGGTTTATGTATCCTCCTTTAATTTTATAGTTATATATTAATAAAATAATAGGGCTAGCTACCCTCCGCATATGCAATGTTTTTTGACAAAAAAAACTATCCATGGAAAATCAAGAGAGCTCAAGTTTAACATCCAACTAACCTCACATACATCAATTTCACCACAACTCAAATTATTCCAAGGCAAAACAAACCATAGGAAGCATCAACTTATTATATGTGTAATTGTAAGGAAACTAAATGCGAGAACATGTTTTTATTCTTCAGCCTCATCATAATGCATCAAGTTGACGTTTTATTTTTTGAAGTGCTACTACAACATCTTGCATATTAATCCGATCTCTAGGACATTCCTTGCAGCAGTTCAAAGCCAATCTAAGTATCATTGAAATGTACACTAGCTTTTGAGTGAAATGCATATCTTCTGGCCGGAGTAAGTTAGCATCTATAACTTGAGTTGTTGCGTGAGGTAGAGAATCTTCTATCCAACTCTTTAGGCTCACATCTCCAGAAAACATTTCATCATTAGGCTTCATTCTTGAAAATATTTCCATGATGACTATGCCAAAACTATACACATCAATTTTTGTTGATACCTGTCCCTCCAATCCATACTCTGCAATGTAAATGTCAATCTATCAATTTGGTTTGAAACCATAGTGTGAAAACTAATTGGAGTAAAACAAAAAAAATACAATAAAAACCAAAATGCATAAACCAGATGTCCAACCTGGTGCAATATATCCCAATGTTGCAAGGGTCTTCGTCTGTAAAATACTATTTTGTTCATCCAAAAACTTGGCAATGCCAAAATCACTTACGTGTGCAACCAGATCATCGTCAAGCAATATGTTACGAGGCTTCAAGTCGCAGTGAACCACTGTTGTTGTATAACCATAGTGAAGGTATTGCAATGCAGAAGCAACATCTATCATTATGTTTAGTCTTTGCATCAAATCTAAGAAATGGTTGTGGGCGTACAACCACTTTTCTAGGCTTCCATTAGGCATATAGTCTAGAACCAAGGCTTTGAAGTCAAGGTTAGAGCAACTGCCAATCACTTTGGTTAAGTTTCTATGGCGAAGGTTGCGTAACACTTCACATTCTCTATCAAAACTCTTAAATGTAACTTCTGTTGGTAAACTGAAAACTTTCACAGCCACAAGTATCCCATCTAGCATCCCTCTATACACAGATCCAAAACTCCCTATACCAAGTAAATTGCTATCATCGTATCCATTGGTTGCTTGAGCAAGTTCATTATATGAAATCTTTTTTGGTACTCCCAAGGGCATTAAATCAGTTGTTCCTGGGACATCATCCTTCCTTCGATATCTTAAAAATAAAACTGTGGCAATTGCAACAACAATTGCTGCAATCCCTAACAAAACTCCTATCACTTCAAATATTTTCTTCCTATTCAACCTTTGAATAGGAGAAGTATTACAAGGAGGAACAAGAAATCTTTGAGCGCCACACAAATCATCATTAAACATGAATGATTTGTATGTGAATTTCTCAAAAGGACCACTAGAGGGAATTTCACCACTTAGGTAATTGAAGGAAAGATTAATGTATGTGAGATGTGAAAGTGTCTCCAAGGACTTTGGGATTGGACCTGATAGATGATTATCGGATAGGTCCATGAATTCCAAGCTTAACATATGATTGAGAGAGTCTGGAATAGGTCCTTCAAGTCTATTTTGAGCCAAACAAAGGTGGATTAGACTTTGTAAACCTGCAATTGAGCTTGGAATATTTCCATACATGTGATTTCTTGACAAATCCAAATATATTAACACCTTCAAATTTTCAATTTCTTGTGGTAGTGAGCCACTCAAGGAATTAGAGGAGAGGTTCTGCATCAAGAGATCATTCAGTTTCCACAAGCTAGTAGGCATGCTAGAGTTTAATAAGTTTCCCCCAAAGCCAATTTCTCTCAGGGAAGTGACATTACCTAAGCATGATGGTATTGACCCTTGAATCTGATTTTTGCCTAGATCTATTGCAAATAAGCTCTTCAAGTCACAAAAAACATCTGAAAGTGATCCACTTAGTTGGTTATCAACAAAACTTAGAACTTGAAGTTTCTTCAATGCTTTTAGTGTCGTTGGAATTCTTCCGCTCAAATGATTTCTGAAGAGACTCAAAACCAATAAATTGCTCAAATTCCCAATTCCATCAGGAATTTTTCCATTGATTTCACAACCATATGCATAAAGTCTCTCCAAAGAAGTTGAAAGATTCCCAGTGGATATCGGAAGAATGCCATGCAAAGGATTATCATCGAACGCTAACACTTTTAGGTACTTGCAATTTGTCAAGTAACTGATAAAGCTCAATTCTGGCGAGGAAGGTTCACTTGTCAAATTATTTTTGAAGAGCTGCAGTACTCTTAGAAGTCTAAGATCACCAAGAGAATTGGGAATTGGTCCACTGATTTGTTTTTAGCCAAGCTTAAAGATGCTAGCTTGGATGCATTTGAGATCGAGACCGGTATCACACCATCAAGTTGATTTCCGCTGATAAAAAGATGTTCCAGATTGGTCAATCGGTAACCCATGGTTGTTGGAAGATTTCCAGAAAGATCATTGTCTGTAAGCCTCAGCTCTTGCACTGAGATGTTGAATAGTTGAACTGGGATGGATCCAGTAAGCCTATTGAAATTTAGATCCAATATTTCTAATTTGTGTAAATTGCCGAGCTCTTGTGGTACCTTACCTGCAGAATAAAAGAAGCTTTAACAATGTCAATCCACAGAGCATACCTAATCAAATGTTTTATCATCTACCTAATTGAAAATAATCCCACCTGTGAAGTTATTATTATCGAGAAATAGTCTCACAAGCAAGGTTAAATTCCCGAAGTTTCTGGATATGGATCCTGTAAACTTGTTGTTTTCCATATTTAAGATCTTCAAATTCTGAAGATGACCAAACTCTTGTGGAATCATACCTACAAAATTGTCATGAATTTATAAATCCAGTTTGGGGAAAAAAAGTGAATAGCTAAAATTAGATATCATAACTACTAAATGAAAGGTTTTATCATTGATAACATTGAGATTTGATTTTAAACATATTAATAATACTTTTCAACAAAAATAAATAAATAAACGGGAAAGCAAACAAATTAGTCCTCTATAATTGTTAATAAAACTTTGTAGTAATAATTAACGCTTTAACGTTGGTTTTCAATTACCTGGTCCTAAAGCTTTCACTTTGTCACAAAGCTTTAGTTGCTAATTGACCCAAACATTATACCATTCGAATAGTTATATTTTTTGAATTTGTTTGAATATTCATTTAACACATTTTCTAATTACTTTTTTTTTATTTTTTCACCGTCGTTTTATCTCATATATCTAGCATTCCAAAAAGTACTACTATATTATTTATCTAAAATCACTTCTAGAAAAATGTAATCCAATGTAGAAGTCAATATTTTTGCCCTCCATAAAACTTTAAAAAAAAAAAAAAAACCCCACTTTGGCTGAACTAATGGAAGCTAAAAGCATGAAATGATTGACAAAACAAAGACATTTTTTGGGGGGTAAGGATTGCATTTTTAGGTTTTTGCAGCTAATTTGAAGCTTTGGATTCCTCTTAATATACTAAAAAGTAATATAGCTCAACGTACTGGCAGGACAGCTATGCAAGTTCTAATAATTCCCTTCGACTTTAGCAATCAATGATAGCAAAAACACATCTTTGAGCAAGATGACTGCTGGAAGACTAAACTACCATAAAAATCATTGTTTAAGGAAATACAAGTTTGGTCACCTAAATACAACTTATCCTACCATAAATCACTTTCAAAGTGCATTATTTCAAGAAAAATAATTCACATTCCTTTCCCCCTTTACCTTTTAAATTAATATTTCAAATGAAACTGCTCTCAGTGCGTGTGGCAAATGTGAAGTTTAGGGTGTTCTCGTTTGTAAGTGTAGAAATCGATTTCGACCACCTTATGCATGGCCACACTGTTTCCCTGCACACATAAGAGAATGAGATCGAGATGGAGCTCCTCCCCCATTGCACTTCCGATACTCAAGTCAACAAGGCTTTAAAAATGAACAAGTAATAACGACGAGCTCGGCTAACTTGAGAGCTTACCTATGTCTCCTTAATTTATGAGACCCAACAAGGAGTATTTATTGTTGTGGAAGGAGAAAGGAGAACTGAGGGTTAAGTCCCTAGTTTGAAAAGCCTAGTTGAGGTAGATCGGCGGTGTCAAATATAGACGTGTGCCAGAAGATAATGACACATCAATCATATCTAGTCAATTTGACTTTTCAATCAATATTACCCGATTTGATTGGTAAATTCTGTCTCTACAATAAGGTTTACTAGTTCTATGTGGAATTCTACTAGTCAAAATATCAATTATAACCTTTTCCTAGATGCTAATAAACTTCGTAAGATCTTATATTTTTTGCAAGTTGACCACTAACATGCCTATAATAGTGTCATAACTAAATTGAGAATTGTATGAAAATCTTAAATAATTACTTTATTCTTTTTACTGAGGATCTATTTGAATTTTTGAAAAAAATTGAGGGCTAAATTGAGTTAAATAGAAAGATAAAATTCCAAAATTAAAAAAAAATACATAGATACTTCATAATTTACCCATGATAATGTACCAAAACTGTAATTGTCCAGAATGCTAAATTAGGATTCTTCTTGGCTGTAGTTCCTAGTAAGTTCCTGTGGTGCAAAATCAGAATATTGGCTTCGTTTGGAGACCATTATTGGAGCATTATTTAAGAATTATTTAGAAAAATTTTTCTAGAGTTGTTTGGATAGGTAAAAATTATTTGGGAATTTTTTCAACAAAAGTCAATAATTTTCCCTCTCATTTTTTGAATTTTGAATGAAATTTTTCCTCCCAACAAAATTCTCACTTTATCGATGCTAGTACCGGACGTTAACAATGTCAGGTGCCAGTGCTCGGTACTCCATACTTCACTACTGTTGTAAATGGAGCTCAAAATGTTCGTCATAATTTTTCTCGTTTTTCTAAACAAAATTTGTTGAAAAAATACTATGTTTTGTGAATAATTGTGTAAAAAGTGGAATAACTTATTAGGAAGTTTTAAACATTTCATATAAGTTTTTCAAAAAATTTTCAAAATTCAAACACTTCTTTCCATTTCAACAAAAGTCAACAAAATTTGACCAACTTTTTCCACATTTCAAAAAAATCAACAAAAAACACTTTTGAAAAATTTTTTCAAATAATTCTCAAATAATAGTGTCCAAATAGGAGTCATTATTGTTGTGCATGAGTGTAACTAATTATGAAAACTTTCATTATTTTTTAGCTGTTTGACACATTAAAAGGGAGATCATATGAATAATTTTTAAAAGAATTCTATCTGTGGATCTCGGGATTAAATAAAGAGCCACATGAGTGTTCTTATATCACTTTCCTTACATCAATATTCATCACTTCACCATGTGGCCTTTATTTAGACCACGAAATTCACACGTTGGGGTTCACGTAAGAATCTCCCCTATCTAAAGAATAGTGAAGTGAATGTTAGAGTGTTGCTTTTCTTGATTTTTTTTTTTCAAAAATTGTTTACAATGCAAGGGGTGTATAAATAAATTTTGAGCTTCAATACTGAATCTGCCTTTTTTTAGTGTGTCAAAGTTAAGAACCAGATACATGTTCTGCAAATTAGATTGTACCTGCAACGTAACATCAGAACATGGTCGGCTTATTCAACAAGCCAACTGTTTGGCCGAATTTATGGCAAAGTCAATAATACCAAAAAAAAGCAGTCAAACAACGGTAACAAGCCACACACATGTTACCACGAAACGTAAGCAATTTGTTGAGTTCATTCATTTGCCCAGAAAATCTGCATAACCGAATACGAAACTACATGGTTAAGCTTTTATTTGCCTAATTGCTATTTTCCGTAATCTTTATTAATTTTACAACCAAATGCTCCAGTGTCTTCTTAATTTGCAAATCATAGAATCCAGTTTGACCAGGCCAATCTATCTTCCTGCTAGCTGTCCTATGTTAAAATGATTTGTTGTGAACTTGGAGAATATTCCTAATTGAACTTTATAAAGTCACCAATTTCATAGCAATGGGACAAAAAAGATAATTTATCTAATTCTGAGTTGTTTTAAAAGGCAAGACTTAGGTCCTTACCTTCTAAATTGTTGTTGCCAAGATATAGCTCTTCAAGCAACTTCAAGTTCCCAATTTCTTTTGGGATGGGTCCACTGAAATTGTTGAAAGACAAAGATAATACCTGAAGATTTGAACACGGCAACAATATTGATGGTATTTGACCACTTAACAGGTTATATGATAGGCTAACCACTGTGAGTCTCCGAAGACCGCTGCAGATATCACTCAACAGGTTCTTTGATAGGTCAAGCCATGTGAGTCTCTGAAGACAGTTGCAGATATTAACTGGAAGACTGCCAGATAGGCTATTACCTTGTAAAGCAATCACTTGCAATGAGGAAATATTGAAGATCTCGAATGGCAAAGAACCATAGAGCATATTATAATTAATGGTTATGTTTTTCAGATTTTGATAATTGCCAATAGCTTTTGGAATCATTCCTTCTAGAGAATTGAAAGAAAGATGCAAAGTCTCTAGATTCGATAAGTTAAAAATAGAAAGCGAAATAAAACCGGTAAAGCTATTGTTTGGGAGAGACAAGTGATGGAGTTTCTGCAAATCACCGAACCACGAGGGAAGCTCCCCACTGAGATTGTTGAAGCCGAGTCTAAGCTGAGTTAATCGGCGCAAGTTGGCCAAGTCATGGGGGAGTTCTCCAGAAAATTTGTTTCTGCTCATGTCCAGGGAGACAAGAAATGACAAATTGCCCAGTTGTGGAGGAATGGTGCCGGTCAGTCCCATGTCTGAAATATTCAAGGCAATCACTCGGCGGTGACGATAGCCGCAGGTGACTCCTATCCAGTCACAAACAGAGGATGTAATAGACCAGTTGTTCGTCAAGAATTGATGAGGCTCAAAAATAATCTTAGTCTCTCAAAGAAAGAAGGGCTGATTGATCAGTGGTAATGTTGGTTGTGGCTATTGCTACGCAATGCCAACCAATAACTTAACAGCAAGAGTCCAAGGAGAGAATAAATTTTCTTCATGACTCATTCGAGTTCTGAGATAACAGATTGAAGACGGCTAATGTGCCAGGCGACTGCTTATTTCTGGTACATATACGACGGCGATGGAGACATGTCACGACTCGAATACATGGACAAAGATAGGGGGTTGTAGCACGGGGTATATGGATAAAGATGGGTCCGGGACTCACAATTTGGCCCAATTTCATTTTCCACAATTTGAACCCTTATGTAACTGTATAGAATCATAGTATAACTTATGCTGAATAATGATTTAATTGTCGAGAAGTGTTGTATAAATATTTTTCACTCGAAACGACGTTTATTTTTTGTTAAAATTTATCCTTACTGGTTCAATTTCATCCTTGCTATTTTTTACCTTTAAATCTAGGTTGTGAAATTGTGAGAAATGACAATTGTGTTGCCCCTCAGCCAACAAATATAGGGACTTGTAGCACAGGACCCAGGGGTAGGTGCAGTTATAAGTTGGTCCAATTGTTTATGGTTTATACGTTTTTAATAGAACTAGATTAGAAGTACAAAGGCCTATCCTTTGTAAAAGAAGAGGCAATTTTTGCCAATTTTATAAATAAATATAATTTTTTTTCCATTTCAAGAAATGTATGTTTTATTATTCTTAGTTTAGTAAAAGTGTTTCCGAAGTATTTGATAATAATTATTTTCTATTTTTTTAGTATTCTTTCAAAAAGTAATATCTAAAAATTCTTCAATGAATATCCTTTCAGTTGAAAATTTTTCCGGTTTAGAAAAAATAAAGGAAACTTACTAAAATAAAAATTATATTTTTAAGTTAAAATAAGTGCTACTAGTTACCTAAATAGCCTCACATAGTATCAATAAAAACACTTGATAAAATATAAGAACTAAAAAGAGGAATCAAGAAAGACATAAAGCATACTATTAATATTTATTCTAGATTATATATTATTTTTATTCAACAATATTTAATTGAAAACTTATGTTCAAAACTATAACATAGTTATAAAAAAAAAGTACTACAAATTTAGTATGAATCTTTAAACTTATTTACATTGTTTATTGTTTTTTTATAAGAATCTTAATTTTAAAATTTTTTACATATTTTTATTATTCTTTAGTTTCTAGAGAATTTTCAAAGTTATTTCTAAAACTTGAAATTCCTTCCAATTCATAGATTTATTTCTTAAAAACTTAAAGAAACATGTTTCAATAAAAATAATATTCTTAAGTAAATACTCAATATTTAAGGAAACATGCTTCAATATGAATGACACTCCTAAATTATATACTCAATATTAGTAGTATAGAAATAGTCCTATCAATTATAAGAAAAGGCATCCATAATATTGCCATTAATTTGTTTTGTAATGGGCACTATAGGAATGAATATCTAAATCACTCAACAAACTCCCTCTTTCAGTATAGTGTGTGTGTAGTGCGTACAATAATACAATAATAATATTTTTGAATTAGAATTAGTGTACAAAGAGAAATTGTTCATTGTACTCAGTAGTACAACACTGTGGTGTAATTATATATCATGCTATATAACAAATAGCCACCAATATACAATTGAAATAATCCAATTCCGCTAGCAGGTAGATGTGGCAATTCTAATTGAAAAATATTTATTCATCCAATTCACTCACTTAAATAGTTTTGAGTTATAATTAAAGCACTACCATATCTAATTAGCTTATTGTGGATCATCATTTTTAAATCAATTATCTATCCAATCCAATTATGCACAATTATACACAAGTGTGTACATGTAAGGGTGTAAGAGTATATAACTGTATGTGGTGGGAATAGGAGGTAAGAAAAACTTACTAGCACATGCTTGCTTAGGTTGTGTAATGATAACCGATTTTTTATCATCCATTCATATCAAGTGGTTCTAAAGAGATTGGATTAATTTCATCCATTCCCATTACTCAAAACCATTTATCCATTCATTTACTATTTTGCCGTGCACGTACCCGGGATTCTATACGTACTAGACAGGCAAAACTTTGTGTTTTCCCATGCAATATTATCTTTCAAAACATAATTATGCAAATATTCACTACTTTTTGTTTAGATTTTACACGGGACTAGTATTTACCAACTAAGCTACAAAAAATCAATTATGATTATGGTTTTTGGTTGGGAAAAAAAAATACTTTTTCACACTTGAATTTGCATAATGGTAGTAAACAATTTTAAGTCTTTCCATTTAAATGATGTATATCTAGCATGTATTCATGTTATCACATTTTTTTATGTTAAATATACAGCTGTATTAGAACTTTTATGATAATATGCTAGATTTGTTTGTAATTATAAGAAACTAATTGAAAAATCTAAAGAGCATAAGTGAGCTTGAAATAGCCCATATTTGGCCGAAGGTTATTGATAAAGTCGATCAACAAAGAACTTATCTATGTGAGTTTTATGGTTTTGTGTTAAGTTAAAATATCTAAAATTTCAAATAAGACCATAGTAACTCTGTTTGGATTGCTTTATTATGAAATAATATTAAAATAATAATTATTAGAGTATATTTTAAAATGTAATGTACATGAAATAAAATAATTATTAAAATATTAAAAAATTACTAAAAAAACTGTTTGAATAATATTTCAAAATTGTTTTTGTCAAAACAAGCCTGTTATGTGTAAATATAAAACTGCGACTCCTATACAAAATTATTTAATTATATAACAACCTATTACTTCCGGTTGTCTCTTTCCACCCATCTCTCTATCCTTCTCCTTGAAAGTCGTCAGATTACATACTACAAGTTGGTTTCTTTGGTCAGATAGATTTAATCTAGATCAAGCATATTAACAATATCAAATTATTTCAGTGAAACGACTTATGCAAATATTGTTCATTTGTCAGGAAGATTAGTTCACTTCTGTATTGTGCAAATTCTGAAATTAGTATTATATCATCAACCAATATATTTTATAGGACAAATTATTTCACTTGACGTTGCAGCCTATTTGGATTGTTAGCACATAAAATAAAACAGACATGATCAACTCTTACATCGCGCTACTAGAAGCAAATTTATGCAAGTTAAATATTTAATATAAAAGTATTATATATTATAAGTCATTGAGTGGTGGAAATTGCTTAGACATATATGCACTTGCAACAATTTCTTCAAAATCAACTGCTTCGATAGATATGACGTTTGTGGATAATCCTAATAAAAAATAGGATTATTTTAGAATTCTTAATTTTTTTCTTCAAAATCAACCTATACAAATTTCTTTAACTTCTTTAATAATTTCTTCAAAATCAACCTATACAAATAATTTTTTCTCTATTTTAGAATTCGTATTTTTACTGGTTACCATGCATTGTCATCTGATGCTAATGCGTCTTTATTTTTTTCTCATTCTTGCAGAATTTTTTTATTGTAATACCACGAGGGCGAGGATTCATTCTTCTTAATAAACGGTTTTGATGTTTTGTATAAATTATTAATAAGTTATGCATGAATTATTGTTGAAACTGTTTTGCTTTCAGTTTCAACTTTATGTAACATGTTTACAAGACGGCCAAGACTTGAAACTTAAGAAGCTTGGTGTCCAAAAAATAGAATTATGGACCAAGACACAAAAACATCACAAACTTGAGGTGCAGATGAAAGGAATTTGGCATAGAAAAGGTATCTATGGCGATAGAAATCTGAATTCGGCCATGGTAGGAATTCGCCGATGTCTACTTTACGTCACGGTCAACATCTTATGTTCTTAAAAGTCTGTTGCTTGTGAAGATGTTCATAACGCTATATTATGATAACTATGCTGCAGTTTTCTTCTCAAAGAACAACAAATGCTCTAGTAAATCTAAGCATGTTGAATTGAAATATCATGTTGTTCGAGAAAAAATTCAGGAGCAAAAGGTATGCATGAATCATATAAAGACTCATATGATGCTTGCAAACCCATTAACAACAGAATTGGTGCCAAAGAAATTTTTGGAACGTGTTTGTTCCATTGGTCTTACAATTGAAAAATTATTTCCTGTTTCTTGTGCACATTATTGTATTATGAGATTTTATACAAGATTTAATATTTTGAATCGTTGAAAAACATTATTATTTTGATTAATCCATTTCTTCATCATTTTGTTTATCCACATTAGTAATTGGAATTGTGATACATAGAAGGAAATATATTAATCATGTAATATATGACCGCCATGATCCATTCTAATGGTTGTGTAGGATAAACATAATTAAATTTTGTGGCCACTGTACTAATTATTCACTATTATGTGGTCATTTGTCCAAATGGGAGAATGTTAGAATATTTAAAATAATTAGTGTATGTTATAATCATATTAATCAAATATTAATATGTAACTCACACCCCACTGCTTTGTATTTCATCCCATTACTCGTATGTGACCTTCATCTCATTATTGACATGTAATTTCATCGCATTACTGGGTGATTTATACTCTATTAATATAATTCTCATCCCACTAATTAGTGAGTTATATTTCACTATTAATATGTAATATATGTAACACTTACTTCACTACTTGGTGGACTTCATGGCCACATTAGTTTTGTAAATTTGTAACATCTACTCTATTATTTTGGTGATTTATGAACCTATCATTGTATGGTGGTTTTATGAATTCATTATAGGATTAAAGAGGTGTGTTAGAATATTATGAGAGAAAGAAGAAGAGAATATTTGTAGTTATGACTCATAATGGAAAGAATCCTCAAGTTCACTATAAATAGGACTCTTGGTCCCTCTATCCACGCCATTTTCATTGTGAGTTCTACCCATCATTTTCGTCACAATATTAGAGAGGTCAGGATAGGGGAAAATTGATAAGATATAATTTTACCTATTTTAGGTATATGTATTATTATGTGATTTTAGTGTGTTTTTAGTATTTTTTTTCATGAATTTAGCTCATTTTGATTAAGTTTCCTCAATTTGAGAATTTTCTTAGAAATTAGACTTTTTACACGATATTTAGGGCTTTGAGCTGAATTTATATTTTGATCAATTTAATCATTATTTTTTATCAATCTTGTAGGTTTTATATATTCAATCATGACATTGGATCAATTGGAGTATAAATCATCACATTCGTAGTAGATTCAAGGAATGATTGGATTGGGATTTCAATGTAAAGACTTCACATTCAAAACTTCAAGAATTTTTACTTTTGGGGAGATTTTCATGAACAAATTCACCATGAAATTGAAGGATCAATATCGGAAAAAGGTCTCAAGGGCATCAAAGGAGTAACCAACAAAAGAGAAGGGCAAAGAAGCAATGGAAGAGAAGAATTAGAGAAAAATAGAGTTTAGCAACAAGGATGCATTTCAGTATTTTGGCAATAATTTGAGCTGCAAAACTTGGATTGAGATGATTCTTAATGAATTTTAAAGCTAAGAGGATACTCTACAAATCTTATGAGAAATGAAATCCAGTTCTCTCATTTTCATAGCCAAATATACAAATTACTTATGTACATGTATGCTGTGAAGCTCTCCTAACTAGGTCTTAATATTTTGGCCATATCTTAGTATCCAGAGTCTCAAATGACCTGATTCTTGTGGAATTGGAAACATAACTCAATGGAATACAACTTTTATGTTTTGAAAAAAGCTGATTCGTCCATCTTCATGGTGCAATCCACGAACAAATAGCTCGTAGATTGCATCTGCAAATCCATTCCAAGTTGCTACTTTTCGCCTGCTCTCAACTTGTAGCTTGTTCACACTCCTTTTTCAAATATATTAAATGTCTAGCTGCATTTTGATTGCTTAAGAAAATGGTGCAAAGCTTAAGGAAGACTTTTGTGTCCAAAGGAATCAAATTTTATCAATTCATTCTTCTACTTGGATAATGACATCAAGCCTGATTCTTCTACTAAATAGAAAGCTCTTGTAAGACATTTTAGAACATGTCTTGAGGGGAGGAAGCACTCCCAAGTAATTGTAGTTTTCTTTGTAGTTAGAGGAATTTTCATTACTTGTAAGAAAACTGTTAGAGAATTCATGTGTATCAATTCATATCAATGAGGAATGAAGCTTTGGAGCCATGTTCAACCTACAAATGAGCATTTCTACCTTAGCTCTTTATTTTCTTACTTGTTATGAATTGTTTCTTTCATATGTTATTTATGCAAGCCATGTTTAACTAAATATTATTTACAGGTTAGATGAAGCTAATGATTTGAATGATAATTTTATTTATTATAACTTTAATTTGTTTGTTCATTTATCAAGGTTTAACATTTGTGGTAGTTTGATCAACTATTGTAAATTATCTAGATGTTACTTGACATTAAGAAATGCTTTTAACATTGAAAAATAGTAGATGAAGCCTATGATTTATTCATAGAGAAGCAGTGGAATAAGTAGGTGGATTGAGGTTGTTTAAGATTACAATTCATATATTTCACAAGAGTTCATCATGAAAATAGTTGAACTCTAGTCAATTCGTTGTGAAAAATGTATTGATTTCATATGGAATTGCAATCCTAAGCAAGACAAGTTATTAATAGTAAGATGTTAATTTATAAGTGACAATTAGTTGATTCTAAGCTCTACGGCTTGTATTTTGTGAATTCTTCCATTAGTTGCACTTCAAGTAATTGAATATTCTTCATCTTGCACATCACAAGTTTGATAATTTGTCTAGATAATAAAGTGAGTGAAAAAACCTTGGTAATTGTTAATTCATGTTTTCCTGCGGGATCGACCCTAATATATCCCCTACTATAATTGAGCCGTGCACTTGTAGAAAAATGTATTAGGTTATAAATTTTATTACTTGTTTGAGTGTAATTTTTGTCTAATTTTGATAGTATCTAGATCTCACAATCAAAGATCAAGAGACTTGATGTTGAAACTCTAAGGAAGAAAGGAGAGTAGTTAGAAGAAGAGAAGATCAAGGAGCTTGTCCAAGAAAAGCTTGTAGGAAGAAAGGCTACTTGTGATTGGGACCATCATGGTTTAAGGTATATTTTATATATTCTTATATGCATAATGTTTTAGTGATTTAGAAATGATGACCAAAGATTCTATTCTATGATGCTAACATGCACTAGCAACAATTTTCTCAAAATCAACTCCTTCGATGACGAGTGACGTTTGTTGATAATCCTTAAAAAAAAAAAGGAGCAACCTATAAAAGTAAATTTTTTTTCTCTATTTTAGAAGTCCCATTTTTACAATTTAGTCACTTGTTCATCTGATGCTAGCAAATGCGTCTTGATCCTTTTATCATTCTTGTGGAATTTTCGTGATCGCACTACCAGAAGGGCGAGGATTCATTAAACGGTTTTGATGTTTTGTATAATCATCAATAATTCGTGTATGAATCACTGTTGAAACTGTTTTGCTTTCAGTTTCAACTTTATAATACATGCTTCCAAGACGACCAAGACTTAAAACTTACAATCACAAAAGAATGCTCGGTGTCCACAAAAAGTTGCTTAATTTTCTGTCAATTTTTTGAACACATTATAGACCAAGACTTAATAGAATTACATAGTTAAGGAGCACGCGAAAGGGAAATGGTACAGAAAAGCTATCTATGAGGATAAAATCTGAATTCGGTGACGGTAGGAATTTGCCGAAGTCTATTTTAGGCCACTGTCAACATCTTGTGTTCATATGCAGTCTATCGCTTGTAAAAATGTGCGAATTTCCATATTCATGTGCTCATAGTGATTTGTTTCTGTTGAAGTAAAGGCATATGAATATCTACAGGGATACTGAATGGAAACACATAAACGGTTAATTAACAAATCTAAATAAGTTTTGTTGTAATGATTGATATATTTATTAATTCAATTAAAGAGTAATTTTTTTTCCAAACTACTTGGTTTGATAAAAAACAAATTTCAAACCAAATAGTCATTTTTTTTTCATCAAGAGTTAATAGGAGAAGGGGAAGAGTTGAAAGAAGAGAGATGAGGTGTACAAAAGGAATCTAACCTTTTGTACAGCCCATCAAACTTATCAACCTGAAACCTATCCTAGAATTTTTCGATGTGGGACAAAATTTTTTGACACTGGAGAGCAACTACCAAGCTGTTACTAAAGTCTAACTAACCCTCACTTAAGTAGATAAACTCTCACGGGTCGAAGAAATTGCTTTCTTTTTCATCAAGAATTAATAGGGGAAGGGGAAGAGTTGAAACAGGAGAGATGAGGTGTACAAAAGGGATCCAACCTTTTGTACAACCTATCAAATTTATCAACCCGAAACCTATCCTACAACTTTTCGATGTGGGACAGAATTTTTTGACACTGGAAAGCAACTACTAAACTGCTACTAAAAACTAACTAACCTCACTTAAGTAGATAAACTCTCACGGGTCGAAGAAATTGCTTTCTTTTTTATCAAAAGTTAACAGAGGAAGGGGAAGAGTTAAAAGAGGAGAGATGAGGTGTACAAAAGGAATCTAATCTTTTGTACAATCTATCAAACTTATCAACTCGAAATCTATCCTACAATTTTTCGATGTGAGACTAAATAATCATTTAACTTGGTAGAAATTACACTTTAAACAGTTCTCTTGCTCTCCATATTTCCATTTACTAGACTTGTGATGCTGTTACTAGAATTCACGATGGAAACTTCTATTCTGTTCCCTGTCGGCCACTTTAATTTGTCTGCAAATGATTCGACATCGGATTAGAAGGCAATCAGTAATCTATAAAGACAAAACTTGACGTGTTCTTTTTAGATATCTTGTCAATTGCTTTACTCATTCACAATGACACGAAAAGGAAATACACTTTTAAGCCACATATTTAGGCTACATATTGCAAATGTGTCTCACCAAAAGTAGGTAGGGTCACTCAAAAACAACTTGTCACCTAATATTTGGCCACTAAAATTACACTTTGTTTAACTAAAATTCAACTTTTTCAATCGAAGAAAGTGGCAGCCACAAACTGATAAGATTGAATATTATAAAATAGGCCATGCAAACGTTATTCATGCGGAAATCTCAGCAGCCACCGACTGATTATAATTTAAATCTTATCATATTTCAACTTTTCTAAAGGTTACTACGAAAAACGAAAACTACGAAAGTGATTTGAAAATTTTAAAACGCTTTCTTTCTGCGTCAGTTACAAAATGTCAAAAACAGTTTTCAATCACCACGAGTGATTATTTTCAAAATCAGATTTTTTATTTTAAATTTAATTGTTACGACAATGTCTAAAGGAAATAGGGTCATCCCAGAGCACCAGCTAACTTAAAGATGCTATAATTTGCTAAAAAAAAAAAAGAAAGAATAGGCCTATGTTTATATGTGTACGAACTTATGATAAATTGGCTCAAATTAAAATTCTTCTGCTAGTTGGGGGTGGGCTTAGACTGGATAATCCATCTATACAACTAATATCCTAATTGGAATCATTTGTACTAGCTCGCCTAATTTGATAACCCTATACGAATCTCTTTAGTTGGTTAACTTCCGTTAGTCACTCGGTTAAAGAGAGTTGGATACTGTAGCTAACCGGAATTGTATAGTATTAAGTTAATTAGACAAAATAGATAAAAAAATTACAACATAAGTGCTCGTTCAAATTAATAAAAAACTACTTAAACAATTTCAATTATTTTTAAAAATAAGTAATAAAATTACAAATTGAAGCTTTTGTATTCAGTGTTTTTAAAAGTAAAAAATCAAAGTTAGAAATCAAAATTTTTCATAATACAAGCATATAATGTATACTATTTTTCATATTCCATATGAGTACTTTTTTTTATAATTAGTTTCAAGAAATCATATGATAATCAAAGCATAAAAACAAAGAATAACATACAAATCAAAAAATTAAATGGAAAGGAAAATCAAATATGATATTTATATTTTTGAGGTATCTTAAACTTAAAAATAAAATGATTTAATATTCACAAATAATAGCTAAGCTAGTAAGAAATATATATGTGAACCGGTTTGATTAATTGTAGTTTACAAAAATTGGTACCCAAAACCATATTCGCTTTTGCAAACGAGGTTCCGTTCACCTAGCCCCTTTCAATTTGGTTTGGTTACCCTCATTTTTAATTCAGAATAGACTACTTATTGCAGTTTTTCAATTTTTCGGTTAGTTTTGGCCACTTCTAGTGCTAGTAAAGTACAATATAGTTTTCTTTAGGCTTCATTTCTTCGCATGCACTCTTTAACGTATTTTGCCTAACATAGAAAGAAGCAATATCTACAATGAAATGTTCGTAGAACTCTATTTTAATTTGTTTCTAATTCTAATGGTCGCATAGATTTATGAGATATATATATATAGACACACATATATATAGACATATATATGTATACATATATGTATACATTTATATATATGTATACATACATATATACATATATATACACACATACATATACATATATATATATATACACATATACATACATATATATAGGTATATGTATGTGTATATATATGTATCTATGTATACATTTATACATAAAAATGTATGTATATATGTGACAGCCCCACCTTACCCAGAGGCGCACCAAAGGACTTAGCGGACTGCCTGCCTAGCTCTCGCCAGGACTCAATCAAGCACTCACTCAGAACGTACACGCAAAATTAACCCAAGTAATATACATTCACATAATTCAACTTAAAGGTACAAAAGTCACTAAGAAGTTTACATGCCATGTACCAAGAAGTTTACATGCCAAAATATACATATTATTTACAATAGTAGCCCAAACAGCTTGGTTATCCAAAGTATAAGAACAAAATATTTACTATATCTAATCCCGCCATTTCCAACTTTAATAGTGAGAGAAACCTGGGTAAAGGAAAACAAATAAAAAGAATGAGCTATAATAGCCCAGTGAGTGCCCAAGTCATGCAACCATACCAGGAATCCATTATTTTATTGAATAAAATAATTAACAAGTTAAATAAACAAGGTATGAACAATTTAAGTAACAAGTAGTCAATGACAGATACATGGCTCAACTACGGGAGCAAGCTTGATCGCAAGAGGAGCAAGCACCGATTATGTAACCAGGGCGTTGGGATCAAGATAAAAGCTCAGGTCCTTGCCAAGGGTCATATCAGTATTAACAAGCAAGAACTCTAACCACCATTCACCTTATAACCTCCATACGGGCTACTACATCCAGGGAGAAATCTCAACCTTGGAGGGCCAACACGCAAGAAAGTTCAATCCGGAGGTGGCCTCTTTGAGGATTCACAACTCAAGGGAAAGAACAACACGCCCTAAAACACCCAGCACCTTATGTCCTCCCACACACGTTCAAGCTGACTATCCGTGAAGTTAGTCACGGAAGTCTCAAGCACAAGTAACACATTGAGTCATGAAAGCATTAACACATTGTGGAGTAGATGCGATAAAGTACACATCTTTCCTCATGTAACACATTTCTTGCAATAATAGTTACAAGCAAAACATAATATTTTATGCATCACATAATATTTCATGCATCGTGCACACATAAAGACACTCACCTGGAATGCCTATGAAAATATTTCGTGAAAAGGGCGCGATTCACTTTCAGGTCCTGAAATTCAAAAGAAATAATCTAATGAAAACCCGATTAAAACCCTAATTAATTTAGTAACGAAATTCAAGAAATACCCCACTTAGTTCTAGGGTTTAGGTTTTAGGGTTTTTAGGGTTTAGGGTTTTGGGTTTAGGGTTTAGGGTTTAGACTTAGGGTTTTAGTTTTAGGGTTTTCTTATTCTAAGAAATTTTATTCATTACTAGGTCATTTTTTCCAAAAATTTCTGCACACTAACTCCCTAAATTGAACATGTTCTAGGTTAGAAATTTCATCTATCATTTTGCCTTCTTTATTTCTACCGAAATTTTGGCAGCATCTCCCCTTAAAATTGGACTAACCCAAAATTTTACCTACAAGAAATCAACCATCCAATCCATTTTTCAACAAGTTCTACAACTTCTATGTTCAATTCAAACTCAATTTCATTCAAAATTCCACTCAAACTCAAGATTTCTACTCCAAGTTTCTTCAACCAAGCAACATGTAATACATGAAATTTCAAGGTTTAAATGCCATCTACTAGTCTATCTAACCAAGAGAACACTTTATCTAACAAGTAAAACTTCATTTCAAACTTAAATCTTCAAGTTGAAATCATAAGAATCTAATATTAAACTAGTACAAAAGGCTAAATAAAACTTGAAATTAATAGCAAAAGTTTATAGTAAATACCTTAAACAAGCTTAGAACTTTGCTTAGGAGGAAGAGAAGCTCACTTTCTATGGTGAAATTGTCCAAAGTTTGGAGAGAAAGCTTGAAGAAAATGAGAGCAAAAGAGAGAGAAAGGAGAGAGTAGGGTGGCCAGCCAAGAAGAAAAGAAAAGAGAAAGAAATAGGCCAAGAAAATGGAAAAAGAAATAAAGAAAAAGTGGGAAAAAGAATGACCAATCAAAGTGTAACAAGAGTCTAGCTAGGGTTTATGCTTTTAAGGTATTAGTTGTTAAGTTGGATAAATTTGATTAGTGGAAAATTTTAATCTCTTATCGCCTAGTAATTAGTAACTTAATAGCACAAATTTCAAAGCAAAAGAGAGAAGAAAAGAGAGAAAGAAATTCGGCCAAGAGAAGAAAAGAAAGAAGAAGAAAATCGGCCAAGGAGAAAAGAAAAGAAAGAAGAAAATTCAGCCAAGAGAAAGAAAAGAAAGTAAGAGAATAAGTGGAATTTTTGAGTAAAATTGAGCTAAAGTTCGATTGGTCAAAAGACTAGAAAATAGTAGAATAAGTTAATCAAAATTAAACACTAATTTGGAACCTAATGGTCCAATGAAATTATTCCAAATTTGGTACTTAGGTGTCCTACTTAATAATGAGAAAATCTTAGTTAATTAACCTAATTAACTTAAGAAATCTTTCAACTAATAAATCAAGGATTAACACTTAACCCTAAGTAAAAGAATTTCTCTTTTAAGTGCATTTTCGGTTTTCATTTTTTTTTCTTTTCTCTATTTTATTTTTTCTACTAATAGTCGTACATGAATTAAATTGTTCTTGTATGCATTTTCTAGGGTGTTACAATATATGTATGTGTACATATATGTATATATGTATATATATACATTTATATATGTGTGTGTGTATACATTTATATATATGTATGTATGCGTATGTGTATATATATGTATATACATATCTTTATACCACCTAAAATCATGTAATATTGGAAAAGTTAAATTGTTTAATATTTCTGAACTCCTTTCTTGTACATTTTAGGTTCTCCAATAAAATGTTTACAAATAGCATAAATTAGGGTAGCTAAAGCATCCTCTACGGTATCTGTCATTGTAGTATCTTCTTCTCTACTAGTTCCTAGTCTATCTAGAATAACCATCTTAGTTGCATTCTAGTAAAACTGGTTGATGCCTCTAAGAGTAGGAATGCTTCATTTATATAGGCATTTTGAAGTACTGTTCGTTTTTCATTTTGAAATCTGATTCTGAAATCCGTCACTGGAGGGGCCACTTTAGTCCTTCATGGTTAGCTTTTAGTCTTCTCATTGCTTATCAACTTTTTCTTTAGTCTTCTCATGTCTACCGCATGCATTTCATTGCTTGCAACTTTTCTTTAGTCTTCTCACTTATTTAACACATGCCTTCTTTTGCTGTAAGTTGTCCTTAGTCTCAAGCTTTAGTCATTTCTCTGGGAATTTCTATTGTCCTGTTGGTCAAAGAAGATATGGATCTTGGCTGTAGGGCCCTGCATAGGGATTGAATGGAGTAGATGGAGAAATAGTGGATGACGATGCCTCGTTCCCCTTTTGAGTTGGGGAGCTTACACCTAACAAATTTCTTCTTTCTTCGTCTGACAATTGGAATAATGCCTGATTGACAATATTTGCAAACTCTTCCCTCAAACCTGTTGCTGCTAATCGACTCTGAAATATGCTTTTTTTGCATTAAAAATTCTTGATTCTCTTTTTCTTTCTGTTTATCATCAGGAAAATCTTGAACCTTATCCCACCATTTTATTTTATTTTCTCTCACTAAATATTGGAAACCATCAGATTCTTTCTTAGTAAAATTTGAACATTAAACAAAGGGAACTCTCTTCTCATTGCAGTAATGGAGCAAAGTTCTATCATCTTTCATGTCACCTAGAAGAAAGGCACTCTTGAATTTTTTAAAGTCTTCAGTATAATTTTTTGGGAGCATTATACCACAGCACCATAATAATCCCACCATTTGTAAAACCAAATTGGAATATCCTGATGATTGAACTTGTAACCGAATTGAATAAACCAAGAGTGATTGAAGGGTTTGAATAAAAAGTAGTTGTACCAGGCTTTAATATAGTCAAAATAAGTAAAATGGGGTGGATTAAAAGGATGAGAGAATTGTCTTGGAGTAGCTAAGAACCCTGTCCAATCTTGATAATGAAGGACCTTTCTAATCACTATTTCATGATAATTGGCTTGCTCTTTTGGAACAGTATCTAGGATCCATTTGGGTGGATCAATAGAATCGGTATATAATAGTATAAAGTCATAAAATCTCCTGGTTTTGAAAGGGCTTTCACTCTCAAAATTAAAGTTAGGAAAAAATATTCTTTCTTTCAATTGTTGAAAATTTAAATTGGAAAATTTTGGTTCAATAAAACATACGTAATTTGAGAGCTCTTTAGTAATATAAGAAGAGGTGTATTGAGCTAGAGTTAAAGAGACTGGATTGTTTACATTATTATCTGGAGTAACTTGAGTAATTGGAGATGAAGGTCTATAAGAAGAAGAACTTCCTAGAAACAGCTTGAGAAAAAGTATTTAGGACTATACATAGCGTAAGATGCTTTTGTCCTTTGCTTTGGAGTAGAAGGAGTTTGAGGCCGTTGAGGCGCCGTTGAGCCATCTGGTTGTCTCTGTCAATAACATTGTTTTAGTAAATTTCTTTGATGTTGTAATTCTTTTCTTTAAATCTTTCATTATTAATAAATTGTTTTTATTTTCTTCCATTTCTCTTTTTATTTGCCGAATAACTTCTTGAATGACCAGATCTGCGTGCATAAGTAGTCCAATTCATTTTATTTTCACTGTAAAAATTCTCTAGTCAAAAAATCTAGGCAATGAATTAGATTTTTCCTTTTATAAATTCTATTTGAAAATCAAAATTAGATAATAATGCTTTCCATCTAGCAAATATTTGTTTAGATACTAAATTCTTTACATCTTTTTCTAAAACATCTTTTAGCAGCTTTAGCAATCAATTCTTAATAAAAATTCTTATTTATCAAATCATCTTGAAATTTAGTTATAAAATTTCTTTTTTAATTGTAGAATAATTTTTCTGTGGTCCTGTCCAAATTCCCGAACAATATCTAACTAATTCTTCTTTAGCATCTTTTGTTTTTCTTTTGTTTTAGTATTCCTCCATATCCATTTTCTAATGCATCTGTCTCTACAATTATAAAAGCTTTTGGATCTAGTATACCTAAACAAGGAAAATTTTTAATTATTTCTTTTATTTTCTTTACTACTTTAGTAGTTCTTCAGTCCATTATGGGGCATTTTTTCTCAATCTTTTATACAAAGGTTCACAAATAATTCTTAGATCTTTGATAAAATCAAAAACATAATTTAAGCATCCCAAAAATCTTTGCAATTGATTTTTATCTTTAATTTCATTTGCGATATTTTGAGTAAATTCTAAACTTCTACAAATAGGTTTATAAAATCCTTTATCAATATCAAACCCAAGAAATCTTATTTTAGTCTGAAATAATTTCATTTTCTTTTCGGAGACTACTAAACCATTATTTTTTACAATCTTAAGAAAAATATTTAAATGTTTAAAATGCTTTTCAATGGAATCTGAAAATATTAATACATCGTCAATATATACTATAGAAAAACTTGAATAGGGCTTAAATATTTCATTCATTATATTTTGAAATTTTGAAGGGGCATTCTTTAATCCAAATGCCATTACATCTGTCCAACTGGAATATTAAAAGTTGTCTTATATCTATCTTTTTCATAAATTTCTACTTGCCAAAAACCTGATTTCATATCAAATTTTGAATATATAGTTGAATTAAAAATTCTTTTTAATAAATCTCTTTTATTAGGTATAGGATATCTTATCCATTGAAGTACTTTATTTAAAGGTTTATAGTTAATTACTAATCTTGGAGTTCCTCTTTCTATCTCAGCAGAATTTTGTACACAAAATCCAGAACAACTCCATGGGCTTTTACTAGGTCTAATTAATTTTTTATTTAATAATTCTTCAATTTCTTTCTTACAGTAATCTAACAATTCTTTATTCATTTGTATGGGCCATGCTTTAGTAGGAATTTTATCTTCAAAAAATTCTTTAATGTAAGATAATCTCACAGCATGTTTCTTTCTATCCCAAAATGCACTTGGGATATCCGAACACACTTCTTGTTTTAATTTATCTTCTATATCTAAAATCCTAATTGGAGTATTTAATTGTTCTTCAATCCTTTTAATTCTTATTTCTTCTTTTAGACAGGCAATATGATTTTCTTTATTTCTAATAGCCTTTTCTATTAGCCTTTTTGTTTTTTGAATCAGGTTAATTTCTCTTTCCACTAGAGCATATACAAATTCAAAATAAATTTTTGTCCCTGCTATATAAGTAGATATTCCTTTGTGATTAACTTGAAAAGGATAAATTTGTGCAATAAAAAGAGTGCCTAATACTATATCTTGATTATTCAAATATTTTACTAAAGTAAATTGATTTTCAAAGCAATATCTTCCATTGCAAATATGAGCTTTAGACAATTTATAATTTATTTTTAATTTGCCTGCATTAGCAGTTCTTAAAGTTTCATAAGTTTTCTCATAATATTGAGTAGGTATTAATCCTTCTGCCATATAATTATAATTGGCTCCTGAATCTAATAAAGCTATTCTTTCTAAAGTGAATTCTTTGTTAATCTTAATTTTTACTTTAATATACCACTTATGTAATATTACTTTAGATATCACATTTACAAAATATTCTCGTTCTCCTTGTTCTCCTCCCATTAATTCTTTGTTAACTTTTTCGTCTTTTATTTCTTTACCCTTTTTAGATTCTTTAAATAGTTGAACTTCATTTTGCAAGGTTAATAAAATACATTTTAAATTAGAATTTTCAGATTTAATTTGCTTTACTTCATCTTTTAAATTTTTTACTTCTTTTTGTAAATCTTCTAGTTTTACCATAGTTTGGGGTTTTTGAAATCTTTCAAATACTTTAAATTAAAAGGTTCGATATGTTTAAATTTTTTTTCTTGAATTATAGCATCCTTTAAAGTAGTCAAGTATTCTCTTTTAACTTCACAATCTTGAATTTTATCTATAGCATCGAATAATAATTTCTTAGAATTTGCTGAAATTACATTTATACTAGAGTCACATCCACAAATTCCTATACTACAATCACATTCACTATAACATGAATTTTCAGAATTTTCTTGTATCTCAAATACTTCTTCTTCTGTATTAATATTATCTTCATCTGTTTCTTCAGTTTCTAATATATTTATTATCTGTTTTCTCAAATCTTCTATCTCTAATCCTTCTAAATTTATTTCATTAATCTTTTGCTTTACTCTACAATTTCTTGCGATATGTCCTAATTTTCCACATTTCCATCATTTAATAGTATTATTCACTTCTTGAGTCTCTTTATTATTATTTTTCTTTCTCTTTACAAATCTCCTCACTTTAGTATTTGATTTATTGTATTCATTATTTTGAGGATATCTTTTCTTAAATCTCTTAATTTTCTTTTCTAAATATTTTTTCTTTTTTGAAGGGACTGTAATTTGTTCGTATCCGTATTTAGTACAAAAATCTCCTAACTCTTCTCTAGTATTTACTCCTTTTTTCATTTGTGCTTTTAACTTTAAATCTGTACATAAATGTAATCCTTCCATATTTATATAATTTATTATTTCTCCAAAGGTTAAATTATTATATGGAATTTCTCCTTTAAAAGCATCTCTAATTTTGTCTTACCTTTTCTGCAAATAAGTTAGGTAGTCCTAAAATAAATCTTTCTTTCCAATAAGAATGATTACAGTCTGTTCTAATAAATACCTTACTTAAGAACATATCTTTATACCACCTAAAATCATGCAATTTTGGACAAGTTAAATTGTTTAATATTTCTGAACTCCTTTCTTGTACATTTTTAGGTTCTCTAATAAAATGTTTACAAATAGCATAAATTTGGATAGCTAAAGCATCCTCTACGGTATCTGTTGGTGTAGTATCTTCTCCACTACTAGTTCTTGGTCTATCTAGAATAACCGTCTTAATTGCATTTTTTATTTTATTTCTTTCTTCTATAGTTAAATAATTATCCCACCAAGATTTTAACATTCTAGTAAAACCAGAAACTAACATCATAGCAGTTGCTTTATCAGACTTATTTCTAGCTTTATATGAAGTAGTAGCTATTCCCATTTCATCTACAATTTTCAGTATTTGATGTTCTATCATACCATCTATATTCCAACTTATAATAGAAGTTCCATCATAATGCATTTGAGAATTTAAATAATTTTCTCATGTTGCATGTCAGGAATACTTGGTTGTGGGTAAAAATTTAGAGTGCGACCTTTAATTCTATTCCTCCCGAGAATTTTTGAATAAGATTTTATCTTATTAATTTCTAAATTATCAATTATAGTATCTTGAAATTGTGATTGTATATTATCCATATCATAACTAAGCATATTTACTTGTTTATTTTCATTATTTTTTGTAGAAGAATTACTATTTACTATTTTAATTCTGGAAAGCTTTTGATCTATTTGTTGAAGAAGGTCTCCAATGGTGTCCAATTTAGGTTTTCCCATTTCAAAATCATTAGAATAATCAAATATCTTAGGGATAATTTCACATACCTCCCCTCAGGTTTTAAAATTACACTTACACCCTTTTTTATAACAAAACAAGTCCATTTTGATAATGTAACCCAAAAACACCAATTAAATCCCTTAAAATATCTTGAATTGCTTTTAAATTGGTCATCTCTTTTTTATTAATATATTTGTTTGTAAAATTTTAATAGATAAAGTAAATTTTATTTAGATTAGTCAGATAACTAAATTTTGAAGAAGTAATATTTGGTGGCAATTTAAAATTTGATGTAAGAATATAAGTACTTTTGACATTTTTGTGACTAATTAATTAATTTTTTAAGATTTATTTATCGTTTTAAAAGCAATTAAGCATATTTTAAAGTGTTTGGTTGGTGTTTTTGAGTTACATTACCAAGATAGACTTGTTTTGTCATAAAAACCTGAGGGGAGGTGAGTGTAATTATAGCAAACCTTAGGGGAAGTATGTGAAATTATCCCAATATCTTAAATAGGGGCTTTTCTGGATTTACTGGTAAAGGATTACTAGTGGTTACTTCTTTATTTTTTAATATTTCTTTTTCAATATCAGTTAAATGTTCTGATATAGAATAAAGTAATTGATTAGTATAATTATTTTGTTGGATTACTTTATTTATATCTTTTGTTTCTATCACTCTATTTTCATTTGAAGTATGCTTAAATGGAGATCCTATTAATATTTCATTTCTATGATTAATCATTATTTCTGTCAAAGGTGGACAAGTGGATTCTTGCATTTTATTTTCTGTAGAAAACCATTTTCGAGTAATTACTAAAATTTATTGATTTTCTTTTTCATATGGCTTATATATTTCTAACCATTCGAAGAAATCAAGACATATTTGTAAAGTTTTACATTTTTTTGAATACATTTGTTTATGTTTAGTAGTTTGTTCTACAGTAAAGGTCTCAAAATACCATTTCCTTTTATTTTTATGTTTTTCATCCAGAAACATTTTTTGAATTATTTTTCTATCTAATTCAAAATCATCATTAGTAAATACATTTAATTAACTGTCAGTAGGTGATATATGGGTCTCGCTATCTTCATCTTTTTAATAATATACGTTAGGTATATTAGGATTAAAATCAACTTTTTCTAATATAGGCTCTTTACCCACTCTCTTTCTTGTTAAAGGTGTTTCTACTTTTGATCTAGAATTTCTCCTTCATATATAGTTCTATCAGATTTTGTATTCCTTGACACTTCCTTTTCAAATATTATTTCTATAGATCCATCTATTAATTCTATTATTTCTAAAATATTACTCTTTATTATAGGATTGGGTTTCGGTGCTATAATCTTTTCTAAATTCCACTTGGAAGAAGTTATTGTATTATCCCAATTTAATCTTTTTGGAATAAAAATATTATTATGTACAAGATTAGCTTCCATTATCGTAGTTTCTCCTGGTCTAGACATTTGGTATTTATCTTTCATTCTTGGTGAAAAACTGAGTTTTCATAACTTTATAAGCAACCCTATATATAATAGCTATAGATCTTACTCCATGAAAATCCATATTTTTAATTTGAATAGTTAATGTGAAAGTCTTTTGTATGTGTTCATCTAACAGATCAACCAAAAAAAAGGGATAGCCATTAAAATAGACGAGTCCACCTTCCAGATTAGAGTTTAATATTCCAAGTAAAGAATTCTTAAAGCTTTTATGTCTAGCATCCCTAGAGTAAAATTGGTATATCTAAACCTAGTCTTAACAAAGGTTTTATTACAATCTGTACTAATCCAATATGTAAATATCTATATCCATTTCTAACATGGTTTTGAATAGCATTAAAATCTAATAATTGAATACTTTCTAAGTCTTTATTTAAGCTTATAGTCTATTCAGTAGTTTTATTGAATAATCTGTTTTAAATTCAAAGCTACCTATATAGTATATTTCGGTAACTGGAATCTTAGGAATAGTCCAATTGAATAGATCTTGTCCAATTCTTTCTATATTATATTCATTATAATTTATTATACTAGCATTATTACTTTCACTAGAATGACTTTTAGATCTTAAGTCAAAGCTTCTTCTAGCACCACTAGTTCTACCACTAAAACTTCTTAAAAATTTTACCATGATATCATTATCCTAATCGAAGTCTTTAATTATTTTATCCTTTAGATAGACAAGACTATCCCCAGGATGACCCTCCGAGACCACCACTCTTTGGGCTGACCAACGAATCTAAATGGGCTGACCAAAGGTTAAATAGGCTGTTGACCAATGTCTTTCTCAAAGAGAAGTAATCAAAGAAGCTAAATAGAATAGCAATAAATAACAACAAATAATATCAAAGTCAAGTGGCTCTAATACCAAAAGGGCAGGATCAGGTTGGAGTCAACAATTAAATGGAATTATATAAACATGAGAAGCAAGGACAAGATATATTTGAGTTTCTGGGTGAAAAAGGATAGGGGGATCAATAGAGCTCAATGTAGTAGTAAAACATAAATCAACATTTAAATACTCATTCAAATAATAATATACAATATACATTAAAACCTGAAATAGAAAGCTTACAAATATATAGTAGATGCCAAATTTCTGACCCAAGCTCTATACAAGCAAAGCCGGGATTCTTTATCTATTTTTCAACGGAAACGGAGAAGGGAATAAAGAAGAAAGAAAGCTAGTAAAATTGGCTGATGCCCTTAAGCGTAGGAATGCTTCATTTATATAGGCATTTTTGAAGTACTGCTTGTTTTTCATTTTGAAATCCGATTCTAAAATCTGTCACGGGAGGAGCCACTTTAGTCCTTCATAGTTAGCTTTTAGTTAAAGGTCGCACTCTAAATTTTTACCCACAACCAAGTTTTCCTAACATGCAACATGAAGAAAATTATTTGTATTCTCAAATGCATTATGATGGAACTTCTATTATAAGTTGGAATATAGATGGTATGACTAAACATTAAATACTGAAAACTGTAAATGAAATAGGAATAGCTGCTACTTCATATAAAGCTAGAAATAAGTCTGATAAAGCAAGTGCTATGATGTTAGTTTCTGGTTTTATTGGAATGTTAAAATCTTGGTGGGATAATTATTTAACTACAGAAGAAAGAAATAAAATAAAAAATGCAACTAAGACGGTTATTCTAGATAGACCAGGAACTAGTAGAGGAGAAGATACTACAACGAAAGATACCGTAGATACCTCAAGAAATTAAGTTTTAATCCACACAAAATTATGACACATAATGTGTGTAGGTATTTAGCTACACATTTATTTTGTATGTGTGGGTAAACTAAATAAGAGTAATTACTATATTATTTGACATTTATTATGTGTAGGTAAAACTTTTTACCTACATATAAATTTGGAGGGAAAATTTACCCCCTAAAATAGAGATTGGCGGGATTATTGAAAATTTTAGATGCTGGTGTGGCATTTTTTAAAATTTTATTACCCACACATAAGTAAAAATGTAAGATATGTGTGGATAATACTTTAACAGTTTAGCTACACATATTATGAAATGTTAAATATGTGTGGGTAAAGGTTGACGTAGTAACTAGAGCATCTGACATGGAAAAAAAAACTCACATCATATTGCAATTCGTTTTTTTTTCTTTTTGAGAGATTAACTACACTTTTCAACTACAATAGATAAAAAGAACAAAAGATTAACCAAAGCCCCAAATTCTCTCTCTCTCTCTCTCTCTCTCTCTCACCATTCCTCCCGATCGAGTCACTACCTCTCCTCCACTGCCACTCAGCCTGCTCCTCCATTGCTACTCAACCCACTCCGCTGCCCCTCCTCTGCTCATGTGAGTATATATTCTTGTGTTTTTAGTGTGAGTGAGTGTAGATTCTTGTGTTCTCTTATAGCTAAATTTAGGGGTTTTAATAGTTAAAAAAGATGCAATTTTGATACTTTTGATCTTATTCTCTACTGACTTTTGGGTTTTATGAGGTTTGGATTTTTTTTTTTGGGCAAAACTTTTGTTGACCTTTGGTGGGAAGTGGGTGGTATGGTGGAACTTTTAATGTTCTTGGCATTAATCCTTGTTCTTGACATAGAGTTGAATGCTCTGATATGAAATGTAGTGTCATTGTAAGTAATTATATACCATAAGCATCTATTCCTGAACTTTTGTATTTTTTTTCCCTGTTATTAGAAAAAAACACTGGCTTATAATGATTTTGATATGTTGTTTCCCTCTTATTTTAGAACTTGCTTTTTTTACTTCATTTTATTTTGTTTGCACTAAGTTATTTTGATTGGAAGATTGTATAAGCACAAGAAGAGTGGAATTTTGGAAGTAAATTCAATTGACTTATTTTGTCAAAAAATATTGTGGATGCACCTGATGGCTAGAATGCTTGTGCGAAACTTATCAATTGTTAAATTCTGGATCAAGTGAGGTTTTCTATGGTGTACTCTGTGGAACATCTTTTTAAGCCTAAATTTCTAGAACAAATTGCTGATAGAATCATTTATTATCTTCATACAAGGTCTTAATTTGGATTTGTATGATGTGAGTCAATAATTACTTGTAGATGAATAGCTGCTAGTGTAATTTTGAGGCTTAGGTTGAAATAGCAGTTTGTTCCATGTATTTATTGGTCATTTATGCTCTTATGGAAAATGCCTGGGCAGTTTGAGTTGAAGGACAAATAAAGTGAATTCAAAATATAATAATGTTTCATGGTCTTTATAATGTCCAACTTTGCAGGCCCAAACTCTTCAAGTTTTTAGTGTCGATTTTTATCTTATCTTGATTCTTTGGCTCCCTACTGGTAACTTTAAGTTCAATTGCTAGTAATTTACAAAAAAAGGGAAAAAAAAGAAAAACTTCAGTTGCTAGTAATTTAATCTGGTCTAACTTTCCATTGTCTAACTAACTTGCTCCGTATACAGATTGTTGAGAGAGGTCAAAGACGACATGGTAGACGTGGAGGATGTATCACATTCTAATTAGTAACTTCTAAAAACATTAATCTTACTTGTTTTGTTTTAATCTTTACTATATATTTTTATTATTTGTTATTTATCTTGCTCCTACTTGATTTACAGATCTATCTCCAAAAATGGAACCCGAGTTGGTTAGTAGATAATAAAAGCACTAATTTAACTTATCAATGTTTTATTCCTTACAATGTATTTGTTAATTTTTTTTATTATTTATGTTGTTCATACTTCATTTACAGATCCACCTTCACAAGTGAAGCCACAAGTTGGTTAGTAAATAATAAAATCATTAATCTTACTTGTTTGTTTTAATCTTTATTGTGTATTTGTTAATTATTTGCTATTTAACTTGTTCCTACTTTATTTACAAAGTCACCTCCACAAGTGGAGTTATGAATTGGTTAGTAAATGATTAAAGCACTAATTTGCCATATCAATGTTTAAATCTTAACACTGTATTTGTCAATTTTTTATAACTTATCTTGTTCATACTTCATTTCTAGATCCACATCAATAAGTGGAGCTGCGAGTTGACTAGTAAATGACAAAAGCATTAATCTAACTTGTTTTGTTTTAATCTTTATTGTTTATTTTTTTATTATTTGTTATTTATCTTGTTCCTACTTCATTTATAGACTCATCTGCTTCAGTAGAGCCACTAGTTGATAGTGTTAATACAACAAAAGGTTTAAACATTTGCAGTATTACTTGCGGTCATGGTGCTCGAAAGGCAATGAAAAATGCTAAGAGCAGATTGACTATAGAGTTTTATTTTTCCTTAATGCAAGCAATATGCAACAATGTGAAAATTTTCAATAATGAAATTGGTTACATTGTACGAAAGCATTGTAGCTTATGATATAAGGAATGACGACTTGTACCACTTGAACTTAGGAAACCCCTTCGCACCAAAATTCAAGTAAGCATTTTTTTTATATTTGTCAAATTTGATAAGGGTCTTACTTGATGAATGATATGAGTGCATTATAATATTTTATTTTCATGGTGATTTAGACATTTTTTAATATTGATCTTAGGGATAAGAATGTTCGAAACTTACTGGTAGACAAATGCAAAGAGCTTGGAGAGGCCATAGATATAAATTGCATACCTATTTTAAAGAGATTGGAGGAAGGGATGATCCAATTAAGGCAAAGAGTAAGTGGCATGAGGAAGTTAGCCAAGAGGATTGGGAATATTTTTGTGACCTTTGGAGTAATTCTACATACAAGGTAATGTATATATTTGTTTAATTCAATATAAAGCAACTATGTTATGGAACTGATTTTATTTTATTTATTTCTCATTTTTTCGTTAAGGAACGATCAAAGAGGAATGTTGAAGCTCAAGGAAAACTAAAAATGAGAATCTAGAAATGGTTCTAAGAGTACAACACGCCATCATGTTGCACGTGAAGCTGATTTGAATGGTCCAACTGGCCAAATTGAGACTTGGCATATTGGACATTGGCATTTCGAGAGGGGTTGGACAATCTCCGGAGTTAGAAGCTAAATATATAAGTTAAATTTTGGATTATATTAAATATTGCTTGTTTAGTTCCTAGCTTACTTTATTTTTTCTACCATATGTTCTCTATTTCAAATCTTCTTGATGCATTTGTGCTATTTATGTTTCTTTGTTACAATTCTACCATTTTCATTGCATTGAGCACAAAACTAGTAAACATCTGCCAAATAATAAAAGAAAAAAATGGAGAAGTTGTTAGAACTCCTAACCAATAGAGTGATGGGTTCCTAAGCCTAGTGCAAACAATCAAGACAGAGAAAATGGAAAAAATTGCAAGCCCTAAAAGAAAGAAAGAAAGAAATAGGACATAAAAGCACAAAAATACCACATTAATCTCCATAGCTTCATCTATTGAGTCTGTGAAAGTATAATATAGGGTGAATTTTAGTCTTGCCACCATTTTAGCTTGATTAAAGTCATTTTCAGACACTGAATAGTATTCTACTAGACCAAGCATGGCAACGTATAAAATGAAGCACTTGAGTAAGCCAAATTAGGGCTAAGAGATTTTACAGATATACAGCAACAAACACAACTAAAACAAAAAGAAGAGAATAAAAATGAAACTCAAAATTTCTTCGACCACTAATAGAATTGAAATGTAAGAATATTTGACAAAGAAGGTCTTAATAAATTAATTACTTTGCAAGATTTGAATCCTCAAGTAAACAAGATTGAGAAAAGATTATGATAAGACAACAATTCAATCAATAAATATGGAAACTACTAATGCTACTGCTTTCATACTCAAGGTTTTGTCTCTTCTTCATCCTATTCAATCTTAGGTGCGACGTAGAACCTTAACAACCTATCTCTGCAATCTTCGTATTCAACAACAACACTTGCACTTGTTCAGAACTTCACACCTTACACTATCATAGATATCGCAATTGCAGAACACCCAAAAAGTAACTTAAATAATGTAAAAACAAAAAAAATAGTAACAAAAAAGTCACTTTCGCTTTTAGAAACTTCAAGTCATTTTATATTGTATTTTTTTATTAATTCTTCCTTTTATTTACTAGTTACAATCTAAAGATTAGAGAATTATTGAGGTTGAGTGTCTATGTTGTGTCTCCAGAATTTGCTGCAATGCTTCTATTTTTTGGATAGAAACTAAGAGGGAATATAAATAATGCTTGGAACTGACAATTGAAAAATCAGAAGTATAAGTCTATGGTAATATTACAGGAATATCCCTCTTCTTTGTTGGTATACAATGGCAGATATTATTGCCTATAGCTTTCTTCTTCAATGCTTTTGATGCAAAGAAGTAGGTTGAAGTGCACCTTTCTCGCTAAGTATTAATTGTTGAACTTTAAATGGTTGAATTGTTACAATATGAACCGCTTATAACTTTTTGAATAAGTAGGAGATCTACTTTTTTAATGGTAATTGAGTGTGTTCTGAAATAGTATCAGGTCACTCTTATAATTTGATTGACTTGTGATTAGAAAAAATCATATAAACAGTCACTCATGAGCAGTCTTAGAAAATTGGTTATAACTTTGTACATAAAGCTTTGATTTGGATGATTCTTATTGTTTTAAAAACTAAACTCATAGATATTTCTAATGGTATGAGATACATAGCCTAATTATTTGTAGATTAACACCATAATTCTTAAGAACGTGGCTGAAATTTTAAGACTGTGTAAACAAATTTTGTGAAGAGCCAAGTTGTAGCGTGATTTTGAACTTGTTTTTGTTGAAATATGAGTTGATGTTCTTCACAAAAAATTATAGCCTTTGAGACATATATTTTAATCATATAAAGCTCATGCCCTATTTCTTTCTAGATTAATAACTAGAAATTACAATAATAAGCTAACACATCCACCCTGCCTAACCAGAGTTAGTGCGGCGCAAAATTTTGACTTAATTTTGATCCATTTCTTGTTGGAATTTTGATTTACTTTCTTTACAGTGGTTAATGTTTCATAAAATCTAGTATCTAGACATATAAAGTTCAAATCAATCCCAGTTGTGAACTATAAAGTTATGCTCAATTGAATATTGATTCTTGGTATGACTGAAAATAAGATTTTGACAGTAGATGGACAGATTTATGATTGAAATTTGATTGGGTTATGGTGGGATTAGAAGTTATTATCTGCATAAGAAATGCTCCAAATTGAGTCTAATTTATAAAGATTTTTATTTTGTAAGAATTAGACGAGTAGAATTGGAGTTATGCTCGTTTAAACACACATTGGTTAGGAAGTCGTGACCAAAGGCCGCATGTAGATTGGAGTTATGCAAACCTATATGTACTACCAAATCTTATGTTTTAAAGATTACAAATGTGTTATCATGTGTCCTTTGCCTACTATGTTGCTTGTGTTTTAGTTTGTTCTAATCTATTTACCTCTTTAGCTTTTAGTATTTTCTCTATAAATTTTTCCTCTTTAGCTGAAAGATACTCTGTAACTATGTTGACCAAGTGTGTATTCTATTCTATTTGGTTTGTTAGTTAAATAGCACTTTTTTTCGTTTCAGCATTTATTTTTCTCTCTAGGGGGACAAGATTGATAATTTTCTTGTTAATTATCGAGTATTGGCAAGATTGATAATTTTCTTGTTAATTATCGAGTTTTATAGCTTTTTTATTTTTATAGTACAAGTTATAAGTATTTGTTAGTTATTATAACTTTTTTATACGAGTGATCATTGAAGAGAGTATACCTTATTCTAACTTTCTTGTACGAGCTGGAGAGAGTATATTAACTTGTTTTAAAGCGAAATTCGTAACTGATTATTTCCCGATCCCTAGCTTTTTGATACAGGGATCTACCAAACAACATTGGCGGCATATTTTATGCGATGGAAAGTCACATCTTGGCTGTATCAAATCTTGCTTTCATGCTATTATTAATTATGGTAGTTGAATATAGCTGAATTTGTATTCTTTAGTATGGGTTTTGATTTGTCACATTTTAAAGAGATATTTTTACTATAGCAGTGTTCAAACTTTCTTATTCACATTGAAACAGCATTGGTTTCATTTAAATTTATAAATGCTTATATAATTGTGGTTCTATTTTTTTTTTCTTGCATTTTCAGGACGAGTTACACAATTGAAATTTTCTCAATGCATTTGTGGTTGGCAAATCATGGTGGAATTAACATGTAAACATTTCAAGAAGAAGACTTTATGAAAAGATTTTCAAGAACCAGGCACTCTGCAAAATGCTTCAAAGAAACACTATGGTATTTGGTAATTGTAGTCTTTGATGGCCAAGATATGGAAGAATATCACCTTGATTGGATTATATTTAGAACATGATATTATATAGAATCGGATTTAAATTCTTTCATGCTTTGTGATATTTTTCCTACATTGTGTTTGAACATGCTACTTTCTTATTTTCAAAAGTTATGTTTCGACACTTGGATGTTTGATATTGGCGTTGGATGGTGTTATCGACATTGTTTCAACATTTGGATATTTGATACTGGTGTTTGGATCGTATTATTGACATTGTTTGTTTGCTTAGTTATTGTGTTTTATTGTTTATGATAATTTCAATTTCAATTGCATACATGTATTGTTTACTTATACTTACAGATACTTTTAGCCACATATATAGGTGGGGTTACATTAACATAAGGAAACTTTGTCCATACACACAGGTTCCTTTACCCACACATACAAATGTGTTACCTACAAATACAGTAAATTTTATCTACACATACTGATGCTTTTACCCACGCATATGAAGTGTCCACCAATATATATATGAAATTCACCCACACATTGTGACGTTTTTACCCACACATTCTGTACCTTTTACTCACACATTGTGAAGTTTTTACCCACACATTCTGTAACTTTTACCCACACATTGTAATCATTTTACCCACACATATGACCAAAGTTTTATCTACACATATAAAATGGCATGCCACCTCACATGCCACGTTTATGCCACATCACATGCCATGTAGTCATACACGTCATACAAAATATGCCAACAGGGAAGCTTCGTCAATATCTACGTCATCATCCATATCATCGTCCATGTCATCATCACACAATTGGCAACCAAATTATCTACACATACTGTATATATTTACCAACATATATATGTGTAGGTATAAGGTTTATCTTTACCCACACATAAAAATAAGTGTAGGTACAAACATTTCTTTGCAATACGATAGAGACACCTGCTAACATTTATTTTATGTGTAGATAAAGACATTTGTAGACACAAAATTATTTTTTACCCACAAATCATGTGTGTGGGTAAAATCTTAATTTCTTGTAGTGAGAGGATGCTTTAGCTACCCTAATTTATGCTATTTGTAAACATTTTATTAGAGAACCTAAAAATGTACAAGAAAGGAGTTCAGAAATATTAAACAATTTAACTTGTCCAAAATTACATGATTTTAGATGGTATAAAGATATGTTGAACAGACTGTAATCATTCTTATTAGAAAGAAAGATTTATTTCAGGACTACCTAAATTATTTGCAGAAAATGTAAGACAAAGAATTAGTGATGCTTCTAAAGGAGAAATTCCATATAATAATTTAACCTTTGGAGAGATAATAAATTATATAAATATCGAAGGATTACATCTATGTACAAATTTAAAGTTAGAAGCACAGATGAAAAAATATGGACTGAATACTAGAGAAGAGTTAGGAGATTTTTGTATTGAATACGAACAAATTATAGGCCCTTCAAAAAAGAAAAATTATTTAGAAAAGAAAAATAAGAGATTTAAGAAAAGATATCCTAAAAATAATGAATACAATATATCAAATACTAAAGTGAGGAGATTTGTAAAAAGAAAGAAAAATAATAATAAAAAGACTCAAGAAGTGAATAATACTAATATATGCTAGAAATGTGGAAAATTAGGACATATTGCTAGAAATTGTAGAGTAAAGAAAAATATTAATGAAATAAATTTAGAAGGATTAGAGATAGAAGATTTGAGAAAATAGATAATAAATATATTAGAAACTGAAGAAACAGATGAAGATAATATTAGTATAGAAGAAGAAGTATCTGAGATACAAGTACTTGGACAGGACCACAAAAAAATTATTCTGCAATTAAAAAAGAAATTTTATCTATTTTTTTATGTATAACTAAATTTCAAGATGATTAGATAAATAAAGAATTTTTATTAAGAATTGATTGCAAAGCAGCTCAAGTTGCTTTGGAAAAAGATGTAAAGAATTTAGTATCTAAACAGATTTTTGCAAGACGGCAAGCATTATTATCTAATTTTGATTTTCAGATAGAATTTATAAAAGGAAAATCTAATTCACTACCAAACTTTTTGACTAGAGAATTTTTATAGGGAAAATAAAATGAATTGGACTACTCATGCTCGCAGATTGGTGATTCAAGAAGTTATTCGGCAAATAAAAAGAGAAATGGAAGAAAATAAAACAAATTTAACAATAATGAAAGATTTAAAGAAAAGATTACAATATCAAAGAAATTCACTAAAACAATGTTATTGACAGGAACAACCAGATGGCTCAATGGCCACCTCAACGGCCTCAAACTCTGATAGGGAGCTAATTAGCGGATTAGTATATGTTTATTTCCTCGTTATTATTACCAAATATTGTGCTAATTGATTGATTCTACTCATATTTGGTATAATTGATGTTAATTGTAGGAAAGTATATAAAGAAGGAAATAAAAGGAAATTAAGAGATTTTTCCATAAAGATCACGTGTGAAGTTGGCACGGGCACGCCTAGTCCTCACGTCCAAGACAAAACGCCCAGAAAATCCTGCACAGAAACTTTCAACTTGGAGTCACAGCTTGGATGGACGTTTTCCTCCCCTAATAGTTTAATTGTGTTAGGAAGTTATTTTTATTTGTGTTTCCTTATTTTTAAAACATCTCTTCCAAAGAGAGAATTTGGAAAGACTTTGACTACTAAAAATTAGGAGATAATTATGGAAGGGAATTTTTAGGGAACGTTACTTTGAAGTAACGTGATTTTGGGTCTAGGAAGGAACGCCTCTTCCATAAGAAAAATTCTGCAGAAATTCTTCTACATTCTCTCTAGCAATTTTTCTCTCTTTCATCTTTTGTGTAAAGTTCTCTCCCATGGAGAGCAACTAAACTACTTGTTCTAGTCAAGGGTCAATTTGAAGACTTGGTTCCAAACATCTGTGAGATCTAATTAAATTTCAGTTGTTTCTTTTATTCATTAGTATTTATATGTTCTTTGGTTTAATCTTTATGATTATTTTGTTCTTTGAATGTCAAGGGCCCGATATTCGAATTAACATAATAATCTACAACCATATTAATCAATTGAATCCGTAATTGTTTGATTGATTAATTCAAGTGGTAACTAGCTTGATTAATTTCATGTTAGGGGAACATATGATCTAATTTAAATAAACCCTCGTAGCGTGTTTATTGATTAGGATTTGGGCTTTTCTAGTTTCTAATGCAATCAAGGAATTAAATCCTATGGTCGTACCTAGGGTTATTTCTTGGTTAGAGAAATAGGCAACAGGTCGTACCTTGAGCTATCGATAAATTAAGGAAAAGTTGGCTATAAGCTATAACCAATCTATTAATGAATAATTGAACTATTTTTGCATCCATGATCAGTTGTGTGAACCATGTTTGAAAATTGCATCTTTGGCTAGAGCTTTGTTCTTATTGATTTTAATCTCTATTTATTTCCTTGAATTATTTTTAATTAGTTAATTGTTATTTTTAATTTATTCAAAACAAATCCCCCCAGTAGTTTTTAGTTTAAAAGAAACAAATTTTTCCCAATCCCTGTGGAGACGACCCTACTCACTGCTATATATAAAATTTATATTTTCTTGGAGTAGGATTTTTATTATTGCACAGATTCGACACCTGTCAATTTTTGGCGCCGTTGCCGGGGATTGGCGTTTAAATTTTTGTTTCTTTTATTTAGTTTACTTGATTCATTTTTGGTATTCCTTGCTAGTTTATGCCACGTTCTTCTCGTACAGGTGAACTGGTGTTTATTCCTGAGATAGAGAAGACCGCGCGTAGGCTTAAAAAGGAGACCAAGAAGAGAAAGGAGGCACAGCTAGCTGCTGCATCTCCAGGATTAAAATTTGCAACGGAATTGGTGGATTCATCGAGTGCAAGTTCAAGTGATTCAGAAAAAGAGGAAGTCACCATGGCTGATAATAGGACATTGAGGAGTTGGCTGCTCCCAATTTACTCAACAGCCATTATGCATTACATTCCCTAACTTGGATGAAAATACTCCTTTTGAGCTTAAATCTGGTTTAATTCATCTCTTACCTTCTTTCCATGGTCTTTCAGGTGAGGAGCCCCATAAACACTTGCAAGAGTTTGACGTAGTGTGCTCAAGTATGAAGCCTCCTGGAGTTACTGAAGACCAAATTAAGATGAGGGCATTCCCCTTTTCTCTTAAGGACGCTGCAAAAGACTAGGTTGTACTATCTGACTGCAGGGAGTATCACGACATGGACTGAGTTGAAGAAGAAGTTTTTGGAAAAATATTTCCTGCTTCTCGAGCTTGCAAGTTTGAGGAAGGAGATATGCAGAATCAAGCAACAACATGGAGAGTCTCTCTATGAATATTGGGAACGGTTCAACAAACTGTGTATCAGATGCCCACAACATCAGATAAGTGAGCAGTTATTGATCCAATATTTCTACGAAGGCCTTCATTTGAATGACTCGGAACATCATTGATGCCACAAGTGGAGGAGCTCTAGTGAACAAAACTCCTACAGAAGCATGGGAGTTAATTGAAAGAATGGCAGAAAATTCTCAACAATTTGGTTTTCGTGATAGTACCCCTGTTCGTAGAGTGAATGAAGTGGATAGCCTCATCTATTCAACAACAACTGTCTGAGTTAACTTCTTTTGTGCGACAAGTTAGCCGTGAGAAATTCACAACAAGTAAAGGTGTGTGGGATTTGCACAAATATAGGTCACTGCCACGGATATGTGTCCAATGCTTCAAGAGGAGAATGCTGAACAAGTGAATTTTGCTGGGAACATGCCCGCGCCAAGGAGGCCATATGATCCATACTCTAACACTTACAACCCAGGTTGGAAGGACCATCCGAACCTTAGTTATGGAAGGAACAAGCAACAGAATTTCTTTCAGAATAGACAGCAAGGGTTCCAACCTCAATATCAACCAAAGCCTCAAGCTTCGTCCTCTACTTCAGAGAATTCTTTAGAAGACATTGTTAAGTCTTTGGCCTCTAGCACTTTACAGTTTCAGCAGAAAACGGATGCAAGCATTCACAATTTGAATAACCAAGTAAGTCAATTGAACACTCAAATGAGTCAAATGGCGACTGCGATAAGTCGATTGGAAGCTAAAGTGGATGGAAAACTACCATCGCAACCTGAAGTGAATCCTAAAAATGTGAGTGCTATGACTCTTAGGAGTGGAAAGGAAATAGATGGGACCTAAAGTGATTAATCCAAAGGAAAGAAGTGAAGACCAAATTGAAAAAGAGATTGAGGAAGAAGAGCAAAACCATACGAATTCCAAGGTAAATTCTAATCCTTTGGTTCAAACTAAATCTAATCCACCTCCTTTTCCTTGCAAGTTAGAAAAGTCGAAAAAGCAAAATAAGGAAAAGGAGATTTTTGAAGTATTTCGAAAGGTGGAAATCAACATTCCTCTACTGGACGCAATAAAACAAGTGCCAAAATACTGCTAAATTCCTGAAAGACTTGTGCGTCAACAAGAGAAGATTGAGAGGAGATGAAAGAGTAGTAGTGGAGAGAAATGTGTCTGCGAGTACTTCAAAGGAAGCTTCCACCCAAATGTGGGGATCTAGGTATGTTCACTATCCCTTGTAAGATAGGAAACACTAGAATAAGGAATGCTATGTTAGACTTAGGGGCATCTATTAATGTGATGCCTAAGACCATTTATGATTCCTTAAATCTAGGACCATTAAAGGACACAAGCATCATTATTCAATTAGCGGATCGCACTAATGCTTATCCTGATGGGCTAATTGAAGATGTCTTAGTCCAAGTTAATGAGTTGATATTTCCTGCAGATTTCTATGTTTTAGATATGGATGATCGCAATGCTCTTAATCCATCACCTATTATATTAGGTAGACCATTTTTGAGTACTGCACGAACAAAGATTGATGTTTTTGAGGGTACTCTAACGATGGAGTTTGATGGAGAGATTGTTCCGTTTTAATATTTTTGATGCAATGAAATCTCCTACTAACTCTCATTTCAGTGTGTGCTGTTAGTACAATTAACCCTATGGTGCAAGAAGTTTTTAAACTTGATGGAAGAGATGAAGTAAAAGTAGCACCAACCAAACATCTCGAATTGGAAACAATTCGTGATGTAAAAATGAGTGAAGGGTTAAAGAATGAGACTTATGAGGATGCTATGAATTATAAGGAAAGGGGTAAGTTATGTTCTCGCCTGATTGACCCATTTGTTATTACTAATATTTTTCATGATGGTGCAGTAAAAATCAAAAGTTTGAGAACGGACAAGAAATTTGTGATGAATAGAAGTCGTCTCAAACTTTATTATGAGGGATTTGAAGCTGGAAAAGTAGAGATAATTCCACTTGAGGATCCAATTTATGAGGCTTGAAGGGACTTGACCGCGTCTGGCCAAAGACGTTAAAGAAAGGTGCTGCTTGGGAGGCAACCCAAGGATTTTAGAATGATTATTATTTTGTGTTGTTATTTTTATATTTTTATTTAAGTTTGGGGTGTAACTTTTGATTTTATCTTTTTGTGATAGGAAGCGTTTGGTTAAATATGCTTGAGCCTACAAGGCACGTTAAAATTGAGAACTTGGGACTGGTGGACAGAAGACTCATTAACAATTAAGCATGCCATGCCCAGTGATCACATCTAAGCAAAATTCCAGAATTTAGCAGGCAGAAGATTTTATATGAGTTAGGCGTGCCCAAGCCTAGTGGTCACGCCTTAAGGTGAATTACTACTATGAAAAATTAGAAGACTTCCAAGGAGTTAGGTATGCCCACGCCTAGTGGTCACGCCTAAGGAACGAGTTTTAGTTTGAAAGGTAGAAAGTTTGACATGAGTTAGACATGCCCACGTTTAGTAGTCATGCCTAAAGGACGATTTTTGAAGTTGCGGGCAGAAGACTCTTTGCGAGTTAGGCGTGCCCACGTCGAACATGGTGGTTGGTTCTATTAAAAAAAAAAGGATCTAGTCAAATTGACGTTCAAGTAGATTCTTTTCTTTCTTTACTTTCTTTCCTTTTCTCTTTTCTTTCTTTCTTTCTCTTTTCTTCTTCTTTCTTTCTACCTTCTTCTTCTTTCTTTCTTCTCCTCTACCGTCATCATCCAACTTCCATCCTCCACTTTCCATCCCCAGTTCTCTCTCTCTTCTTACTCTCCCTCGTCGATTTTTTTTCTTTTCTCTCTCTTCTATTTTCTTCTCTCTCCCCCTTTCTCTTATCTCTTTTCTCTTCGCTTCTCTCTCTCTCTCTCTCTCTCTCTCTCTCTCTCTCTCTCTCTTTCTCTTATTACTCCCAATCGCTGGTTTTCATCCCTTGTTGACCTGCCCTCCACCAACAGAATTTGCAGATCTGCACCTCTCTCCTCTGGGTTCTTCCACTATTGCAGACTCCTCTCACATCCTGTTCTTGGTTATTAGATTTTCTTTGTGTTTTTGATTGATTTAATTTTTGGGTTTTTAATTTGCAGGTCATGGGTAAAAATACAGGATCGCCCACCTTTTCCTCCTCAACCGTGGCTTGGTATTACTCCCCCCATGTTCAGGGAAGTTTCATTGCCCCTTTGCTTTTACTTTCTTGCTTTTAATTTTTACATTGGGGACAATGAAATCTTTAGGTGTGGGGGAGGAATTTATTAGTAGCTATGTTATGTTTGATGTCTTGTGTGTTTATGTTCTTTTTTTGTGTGTCTATGTTTCCTTTGTTAGTGTCTTTGTCTATCTATGATGATTGCAATCAAGATTTAAGTTTTTGTGGTGATTGTGCTAGTGAGTATCATGTTTTTCTTAATGATGGAATTGAATGATAAATGTATTGGATTTGACAAAAATTTTAACCACCTTTGTGAGCTCTTGAGCCTATTTATGAGCATTCCATTCGAAATTGCTCCATTTTGATTGTTGAGTGGTTATTGCACTTGGTTTGATCATTCTAGAACTTGCTTTATTATGCATGTCAAGACCACATGTGTATAAGTTGGATGCATTAAAAATGACAAGGGCACCTAGGATTTACCCATTTTTGACTTTCTTTAAAACCTTGCCCTTATTTCAATCATCATTAGTAAGCCAATTTGAGCCTTTAACCCTTTCTTTGTTTAATAACCAGAATTGTTAACCAAGACATATTTTTAGACTTTCTCGTTCGACCTTATGTCAACGAATTGTCATGGTTTTATTGTATGAAAAATTGATGTGTTATTACAAGGCATGAATTGAAATTGTCAAGTGTTGGCAAAATAAAGTTTGGTTTGAAAGTAGATGAAATGTCTGAAAAAAAAATATAGAAAACCCATTGTGAAGAAAATGAAAGTGAAAAAAAAAAGAAGTTGAAAAAAAAAAGAGAAGAAGAAAAAGATGGTTGTTGTGAAGTATCTCCTAAAGTAATTGTAGGTTGAGTTTGGAGAATCAAATGTGAAGAAAAGTGCTTACACTTGATTAAATTTGGTCCAAGTTGTTAACGATGACTTGGAATGTTGAGTTTGAAAAAATTTTCATGCAGTAAATTTCTGGCATTCTTTTGACATAGCTAAACCTAAATTCTACCTTTTTATCCTACCTTTACCCAAAGCCCCATTACAACCTATATGAAAGTTCCTTTGATTTTTGTGTTCAACTCTGCTAATTAGTGATGGAGATGTGATATAAGAGCAAGCATATGGTAATGTCACTCCATCGTGTTGATTTGAGAGTTACATTTATACCCTAAACACTTTTGAGAGTGATGAGTGCATTCGTTAAACATCTTCGTGAGGATTGTTGAATCTGATATATTTTGAATTCAATGAAAGTTGTTAGAAAGAATAGGGTGCTTTACTAGTACAATTTGCTATGAATTATTTGATTCTTGATTGTGTTTCTGAGCTCAAATATGCTTGAGGACAAGCATAGTTTAGGTGTGGGGGAAGATTGATAAGGTGCTAATTAGTGGATTAATATATGTTTATTTCCTCTTTATTATTACCGAATATTGTGCTAATTGATTGATTCTACTCATATTTGGTATAATTGATGTTAATTGTAGGAAAGTATATAAAGAAGGAAATAAAAGGAAATTAAGAGATTTTTCCATAAAGATCACGTGTGAAGTTGGCACGGGCATGCCTAATCCTCACGTCCAAGACAAAACGCCCAGAAAATCCTGCACAGAAACTTTCAACTTGGAGTCACAGCTTGGATGGACGTTTTCCTCCTCTAGTAGTTTAATTGTGTTAGGAAGTTATTTTTATTTGTATTTCCTTATTTTTAGAACATCTCTTCTAAAGAGAGAATTTGGAAAGACTTTGACTACTAAAAATTAGGAGATAAGTATGGAAGGGAATTTGTAGGGAACGTTACTTTGAAGTAACGTGATTTTGGGCCTAGGAAGGAATGCTTCTTCCATAAGAAAATTCTGCAGAAATTCTTCTACATTCTCTCTAGCAATTTTTCTCCCTTCATCTTTTGTGTAAAGTTCTCTCCCATGGAGAGCAACTAAACTACTTGTTCTAGTCAAGGGTCAATTTGAAGACTTGGTTCCAAACATCTGTGAGATCTAATTAAATTTCAGTTGTTTCTTTTATTCATTAGTATTTATATGTTCTTTTGTTTAATCTTTATGATTATTTTGTTCTTTGAATGTCAAGAGCCCGATATTCGAATTAACATAATAATCTACAACCATATTAATCAATTGAATCCGTAATTGTTTGATTGATTAATTCAAGTGGTAACTAGCTTGATTAATTTCATGTTAGGGGAACATATAATCTAATTTAAATAAACCCTCGTAGCGTGTTTATTGATTAGGATTTGGGCTTTTCTAGTTTCTAATGCAATTAAGGAATTAAATCCTATGGTCGTACCTAGGGTTATTTCTTGGTTAGAGAAATAGGCAACGGTCGTACCTTGACTATCGATAAATTAAGGAAAAGTTGGCTATAAGCTATAACTAATCTATTAATGAATAATTGAACTATTTTTGCATCCATGATCAGTTGTGTGAACCATGTTTGAAAATTACACCTTTGGCTAGAACTTTGTTCTTATTGATTTTAATCTCTATTTATTTCTTTGAATTATTTTTAATTAGTTAATTGTTATTTTCAATTTATTCAAAACAAATCCCCCCAGTAGTTTTTAGTTTAAAAGAAACAAATTTTTCCCAATCCCTGTGGAGACGACCCTACTCACTGCTATATGCAAAATTTATATTTTCTTGGAGTATGATTTTTATTATTGCACAGATTCGACACCTGTTAAACTCCTTCTACTCCAAATCAAAGGACAAAAGCATCTTACACTATGCATAGTCCTAATACATTTTCTCAAGCCGTGTCACGAGGTTCTTCTTCTTATAGACCTTCATCTCCAATTACTCAAGTTACTCTAGATAATACCCTAAACACTCCAATCTCTGTAACTCTAGCTCAGTACACCTCTTCTTATATTACTAAAGAGCTCTCAAATTTCGTATGTTTTATTGAACCAGAATTTTCCCATTTAAATTTTCAACAATTAAAAGAAAAATATTTTTTCCTAACTTTAATTTTGAGAGTGAAAGCCCTTTTAAAACTAGGAGATTTTATGCCTTTATACTAGTAAATACCGATTCTATTAATCCACCTAAACGGATCCCAGATACTATTCCAGAAGAGCAAGCCAATTATCATAAATTAGTGATTATATATACACACATACATATATACATATATATATATGTGTGTATAACGGATCCCAGATACTATTCCAGAAGAGCAAGCCAATTATCATAAATTAGTGATTATATATACACACATACATATATACATATATATATGTGTATATATATGTGTATATATGTATACACATATATAGATGTATACATATATGTAATACATATGTATGTATGTATGTATGTATGTATGTATGTGTATACGTATATATGTATGTATGTGTATACATATATGTATACACATACATACATACATACATACATACATATACATACATAGATATATATATCTCATAAATTTGTGCTATCTATATTATTTAAATTCTCATGGCATATTGATGGAATTATCTAGGATATGCCTTAGAATACCAAAATAAAAATTTAATATGACTTAAATTTGTACTCTCATTATACTCTATCACACCTTATGATGCTAATTTCCAATGCAAACTGGTTCATTTTATGTTTTGATAGATAAAATCAGTGTCAATAACCCACTACTATTTAAGATATTCAATCAAAGCTTTTTCCAAACATTTAGTAAATGATATCTAATTAAGTTCTAAAACACTCCACTAATAACAAATAAAAAGAAAAAGTCCATAAATTTTTCCAAAGATACTACTTGGTCCCTTGGATTTAAATCTTTTAAATTTTGATTCAATTTAATCCTTATATTTTCTCAAATAAATGGGATTGGTTCTATTAGAAAAATATGCTTATTTTTTGTGCCACGTTGGTCACATAAAATCCACATTTTTTCTACCATACGTTGACCATAAATGTAATATATAATAGTTATAAAACAATGCCAATCAACAATTCCATATAAATTGGTAGTAGGTTAATTACTAGCATATGTATGAATTGTGTTCCAAATCACATTCAAACTTATGTTTTCAAACTTGGAATGAATCGGTCAGTTGAAGTAGTTCGACCAAGAACCAGCTGGACTGGGAACCACCATTCGGTCCAAGTCAATTAAAAAAACTGAATGTGAAAAAAACAATAAATTTGGCCAAACCCGAATTCGATCGGGTGTGACAAGGAAAAAAAAAACTGAAATTTTCAATCCTTTTGACTAATTATGAGTTTTTTTGGACTTGTTAACTCTTTTTTTAAACTCTTGACTAACAACTACAATGCAGAAAAAAGAAAAAATTAATAGGTATATATTTTTGTAACTTTAGCCACGGTTTATATAGGTTAATCCATGGAGGGCCATCAAACTAGTCTTTTTTTTTTTTTTTTTTATCAAACTCAACATTCCTTCCAAGATAATTTACTTAGGGAATATTCAAATGCGCCATATACGATATATAGTAATGGAAAAAATTATGATATTAGAAAATCATGGAAAACGGAAAGGGATCTTCTCGATCTTTTTCTTAAAACCCCCTTTCGTCCACTTAATATCATATCTTCCCTCAATGCATATTCAATTTCTATTGCATTATTCAATATGAAAAATAAAATTATAAAAGAGCGAAAGGATTCTTGTTTCAGTGTGTGTGTGTGTGTGTGACATGTTTATAATGCCATCCAGTTCGACTCGATTGAACCCATTAACCTATTAACTCCTATAGAGTTGGTACTTGATCCGAGTCTAAAACAATATTTCTAAACTATTGTTGCCTAGATATAGCTCCTCAAGCAACTTCAAGTTCCCAATTTCTTCTGGGATGGGTCCATTAAAATTGGAGACAATCCTTAGTGGGGGAGGAGTCAGTTTGAAAAGACTTTTAACATGGGGTTGGTTTTATGAGTTTGTTCCGCGAGGGGGTAAAGCATTCGCTAAATGCGCTTTTGTTTAATATTTTTTGAAAAAAAAATTGTCTGTGACTTCTATTTTTTATCCATGTACCGACGTCGCACGGCGCTTGAGGTTCCTTATTGCAATTGCGCATTCATTGAATGCGCATTTAATACGAGCATTAAATGTGAGTCCATTTCCTCTCTTTTTATGAAATCAAAGGCTTAGGCATAAAATTATGAATAGACGATTTTCTAAAGTGGATCTCTTTTGGCTATCAATAATTAAAACGAAATCAATTTTGTAAAAATTTTAAATCTTAGAGTTTTAATCAAAAAGAAAAATATATTGACAGTTTAATCATCATCTCAAAACACTCAAATTAATTTCTTCTAAATTTTGATTCGAAGTATCAAGGTAAAAAATTACAAAGGAGACAATTTTTCTAGAAGTGGACCTTTTTTACTGACCAATTCCAACTGAAATCAAAGCAAAAAATCAATTTTGTAAAATTTTCTAAATATTATTTTTTTAATAAAAATATTGACATTTTTAGTCATCATCTCAAAGCAGTAAAATTAATTTCTTCTAAATTTTAACTATAGTGCTTGGACACAAAATTATGAAGGATGTTATTTTTCGAAAAATGAAACATTTTTTATTGGCTAATTCCATTAAAAATCAAAAGTAAAATTGATTTTTTGAAATTTACTTTGAAATACAATCTCTAAAAATTTATTTCTCTGAAGAGATGAAAACTGAGAGAGTAGCTCCAGTGGGAGGAAATGAAAAATGAATGCTGGTGAGCAGAAGAGTTAGGCATGAGTTTTGAAGCCCAAAAAGCAAATTGATGAAATGTGCAATGCGCAAAAGCTAAATGCAACATTCATCCCTGCGCGATGCACGAGCCTTTTGCTGTTAGGAAAAAATAAATAAAAATAAAAAAACTCACTTGATGCGTAAGCTTATTGTTTAAAAAATAAAAATAAAAAGAAGCTCATTGGCTGAATGCACACCATGCAAAGCGCATTCGGCCAATGCGCTTACCCCCTTCCCTTAATCCATATCAAAATCCACCCTTATGTCAGAAAGTTTTTGAAAAAGATCCCCCTTTAAGGAATCGTTCATTAAAATTGTTCTAAGACAAAGATAATACCTGAATCTTTGAACACGAAGACAATATTGATGGTATTTGACCACGTAACAGGTTATGTGATAGGTCAGGCCATGTAAGTCTTTGAAGACAGCTGCAGATATTAACTGGAAGGCTGCCAAATAGGCTATTACCTCGGAAAAAATTCACTTACGGTGAGGAAATATAGAAGACCTCGAATGGCAAAGGCCCATAAAGCATATTATAACGAATGGCTAAATATTTCATATTTTAATAATTCCCAATCGTTTTTGGAATCATTCCTTCAGAGAATTGAATGAAAGCCACAATATCTCTAGATTCGATAAGTTATATATAGAAGATGGAATAAAACTGGGTAAGCTATTATTTTGGAGAGACAAGTAATAGAGTTTCTGCGAGTCACCAAACCGCGAGGGAAGCTCCCCGCTGAAATTGTTGAAACCGAGCAGTATAAATCGGCGGAAGTTGGCCAGTTCATGCACGAGTTCTCCATAGAAGTTGTTTCTGCTCATGTCCAGGGATACAAGAAATGACAAATTTCCCAATTGTGGAGAAATTTTGCCAGTCAGTCCGAATGTTTGAAATATTCAAAGTTGGTCCAGTTGTTTGGGATTCGGTACCTAGTAAGTCGGATCCTTTTATTTTGGACATTTTAGAGTATGCGTGACATATTACTTAATAGGTGTAATCAGGCTAAAATGATAGTGCAACTCTGTGGAAATATGGTGTAATAATTTGTCACTTTAAATTAATATCATTTTTTCATTTTAAATTTGACATTTTTGGCTCAATATCATCCGTTTATTTTTTGCCCTTTAATCTAGACCATCAATGAAACTTGTAAAGCTCCTTTTCCACTTCTTTATGGTTTCTATATTTTTGATATAATATAGTGTACAATAATGCAAGAATATAATTTTTGAATGAGAACAGCTGTACACGTTTATGTCAAAAAAAAAAAAAAAAAAGAACTGCTGTACACGAAGTAATTATTCATTGTACATAGCAGTACAACGCTCTAGTGTAATTATATATATTTATGCTACATAACAAATATTCCATCACTGTACAATTGCACTATTATCAGTTGCATCCAAGTCCGTAGCAGGTATATGTGGCAATTCAAATTCAAACCTAGTTATTCATCTAAAGTTAGTCACTTTAAATAGTTTTAGGTGATAATTAAAACATTATCGGATCTAAATGGTTTATTGTGAATCATTAGTTTTAAATGAATTATTCATCTAAACCAATTGTACACAATTATATACACAAAAGTGTGTGGTGTAAGCGTATGTCTGTATGTGGAGGTATCGGCGGTGAGAAAAATTTATTAAACATATGCTTAATTGGGTTTTGGAAAGATGACTAATTTCCTTTCATCCATTGATATCAATTTATCAAATGCTTATAAATAGATCAGATTTATTTTATCCATTGTCCATTACTCAAAGCCATTTATTAACCATTTACTATTTTGCCATATATATGTGTGTGTGTGTGTGTGCATATATATATATATATATATATATATATATATATCAGGGATTCTATACGCACTATATCACATTTTTGAATGTCGAATATACTGCTCTGTTTCAACTTTTATGATAATATGCTGGATTTGTGTTAAGTTAACTATGTGAATTTTATGGATTTATGTTAAGTTAAAATATCTAAAATCTTAAATAAGACGAGAGTAACTCTGTTTGGATTGCTTTATTATGAAATAGTGTTAGAATAATAATTATTAGTATATATTTTAAAATGTAATGGATGTGAAAGAAAAAATTATTAAAATATTAAAAAATTACCAAAAAAACTGTTTGAACAATATTTCAAAATTGTTTTTGTCAAAACAAATCTACCATGTCTAAATATAAAACTGCGTCTCTTATACGGAATTATTAAATTATATAAACAGCCTATTACTTCCTGTTGGCTCTTTCCACCCATTTTTCTATCCTTCTCCTGGGAAGTCGTCATATTACATACTACAAGCTGGCCTCTTTGGTCAGGTTGATTTACATCTAGATCAAGTTTTACTCTCACCAAGCATATTAACAATATCAAATCATTTCAGTGAAACGACCTTTTGCAAATTTTGTTCATCTGCCAGGATGCTTAGTTCACTTCTGTTAGTGCAAATTCCGAAATTAGTATTACATCAGCAACCAATATATTTATAGGACAAACAAAACTTTTTATTTAATTGACGTTGCGGCCTACTTGGATTGTTAGCACGGATGATAAAACAGACATGATCAACTCGTACATAGGGCAACTAGAAGCAAATTTATGCAAGTTGAATATTTAATATAAAAGTATTATATATTTTAAATCATTCAATGGTGGAAATTGCTTAGACATACATGCACTTGCCACAGTTTCTTCAAAATCAACTGCTTCAATGGCCAGTGATGTTTGTTGATAATCCCTATAAAAAAAAATATGTGGGAAAAGAGTGTAGCAACAAATTTCGTGTCTGCGAATAAAAGACAAGAAAAATTGCACAAATCGAATTTATTAATTCAGAATAAAAAAGTTACAGTCTCTGGATAAATTTCTTTATAAGAGAAATTATCCTCTGATTCTTCTCTTCATGAACACCTAATTCAAGGGCCCAAAAAGGCTTGTTCTTGAATTAAAATCGGATTCTCCGTAGGAAACGGTTGATTTGATTTTGTTGTCTCGAACACTTGAATCGTGATTCTTCAAGCCTCCAACACGAACATAGAAACTTGGTTGAATTTGAACTTGGACTTGAGGATTTGATTTGCACTTGAACTTGGGACTTGAGAGACTTGAGAGAAAAATCTCTAAAGAATTTGGTAGAGTTTTTCTCTAAGCCTTTGGAGAATTTTGTCATATATCTTGACTTGGGAGGGAGAGCTCTTATTTATAGCCAAAATTAGGGTTTGATTGGCTCACAAAGAAACTCTCTAGAATTCTCCACCAACTTGGGTTACTTGTGGCTTAAGAAACCCATTAAAGTAGACTTTAATTAATGGGTCGGCCCGAAGAGTCCAATGTGAATTAATAAAATTAATTCACTTTTAATTTAATGGACATTATACTTGAACTTAAGGCCCACATATGAATGGTCCAACTTATAGGTCCAAACATAAATAGGTTTTGTGGACATTAAAATTTAACTTGAGGCCCACATGTCAAATGTCTGATTTACAAGCCCAAATACAAATGGACTTATAAAATCACTTTAATTTAATTTAAATTAATCAAGACTAATTTAATTTGTTTAATTTGACTAATTAAATTAAAATAAAATTTCATCGTCTACAAATGCCCCCACTTCAAGGCTCGATGGAGTATTGCTTAACAATTACCGGAGACGAGGCTTGAAGTTTGAAACAGATAATTCAACTTCATAATCAAATTCCCAACCGGTTTAACAACGGAAGACCAATCTTAGCTAACACACTTGGAACCGAGAGAATTACTTGGCCAATAAAATTGGAAGGCACTATGTATTTGGAAACGTCCAACTTCAGCCAAAGGATCAATTAGTTTAATCATTCATTCATGCCATATGGCTGCCCAAATTTTAATGCTTAAATGGAATATTCTTCAATACCTAATCGTAGTCACTAAATCTGAACTTTCAATTTGGAAACTTCTTTTAACCCATAACCGGTAACTTCAATTGCACCTTTCAATTGACTTATTCTTGGTAATTCAATAATCTTCATGCATGTGCGCATTCTTGCACCACGTCGGTTGATTTCCAAAGCTAGCAATGCTTCAGTATTGGAAGCTTCTGTACCATAGCAATTTCCGAAAAACATATCTTCCAAAATTGAGCTTAACCGACACGCAAGTCGGAAATCTCCAAACCGTAAAACTGTTTCCTTTAAAAGTTCGTTAAGCTCCCTGTGAACTCTATTTATACAAACTCCGAAACATAAAGCCTTTACCGACTACGAATTGTCAAACTTTGTTGCAACTTGAAAGGGAAATAAACCCGAAAAGCTTGTATGGTTGTTGCAAAGAAAGTGACAATCAATTTGGTGAATTCCGTGTGCATTAACTTCAGAGGTAATTTTCTTTAACGTCACCACATCAACTGTCACTAGTGATTATTGTTGCTGCTGCCATGAAATCAATTGATTATTGTTTCTTTATTTAATCTTGACTGCAATATAGCTTACTCATTGGCATGAATGTTGTTGGAGACGTTTGTCAATTGTTGTTGAGAATTAGGCTTCCTCCAAATTTAGTTGTTGCTGAAATTTTCAACCCTTATTCTTGCACTCAAAATATTTGTTGAATGTCCTCAATGAATGCCCATATTCTAAAATTTTCATGCCACTTCCTTCTTGCTAAACCTGTTGCACGAAAAGATTTTTTCTTCTCTCCACAACCTTGAATTTATGTAATGCTTATACAAAACCAAGTTGTGTAACTATGTGACGCCAATTGGCTGCTGAAACTTTGTAGAACATAATTGGTATGGCTTCTCAAGATCAAACTTTTGTACTGCTTCTTGACTGCCGAAACTTTGTGGACTCCTTTTTTTTTTTTTTTTTTTTTGGCACTCCCCGTTAAATTTTTTTTTTTTTTGGTTGTGAATGCCACTTTCAACTTGGGTGCTTTTTCTTTCATTTTTTTTTTAAATTAACAATCGTTGTCGTCCATGTTTCGATCTTCATGGCATGCATCTATTTTGCTTCAAATTAATTGTTCCACAACTTTCACTTTTTTTTAGATCGCTCTAATAACACTCGCAAACAAGCCGTGACAATCTTCAAAGTTTAAAGGAACTTCTCAAATTTTGGTAAGTTATCCTTCAAAATTTGTAGAACTCGTCCCCCTCTTTTTTTTTTTTTTTTTTGAATAATTTGCATGTTACTTCACCACGGTCTTGAGAAATTTGTGGAGATAATAATTTCAATGATAGCCCCACAAGGCTTAGAAATCCATGGAGGTACCAATTTCGATGATAGCCCCACAAGGCTTAGAAATCTGTGGAGGGACCAATTTCGATGATAGCCCCACAAGGCTTAGAAATCCGTGGAGGAACCAATTTCGATGATAGCCCCACAAGGCTTAGAAATCCGTGGAGGGATCAATTTCGATGATAGCCCCACAAGGCTTAGAAATCCGTGGAGGGACCAATTTCGATGATAGCCCCACAAGGCTTAGAAATCCGTGAAGATACCAATTTCGATGATAGCCCCACAAGGCTTAGAAATCTGTGGAGATACCAATTTCGATGATAGCCCCACAAGGCTTAGAAATTCGTGGAGGCACCAATTTCGATGATAGCCCCACAAGGCTTAGAAATCCGTGGAGGCACCAATTTAGAGGATAGCCCCACAAGGCTTAGAAATTCGTGGAGGCACCAATTTCGATGATAACCCCACAAGGCTTAGAAATCACAAAGCCATTGATTTGTATAGCATCTTTGAGCAAATCACTTGTGGACTCCCTTGCCCACTGTGCTTGAAGAGCTTTACTTAAATTTGCACCTCCATAGTGCTTGATAAGTCTTCTTTGATTTGTGCACTAATGGCACATGGACGAACCTTACTTAGACTTGATTCGACAGCACGTGGATGAGTTTCATTTAAACTCATATATCCGTAGTGCTTTGACGAGCCTTATTTTGGCTTGTCCAGTCGATAAAGTCTTCAAGTGAGGTGGTGCTAAATCATTGTTTTGGACATCGCACCATTTTTAGATTCGCCGTAATGACTTATGTATTTTTCAATTAAAATTGTCAACTAACCCATATTGATTTTTCTTTTCAGGACCACGCCATGGTGACGTTTAAAGATCTTAGTGTTTCAGGCCAAAAACACCTCTTAATTGTTGATCACGTTGACAACTCTGATGAAAGGGGAACCAAATTATTGGTCCATCCTGCCATGTATGGAAATTTCGCTGAGAATTGTCCTCAACACAAGTGCCCTCATCTAGACAATTGGTCATCGGAGATTCTTCAAGATGGTGGTCTAAGAGTTTATTCATTGAGGTCACTTATCCATACAAAGGATCCTAGAACGACATCTTTCCAAACTCTTGGTAGGCGCATCATTTCTAGAGAAGCACATTGGGGAAGTCTTTTAAAACTCAACGGAGAGTTTGGCTTTCATTGAGAAGTATTGGGAATGGCTTGAGGACATCTTAGGGAGAAGCAAGCAGACACTTCGAGACGCCTCCCTTTATGAAGCTTTATATGCATCACTCTTCACATATGATAGAAACCCTAACATTGTCCGAGCATTTTGTGAGGCATGGTGTCCAGAAACTAACACGCTACATACCTCAGCTGGTGAGTTGTCACTTTCTCTATGGGATCTACACCGATTAGGAGGACTTCCCATCGTTGGCAATGTCTACGAGGAGGTTATCCCGTGTGTTAGAGAATTAACAGGTCTTGACGAAAAGAAGGTTAGACATCTTCCTCAAAGTTGCGAGTACTTGTTTGCAGCTTTTCACCACCTCCAAAAAGGAGAGACCAACATGTCAGGGGTTCGCGTTGGCCAGTGGATCAATTTCTGGTTCAATGGAAAGTCCAAATATCAAAAACCAAAACCTAGGAGGTTGAAGAAAGTATCCCGTCCTCAATCTACTCAAAATCCGAATGGGCAAATTGGCAAACCGGGCAGACTTTCGGATTTAGGAATCAATGTCTTCAACACTCTTGGAGTTAAAACTCAACTGAGAGAAGAAACGTATCTCGCGGCATTTATATCGTGTTGGTTGTGTGTTTTTGCTCTACCAAGTGAAGATCTCCACGTTATCAGACCCACTACATTTAAGGCTGCAAGCGTAATGGCGTCTGGTCGCAAAATTTGTCTTGCTGTTCCAATTCTTCTCAATATATACAAAGGACTAAATAAGGTTGCACATTCACCGACTCCGGGACATTCAAATGCTTCTTTTCCAGTGCATTACGTATATGCATGGTTGGCGCAATACTTTTCAACCCATTATCTTGCTCCGGAAGCTCTGCCAGCACCTATGATGACCAATTATTCTGGAGAAGGTGGAGCTCGATACTATGATGAGAATGAAGCTCGCAATATTATTCATATTGGTAACAAGGTGCGATGGTCAGAAATTTCACTCGTAGGGAGCAAAAATGAATTGTTTGTTGATAATAATAAATTATCAACTCTAGAACTTGGTTATTTTCTCAGTGCGCGCTCAAATTACTTGGTCCTTCATGTTGAAGAAAAATTCTTGGTCGAGCCTTATAGCCCATACAGATTTGCTCGACAATTTGGATTTCTTCAAGACATTCCAAAAGAACTTGGGGCTGAAGTACGTTCTACCAACTATGAACTAGGTCGAACACTTTGGCGTAATCTTACTCGTAGTGGAACCAATGCAAAACTGCTATTTCCCGCTTCTTCCTTAGATGCTAACAAATGCGTCTCGTCGAGTTTTCAGACTTGGTGGTCTAAAACTCATGGAAAATACATGCTTGAGGGTCAAAGTACCTTAGTGGCAAGTCTTCAATCGACAGCGGAACATAAGAAGTTGAAGGGCAAAGACCTGGTGGATTTGACTGAACCTCTTAAAAGAATTAGTGCCCAAGAGTTGAAAACCAAGACAGCCAAATACGCCATAGAGGAAGAAAGAAACTCAAGGGGCTTGAAGGACAAGACTACTCCACCAAAAGATGCTGTTGACAAGGAAACAACTCAAAAGAATGCTTCTCGCCGCCTTTCTTCTATAGTGGTGAAAACTAATGGCCACAAGATCGCAGATTGTCATGAAAAGCAACGGGACAATTCTTTGCTTGAGGATGATGAGCAATCCCACAACAGTGATCAACATTGGAAGCGCAAAAAGAACAAGGTAACAACCTCTACTTTGGATAATAATGACTTAGACCCAAAAAGGTTCTTTGAAGCCATTCAGATATATCTATACCTGACATTAGCCTTCCTCAAATTGTAAGATTTATTTTCATCAACGAGTTTCTCCTTGCCTTCATTTTTTGAAAACATCACATTAGTCTTGAATTTATTTAGATGTCTTTATGACAAACATTGAATCACTTTGCATGCAGTTGGATGATCTACCATTGGTATTCATTGATGACCAAGAAGCTAGTCAAGGCTCAGTTGATGGGCCTGATGCTTTCGAACTCTTGGCGAAGCAAGTGTCTAAGTCTCCCCAACTTGAAGATACTGGTGATAGTATCAAAAAACAAGCAAGTGAAAAGATTCAAACTTTAGACTCTGATCCTTGCGAAGAAGAGTTGGATGCCCAATTGACTACTAAGAGGAAAAAACTCAAAATATTTGATCCACCAACGTGGCCAAGGCAACCACAAGCTTCTGAATTTTGTCCTGAAACTGTAATCTTGGATTGTCGCCAAAGCTACATTCAGATGTTGTGGAACAATCTTAAAGGACAGATATCTGGTAGACCATTGGAGCACATGTCAACGCTGGAGGCCAAAGCCAATAGCATCATGGCGGAAATGGGTAGTGGCAATGTTATCAATCTTTCACCTTTGCAAGGTCTTTTGAAAACCTTCTTTGAAAACGTTGCCCAATATGATTCTACCAAATCCATGCTTTCAGAGAAAGTTCCTGTCGAATCTTATGACAAATTACTTGCTGCTGCTGCACGTCGCCTTAATGATGCTGAAGTCTTAGCAAAACAGCAAGCTGAGAAGGTCTTGTCCAGCATGAATAGGCTTGCAGACATTGATCGTGAAGAAAAAGAATTGAAGAAACGACTTGAACTCTTGGATGCTCAGAGAAAAGAAACTTTTTCACTAGTAAAGAAAGATGAGGAGGAGCTTTCTGAAAGGCAGTCTAACATCGAGAATTTGAAAGCAGAAGTCGTTAAGATTGAGACTTTCGACCCCATTGCTGGCTGAAGAAAGTGAAACTTTGGAGAAGATGAAGGAACTACTAGAAGCAAACCGCAAGGAGTTAATAGAGTTCAAACTCTAGATTTTGTGACATTTCTTTGCCTCTTGCGTTCTTTTGTTGGATAGACTTTCGTAGTCGATTTTTTTTTTTTTAGCAAAGATTAGCATCAAACATGTAATTTGATCCAAAGTACCTTTGCTTTATCAATAAAAGTCCTCAATTTTTCACATTTGTATTTCTCCCTCCTTTTATGCTTTATTTTACTTCTTTGCCTCAATAGTTCAAATTTAAAACTATTAGATGCAAGAATTAAAGCAAACTACCAAATTTTATCTAACATAAAAGAATACTTGAAATGCATCGTTCAAATATTATGAACAAAATACATTTTATTTTTTTGTATTCCTTTTTTTTTTTTGTTAGAGTAAAATTTAAGTTTTCAGAAGGAACACATGATGTGTTTAAAATGGTGTAACTGAACTTAGGAGTTGCCCCCTAAGCTGCCTACGTATCACAAAAGGGAATCAAAGTCACACGTAGTTCCTTTGCCGTTCACAGTTTAACCTCATGCGAGTCATGAGTATCTATTTGTTTACCACCTTAGACTTGGTGGAGTGTTTCAGTAGTTTAACCACATACTACACTATTGGTGGTTGCCATCCACAGTTTTAGCTCATGCGGGCCAGGAGCAACATGCAGTTTAAGCTCGTGCGTCAAGGAGCACTTCACTTCTTTATGGCAAATATTGCTTCAGAAATTTTCCTGTTTATCGGGCCAACTTTCACACCATCTTGGTCAACCAACTTGTAGGCGCCGTTTGTGTAGACTTCGCGAACCACATACGGTCCATCCCATTTGGACACAAATTTGTCTTTGGTGCGGTGTGTCATGACTATTGGCCTTCGAACAGTGAGAACCATGTCACCAACTTGAAAGGAGCGAGGACGGATCCTTTTGTTAAAAGCTTTAGAAAGGCAGGCTTGATAGCATTCAAGACTTTGTTGTGCCTCCAACCTTTTTTCATCCAAAGCTTCCAACTCTTCAAGACGCAGGCGGGCATTTTCTTCTTCAGTTAGCCCTTCTTGAATGGCAATCCTTAGAGATGGAATCTGTTGCTCAAGAGGTAGAACAAGCTTCAACGCCATACACTAAGGCATAAGGAGTAGCTTGTGTGGGTGTCCTATGAGTGGTGCGATAGGCCCAAAGAGCTTCGCCAATTCGCTCATGCTAGTCTCGTTTTGATTTAGTCACGACCTTCTTCAACAGATTGCAAAGGGTTTTATTAAATGCCTCGACTAAACCATTTGCAGGAGCATTATACATTGAGGACTTGTGTTGTTTGAATTTGAACTTTTCACACAACTTATCCATCAAACTGTTGGAGAATGACTTGCCGTTATCAGTTATGATATATCGAGGCATCCCATAACGATAGATGATATTAATGCGAATGAAATTCACAACATCTTCCTTTCTCACTTGTTTGAGTGGCACAGCTTCAGCCCATTTGGAGAAGTAATCAGTAGCAGCTAAAATATACAGATGTTGAGCAGATGACTTTGGCAACGGTCCAACTACGTCAAGTCCCCAAGCATCGAAAGGCCATGAAGCTACAGTCGGATGCAATGGTTCCGGAGGCTGATGAATGTAATTTGCATGGAATTGACAGGCTTGGCACCTTTGAGCATATTCTATACAATCTTTGACCATCGTAGGCCAATAGTAACCCATCCTTTTGACATGAAAATGCAATTTAGGACCAGACTGATGAGCACCACAAATCCCAGAATGAGCTTCTTCGATGGCTTGGAATGCTTCATCCTCTCCTAGGCAGCGCAAGAATACACCATCAAATGAACGTCGATACAATGTATCCTTGTAAAAGATGAATCGAGGAGCACGACGACGAATATTTGTCCTCTTTCGTGCGTCATTCGGAAGCCTTCCATATTTGAGATATTCAACAAGTGGTTGTCTCCAATCCTCTTTTTCAATTTCACGAATAGAGATAGTATGAATTTCAATTTCTTCATACTTGTCTTCATCAAATAATGGTAGAACCACCCACTTTCGACACACCGGAACTTGCATCTCGTGATTGGACAGTGCCAGCGTTGAAGCGAGCATGGCTAATGCATCAGCTTGCTTGTTTTCTTTTCTTGGTACGTGCTCGATAGTCACACCTCCAAGCCATCCAATGAGTTGTCTGGCATAGTCACGATATGGGATTAATTCTGGCTTCTTAACTTCGTAGCTCCCATGAGTTGATTAACAACCAATTTTGAATCTCCATAAACTTGAAGATCGAGTTGTTTCATGTCAACGGCCATTTCAAGTCCAAGTATGAGTGCTTGGTATTCGGCAACATTATTTGAACAACGTTGACTTAAGGCAAAGGAATACGGAATCACTTCTCTGTCGGGTGTTATGAAAATAACCCCAGCACCAGCTCCCTCACGATGAGCAGCACCATCAAAGTACATCTTTCATGGTGGACGAATTTCTACGAGGAGTACATCTTCGTCCGGAAGATCATCACATAGCTCCCATTCAGCAGGAATCGGATGGTCGGCTAGAAAATCTGCAAGAACTTGTCCTTTTACTGCCTTTTGTGGAACATAAACGATCTCAAATTGCTGTAATTGGAGATACCACCTTGCCAGGCGGTCAGAGAGAACTGGTCTACTCATTACATATTTGATTGGATTTGCCTTGGAGATTAGGCGTACTGTATGAGCTTGAAAGTAGTGCTTCAATTTTTGAATAGCGAAAATAAGTGCCAAGCACAATTTCTCAATTGGGGAGTAATTAAGCTCATTTGGAGTCATCATCCTACTCAAATAGTACAAAGCCACTTCTTTACCCTCAACATTTTCTTGGGCAAGTAATGCCCCCACAGATCGTTCTTGTGCAGCTATGTAGAGGATTAATGGCTTTCCATGTATCGGCGCAGCCAAGACGGGTGCTTTCATGAGATACGCCTTGATACTTTTAAACGCATTTGAGCAAGTCTCATCCCACACAAAGGGTACACCTTTCTTCATAATGCGGCTAAATGGTTGACACCTCCCAGCCAAATTTGATATAAACCTTCTGAGATAAGCCAACCTCCCTTGCAGGCTTTTTAAATCATGAATATCTCGCGGTTCTGGCATCTTTATTATAGCGTCTATTTTGGCTTGATCAATTTCAATGCCACGATGGCGAACCACAAAACCAAGAAATTTGCCAGAAGTGACTCCGAAAGCACATTTAAGAGGATTCATTCGGAGTTGATACCTTCTTAGTCGATCAAATACTTCTCTCAAATCATCGAGGTGATCACTTCTTTTCCTTGATTTGACAACCAAGTCATCAACATAGCACTCCACATTTTTATGGAGCATGTCATCAAAAATATTTTGCATGGCTCTTTGATACGTTGCTCCAGCGTTTTTTCAGTCCAAAGGGCATAACTTTATAACAGTAAATGCCTTTGGGGGTGCGAAATGCAGTAAACTCCTCATCTTCAGTGCCATACGAATTTGGTTGTAACCGGAAGAACCATCCATGAATGATAGTGCTTCATGTCCAGTTGTTGCATCAACCATGAGCTCAGTAATAGGAAGCGGGAAGTCATCTTTGGGACAAGCATTGTTGAGATCCCTAAAATCAACACAAACGCGAATTTGCCCATTCTTTTTTCGCACAGGAACAATGCTCGAAATCCATGTAGGATATTTGACTTCACGAATGAACCCAGCTTCAATGAGCTTATTCACTTCGGCTTCAATTGAGGGAACTAAATCAGGCCTAAATCGCCTTTGAGCTTGTTTAACTGGGCGAGCACCTCGTTTGACTGCTAGGTGATGGACGGCCACTTTAGGATCTAAACCAGGCATTTCTTTGTAACTCCATGCAAAGACGTCACGGTATTCTTGTAAGAGTTCGACATACGCATTCTCCTCCTCGAGACTCAAAAGAACACTCACATAAGTTGGACGTGGATGCTCGAGAGTACCCAAATTAATTTCCTTTAATTGATCTACAGTTGCCTTTACACCTTCTTCAAATTCAGGTGGAGCTTCTTCAGCATCTTCTTCTCCACAGCTTTCATCATCAATTGCAGCTATGTGATTGCAAGAGGCCATGCTCTCTTCATCATCTTCTTTAACTATGGTGTGCACTATAGTATGCTCTTTAACTTTCAACACGCTTCCACAATGCACAATAAGATTAGTATATCTTTTCATTCTTGAAGGAATAAGACTACCATATCTTTGTGCATTATGATTGGGTGACGATGGTGGCTCAAATTCTTTGATCAATTTGTCAACTCTTTCTTTTATCGACTGAGAACTTCTCACTTTTCTTCCTTTCGGCCCTAACCTTTTAAAAACTGAAATACGTGGAGTTTTGCTCCCAAGTCGATCAATTGCCTTTGAACCATCAACGTTTGACGATACTTCATCTTCAACAGAAATGTAATGGTTATTTACCCTATTAATTTTAATGCGAACTGGAGCTTGCGGGAATAACCAATGCCAGCTTTGGAGCTTGCAATAGCATACCCTTTCTCTCTTAGCATCTTTTGAGCAGAGTTCAGCCCGTGGACTTTTGCACCAGCAGTTTCAGATGGTAAAGAGCTTAAAACTGTAGAATTTTGCGGATCATATCCAGCTTTAGCAAGGAGTCTATACGCGTTGGGATCGAAACCTTCCTCAGTTCTTGAGCTTGGGAGGGCGTTATGCTCAACTTTTGGTTCCTCTGATGGACGGACAAATCCCTTTAGTGGAGATGATGATCTCTTGACGGTATCTAACTTTGTCACGGGAAATGTTAGATCTTTCAAAGCTTCAGCCTTAGTTGAAGGCGATTGTTCTTCATTCCCTTTTAACTTTGAAACATAGCGAAGAATGACAGGTCCATCACTTGACGATGAAGTAGTCGAGCCTTGAACCTTTTGCGCATCAACATGCTTCCCATTGTTCAAAGTGGAGTTTATAATCAAATTTGAAATATCAGGATTTTGAGTTTCACTCATACTTGATGGTAGATTATCGACTTCCTTTGCGTCATAGACCCTAAGATAAAACTTAGCATCAGCAAAATGTGACTCAGATTCAGTGAATGGCTTGTCATCAGCTGTCACCTTTTTCACTACGCCTTCTTGGGAGTATTTAAAACACTGATGAAGTGTTGATGGTACGACCCCATTCTCATGGATCCACTGGCCTTCCCAAGAGTATATTGTATGTTGTTTTTGCATCTATGACGTGCAGTAATGCTTTAGAAGCCATTCCATCAATCATTATATCAAGTTTGATAATTCCGATGGCTCTTTGCCCCCCTTGGTTGAAACCTTGGATCATCAATCGGCTATTGTACAGTTCATCAATGGAGATGCCAATATCTTTCAAAATTCGCAAAGGCAAAATGTTGACTGCAGAGCCTCCATCAATTAGAATTCTGTTCACCTTTTGCTCACGAGTGTAGCCAGTTACAAATAATGGACGGTTGTGCGGTGCGGATCCAAGCAATAAATCTTCATCATTGAAAACAATTGTTGCAGCACACTCCTATGGATGCTTTTGTAGCAGTGGTGGAGTTCTCGTCCGTATCAACTTTTTCAACCAAAATATCATTAGAATTGACGACATTGCTAGACTTGTAGTCATCAATTGGTGAAGATGGGTCAGGTGAGGATGGATTGCCTTCAGATGGGGTTTCACCTTTTGAATTAGAATAGTAGACTAAAAAGTCGTACTTTCCAGAAGGTTCAGAGAGTCTTCCAACGGAGGGATCTCCAGCTTTCGAGCAACTCTTCCATTCGCTTTTGACTTTGAGATTTCTTTTTGTTTGACTTCTTCTTTCTTGATGCTTCATCATCTTCGTACCAAGCATCAAAAGCAGCTTGCTCACAGGCGTCACAGTTACAGAATGGGTCAAAGTATTTGTGATCACCATTGCTGAAAGAATAGACAGGATTTCCCACTTCATCTAAATAATCAATCGGGACTTCCTTCAATGGCTCTAACCTTTTGATTGACCGAACCATATTCACTTCAGAGTTGTCATCACCAGCATGTTGCGAAAGAGATGCATCTTTATTGTTCATTGAAGCAACCCATTTTGTGGGTTCTTTAACAGAAATAAAGATTTTTTCTTTGAATTCATCAACAAATTTGTTATCTCGAGGGTCGACGGGATTAATTGTATTGCATGAGACTAGTTTGTCATTAGCGAAAAATCCCTTCGGCGTGAAATCCCTCAATGTAATTGGATGGCAAGTCTTTTGTAAGAACTCATGGTTTGTTTGAATCTTAGAGATCACACTTTTTTTTTCTGTCATTCTCGTTTTTTTCTTCCAAACCATCTTACTCCTTATTGGTGACTTATTCGACTTATTAGACGAATGGGAGTTTCGCCTCCTTTTATGAGTAACAAGAATCCATCCTTTCATCGTCAGAGTCATTTAGCTTTGAGACTGTGGATTTAAGATCTTCTTGTTCAAAAATTTCTCCAACAATTAAAGGAAATATAGTTGGCTTGATTTCCACAGGAGAGAATGACCCAAACGCAATGACAGACGGTTTGATTGATGAAGTAGCTTCTCCAGTTTTCACGATAGGCTCTTCAACTCCCACAGGTTTTACTGAACTAGAGCCAATTGTGGTTTGGTGTGCACCGACTTTTTCTTCTTCAAGCAGAATTTTTCCTTGTCTAGCTAACTCCATGACTTTGTCTTTGAAAACAAAACATTTTTCTACAGGATCGCCAACCAAGCGATGATATTTGCAGTAATTCGGGTCATCAGTCCTTTTTGCTTCGTTTGGTCGCTTCATCTCAAGCAGTGTAATCAAATTCAACCTCAGCAAATCATCGAACATGCCAGGGACATCAGAATCAAGAAACGGATACTCCTTTTCTTGCATATCTTTGAGGGTTAACGGTTTCTTCTTTTGTTCTTGACGAACATTGACCTTCTCATATTCTTTCTTTACTGTTTTAGGGATAACCTTGAAGGGTGCTACACTTGCAGCCAATGACTCTTTCTTTTCACTTTTGACAAGAGGTTTACCTCCCTTTTTCATCTCTTGCTTTTCTTTACTTTTGCGAGGATCAGGAACCGACGGCTCTTGTCCCCCAAGATTGATCTCCAAATTATGAGTCTTTGTTGCTAGTTTATCGAAGGTCTCCGACTGTATCCCTTGCAAGATGTAACGAAACCCCCACTGCATGCCTTAAATGCACATCTCAATAGCAGACGCCTCAGACAATCGATCTTTACTATTAAAACTAAGAGTCCGCCAACGATCAATGTAGTCGACAACAGGTTCGTCCTTCCATTGACGAGCATTCGAGAGCTCGGTCATGCTCACAGTCCGTCTTGTGCTATAGAATCTATTGAGAAATTCTTGCTCCAATTGCTCCCAAGTATCAATGGATCCAGGTTCAACATCAGTGTACCAGTCAAATGCATTACCTTTTAATGAACGCACGAATTGCTTGACTAGCAAATCTCCATCAGTGCCAGTGTTATTACATGTCTCCACAAAACGTGCGACATGTTGCTTGGGGTTTCCTTTGCCGTCGAACTGTTGGAACTTGGGAGGTTGATATCCAGCAGGCATTTTTAAATCGTCAATTCTCGCAGTATAAGGTTTAGCATAAGAGTGGGATGACTTTGAGGCTCCATCAAACTTGTCTTTGATCGTTCCTTCAATGAATTCCTTGAGGTGATCAACACGAATTGTTCCATCGGCAGAAACAGAAACATGTTTTGTCCCATGTGATTTTGAAGTTTCCTTTGCCTTGGAAGAAGTCTTCACGTCTTCGTGAGTTTCTATTTGCTTCGACACGAAAGGGCTACTTTCACTGGCATTCTCAATCTTACCCATCAGTTTCTCTATCTTTGCATCTTGGGTTTGAACGTGTGCAACGAGTCCTTCCACAAGTTTGGTCATGTGAGCCAATTGCTCTTCAAGAGTTGTGGTGTTTGTCATCATCACGGGCATCACCACGGAAGTTGTTAAATGAGTCAGGCCATCAAGGTGTGCAGCATGGGTGCCATGGTCACCATCTTTAGTTGGCAAGGTTGTAGAAATCTCCACCAAGGTAGCAGTAGGATCCTCCTTTGCCTTTTGTGCTAAGGCCTTCGTTTTGCTCCTTGTCATTGGTCCATCATATGGCACCTCTTGCTTTGCAGCAGCGGAGAAGATCGAATCTCCCACAGCAACAGTTTTGGAGTAGACATCAAAACCACTTGCTTTGATTGAATCCATTGTCAACTTCGTTGAACAAGATCTTGCAGGAAGAGAAGAGATGAGAGGCAGATATCGTCCCACTGGGCGTGCCAGAAATTTGTAGCAACAAATTTCGTGTCTGCGAATAAAAGACAAGAAAAATTACACAAATCGAATTTATTAATTCAGAATAAAAAAGTTACAATCCCTGGATAAATTTCTTTATAAGAGAAATTATCCTCTGATTCTTCTGTTCACGAACACTTAATTCAAGGGCCCAAAAAGGCTTGTTCTTGAATTAAAATCGGATTCTCCGTAGGAAACGGTTGATTTGATTTTGTTGTCTCGAACACTTGAATCTTGATTCTTCAAGCCTCCAACATGAACATAGGAACTTGGTTGAATTTAAACTTGGATTTGAGGATTTGATTTGCACTTGAATTTGGGCTTGAGAGACTTGAGAGAAAAATCTCTAAAGAATTTGGTAGAGTTTTTCTCTAAGGCTTAGGAGAATTTTGTCATATATCTTGACTTGGGAGGGAGAGCTCTTATTTATAGCCAAAATTAGGGTTTGATTGGCTCACAAAGAAACTTTCTAGAATTCTCTACCAACTTGGGTTACTTGTGGCTTAAGAAACCCATTAAAGTAGACTTTAATTAATGGGTCGGCCCGAAGAGTCCAATGTGAATTAATAAAATTAATTCACTTTTAATTTAATGGACATTATACTTGAACTTAAGGCCCACATATGAATGGTCCAACTTATTGGTCCAAACATAAATAGGTTTTGTGGACATTAAAATTTAACTTGAGGCCCACATGTCAAATGTCTGATTTACAAGCCCAAATACAAATGGACTTATAAAATCACTTTAATTTAATTTAAATTAATCAAGACTAATTTAATTTGTTTAACCTTGACTAATTAAATTAAAATAAAATTTCATCGTCTACAAAGAGGAGTTATAAAATAAAGCATCTCTAACTCTCATATTGAGATAGGCATAAACCCACGGCATCAGAGCCTTATCCTCATCTAGAATTTTTTTAGATTCTCAACTCTTTCAACTTTTATCAATGCAATACAATAACAAAGCACTCTAATTATAACCCACAAGACCATAATAATAGGAAACGAAATTGGAATAGAGAATATAACCCTAATAGGAAACTAACAAATAATATCCAATAACTTAAATAATTAAACTACTAAAAACTTAACTAAAATGTAGTTCTAAAATTAAATAGGAAACTTCTAATTCTTTTTGGGTTTGGTTTAATTATGTCAACAATGCCTCCTTTAAACCAAATTTTCTTTGTCATCACGAAGAATGTGGGTCTACTCCATCATGAACAACACGTGATCAATTGATCTTTGTTGATTTTGTCACTGCAACTTTCAATCTCTTTCAAATCACCAATGTTTAATTGATCTTCATATTCCAAATCTTTATTCAAGCAATCCATGTACCTAGATAAATATTACTTTTTCGCTCAGTCCGTCTTCAATTTCAAGTGTCATTTCTAGAAGTCCCAGTTTTATGTTTTACCCGCATGTTCATCTGATGCTAGCAAATGCGTCTTGATTCTTTTCTCATTCTTGCGGGATTTTTTTAGCGTAATACCACAAAGTGAGAATTCATTCTTCTCAATAAACTATTTTGATGTTTTGTATAAATCATTAACGATTATTGTTGAAACTGTTTTGCAGCCTGTTTCAACTTTAGTCCATTTCTTCCCCATTTTGTTAATCCGCATTCGTAATTGGAATTGTGATACATAGAAGGAAGTATATAATCATGTTGTATATGACCGCGATGATGCATTCTAATGACTGTGCATGATAAACATAATTGAATTTTGTGGCCAATCATTTAATTATACACTACTTATGTGGTCATTTCCAAGTGCAAAAATGTTAGAATATTTTATATAATTAGTGAATGTTATAATCATATTAATCAAATATTAATATGTAACTCACACGCCACTAGTTGTTTTATTTCATCCCAGCACTCATTTGTAAACTTCATTTCATTATTCACATATAATTCTTATCCCATTACTTGGTGAATTACACTCCACTAATTGAATTCTTATCCCAATAATTTGTGAGTTACATTCCACTACTGCTATGTAATATATGTAACTCTTACTCCATTATTTGGTGGACTTCATGACCACACTAGTGTTGTGAATTTGTAACATCTACTCCATTATTTTGGTAATTTCATGGGCCTATCATTGTATGATGATTTTATGAATTCATTATAGGATTAAAGATATATGTTACAATATTATGAGAAGAAGAAGAAGAAGAAGACTATTTGTAGTTATGACTCAGCAAAGGAAGGGGTCCACAAATTCACTATAAATAGGGTTCTTAGTCCCTCTCTCCACTCAATTTTCATTGTAATCTACCCATCATTTTGTCACAATATTGGAGAGTTAGAAGAGGAAACATCAAGAGACTTGATCTTGAAACTCTAAGGAAGAAAGGAGAGTTAGAAGAAGAGAAGATGAAGAGACTTGTTCAAAAAGGCTTGTAGGAAGAAGGGCTACTTGCGATTAGTGATTGTGAGTTTAGGTTATATCAAAATATATCAAGAAATCTACTTAAAATCACACAAACAAGTAATACAATTTATAACCTAATACTTGTTCCGCAAGTGCACGGGTCAAATGTAGTTGTGATGAGTATTAGGATCAATTCCATGAGGAAACAAGATTTAGCAACTATCAAATCTACTAACTTGCTTCATTATCTAGACAATCAAACTTTAGAGGTGGTGAAATGGTATGAAAATCAAATTCAAGTAAGCAAACAATGACAAAAATAGTTAAACAAAGTTTGCTAGGCTCAAAAATCCACCAAATATATTGAGTTTAGCTTATGACCATGATAATTTTATTCATGTTTAGGATTCAATTCCATTTGTACCCCAAACTAGATCTCTCTATGAATGGAAGAATACTAATACATGAGCTTTCCTACTCTCGTGGTAAAGACTTGCATGCATTAGTTCATTAAAATCATGAATTGTGGTTTTTAACCTTAACCCACCTATGTGAATCACTACTCAAGTGAGATTCAACATAATTTTCATTTACTTCTTCCATTGTTCAATGCAAATCTCTTTGTCAAATAACAACTAGATGACTGGAAGTTGGTAGCTAATCAACAGCAAGTGTTAAAGACCAAGAAAATGAATAAACAAGAATAAATAGGCCATAAACCAATTCAAACATATTAGAGCTTCATCTTAAACCTAGCAGAAATCAACTTAGTTCAACATATTTAAGATAAACTTAAGCACATAAATGAAAGTAAACAAACATGCATCAATGAAACTAAAAGGAATAAGGTTGGAGTTGCTCATTCGGTAGATGAACTTAGCTCCAAAACTTGTCCTTGCATTTCATCAAACATGTTGAATACAAAGTAGTTCCTCCAAAGTCTTGTTACAAGAATATGATTTTGCCTACTACAAAACTAAGAAAGAAAATCGACTCTAAGAATTTACAAGGAGTGCTCCTCCTACTAAGCTATGGTTTATACTCTTTCAAGCACAAAACCAAGTATAACTTTCATGAATACAAAGGCATTTATTTATAGAAATAACCCTAGCTCAGTCTCTTTCCAAGTTGGAGACAAAATGATCAAATTTGATTCCAAATCTTGTAAAAATCTTTCTTGAACTTTGAGTTATCTTCTAGGCATCCCAAAGTGCAGCTAGACATTGGTATTATTTGAAAAAAAGGTATGAACAAGCTACAAGTTGCAAGGAGCCGAAATGTCACTTTCTGTCTAGGATTTGCAGATGGGATCCGTGGGTTGTTGGTCTGTGGATTTTGATCTGCTGATTACTCCAAGAAGACGTGCGAATCAGCTTTTTCTCAAAACATAAAAATTGTAACACTTTGAATTATATTTTCAACACCATAAGAATTAGGTCATTTGGAGCTTTGGGTGCAAAGATATGGCCAAAATACTGAGAGGTGGTTGGGAAAGCTTTGTTCTTCAGTAATTTGGATTTTTTACTATGAAGATGTGAAAACTAAATTTTGATGTCTTCATAAGAATTGTAGAGTGTCCTCTTAACTTTACAATGCAAGAATAATCATCTCAATCTAATATTTTTAACTCAAGTTATTGCCAAAAAACTAAAATGTATCATTATCGCCAACCCTCTAGTTTTCTCCAATTCTTCACTTCTATTGCTTCTTTGCCCTTCCTTTTTGTTAGTTTTTCCTTTGATGCCCTTGAGACCTTTTTCTACCATTTGAACCATAATTTTCTTAGTAGAATTAATGAAGAATTATTTCGGAAATTCTCAAGCTTACGTGATCAAAAAGTACAACTTGAATCAACCTTCAATTTGATAATCCTTGTGCTCCAATTGATTCATAATGTATTTATTCATCATTTTCCTGCATTATAAAATAAACTTGGGCATTAATTTGTTCAAAATAATAATTCTACCTCAAAACCCTAATTTTCGGACTAAAAACCCTAATTTTGGAGCAAACCTTGATTTCATGAAAAGTTATGAAAATAAGCCATTTTTATATTAAAAATGCTAAAAACATACTGAAATCACACTAAAATCATATATAAAACATTATATTAAAATAGATAAACTTATTACTTATCAATTAAAATCATCATGGCTCAAGTTATATTTTATATGTTTTCATATGCATAGTATTTTAGTGATTTATAAGTCAGAATCAAAGATTCTATTCTATAATGCTAACATGCACTTGCTATAATTTTCTCAAAATCAACTTCTTCAATGGCGAGTGATGTTTGTTGATAATCCTTAAAAAAAAAAGCAACCTATACAAGTAATTTATTATTTTTTTTGTATTTTAGAAGTCCCATTTTTGCGTTTTACCCTCATGTTCATCTGATGCTAGCAAATGCATCTTGATTCTTTTCTCATTCTTGCAAAAAATTTTTTGATCGTACCACCACAAGGATGAGGATTCATTCTTCACAATAAATGGTTTAGATGTTTTGTATGAATCATTAATGATTCGTGTATGAATCATTGTTGAAACTGTTTGCTTTCAGTTTCAACTTTATAATACATGCTTCCAAGACGGCCAAGACTTGATAATTGTTGGCCTCAAAAATGATAATGCAACTAATATAGAAATAAATGAACTTGCAATAATAATATTAAAGATATAGCAAAACAAGTTCATAAATAAACAATAAATAAAGTAAAAGAAAAAAAGAAACAACACTAAGATTTTTATAGTGGTTCGGTACCAAAGTCGATACCTATGTCCACTCCCAAGTATAACCACTTGGAATTTAATCCACTATGAGATTCTTCTCAAGTTGGTGAAGCTAACCAGCATGTACAAAAGGAAGGATTACTCTTGCTCTCTGTTCCTAGATCTAGTTGACCCAAAGTCCCACTTTGGTCACACTAAGCTCTACTGAGACTAACCAAGAGTTTTACAATCACTCACGGCCCCCACACTTTGCTACACTTGATAGCTCTCAACCACACTTAGAAAAGTTCTCACAATTCTAACCAACTACCTCACCTAAAACTACAAGTACAACTCACACAAGAGTATTTTCCCTCTAAATCATTCTTAAAACACTTGTAAGCTAAGTAGGCAAAGGTTTTTAATTAGTTCTATAAATTTGATATTTATAGGGGTGAGAAAAAGGGTTAAAATGAACTCTAATCGTCAAAAATACAATGCTAGAAAACTAGCCATTACTACATCTAGATGGTCATCCGGATAGGCATCTGGATCATTGGAACATTCGAATGGTCATCTGCATTTTTTCTGACCAACTACTTTTGAGCCCTTCTAACTATTCGGACATCTACATCTCTTCTGGTGCATGCGCATGGTCGTCTGAATGAGTACTTCTTTGCATATGTCATTGATAAGTGCTAAAGTGCATTAGTTTTTAGTAAGTATTTAGGTAGGTTTTTAGGATTTTTCTATGAGTTTTCCTTTATTTTTTTTTTGTTATTTCTTCTCATTTCAAATTTGAATGCCAAATTGTGTAAGGTGTAATTTACATGTGATTTTGTGTCATTTTCGTAGGGTTTGCACATTCCATCACTAATTTGGATAGCAATTGGATGATATTTTGAGATGATTTGAAGTTGGCGATGAGTGGTGCAAAAAAGCAATGGGGGAAGAAGAATTGGAAAAGAAACGATTTGGCAGCCTGGGCATATTTAAGTGATTTGGCAATAACTTGAGCTAGAGATATTGGATTAAGGTGATTCATAAAGAATTTTGAAGCTAAGAGAATGGTCTACAATTTATATGCGGACATCAAAGTCCAGTTCATACATTTCGAAGGTCAAATTTTAAGTTATTGAAGTACATTTGTATTGCAGTACTGTTCTGACTAATTCTTAGTATTTTAGCTATATCTCAGCCTAATGATCTTCAAATGATATGATTATTATTGTTTTGAAAAGCTTGCTCAAAGGACTAAAACTTTTATGTTTTGAGAAAAAGCTAGTTCGGCCTTCTTCAAGGTGAAATATCGCATTGAAGAGAAGCAAAACATTCTGACCAAGGCCTGGCCACGGCCTGAGGTACGGCCTTGGTCAGAAAGGGAGGATACAAGGCCATGGGTGAGGCCTTGCCACGGCCTAGTTGTGGAAAGTTGCATTTTTAAGCACTTTGGGGCAAATCTTTTGAGAGAAGAACCCTACCTCTTTGGAGAAGGGAAAAGGTGGTTTCTTTGGGTTCTAAGACACAAAAAAATACACTTTTACACACATCTAGAGGGATGTAGAGAGAAGAAAACAAGAGTAGAGGAGCAACTCAAGGGCTTCCATGGTATAAAGCAAGAAGGCTTCTTCAAGATGCAAGGAAGGAATAAAGAAAATTTACATGAGAATGAGTTTTCTCATTCTTTTCTTGTATTTTGTCGAATTTATTCTTGTACATATGAGTTGAGTTGTTATGATTTTGATGGGATGAATCCTAAATTCTTATTATTATGATTTTATTCCTTGATTTATGAAAGACCCACTTTATTCTTAGATTTATTCATGAATTTCATTGTTGTTGAATTGGGAATTGCTAGCATCCTTTGATTCAATATTGATTTCATATGGGCAGATTGAGAAATCACTTATATGATTAAATCACTTCATGAATAATGAGGCTTGCATGGGTTGCTAGAGATAGAACTACATAAGTCTTCCCGGTTAGATTTAAACCTAACAAAAACCATTAAATCCATAGAACATGAATGCATCTTTTTGGTGTTTTAATTGAGAAGAGATTCTAATTCTTCAACCAAGGGGATAGAGGTTGTAATACTTGAGAAAGATTATAACCTAGTTAAAGGATTTTAGGGTCCAAGCAATTGGCTTAATTATTAATCAAGTTAAAGTCCTAGCTCGACGCCATCAAGTGGTATCACATAAACCCTTGATGAAAAATCTCTTTAGCCCATTCCTTCTTCCTTTTGGGCCATTGGATCTCAATCGTCGAATGTCTATTATATTCAGCCCTTTGCAACTCATCACTTTTCGACTTTGGCGGTGGCACCACAATGATAGGATTACATTCTCCCATTGTGGCCTTGCTCTCATATACCTCTAGTTTCCTCTTACATGTCATGACATCATCAAGAACTCCATAGTAAGAATGAACCTACAAAACATTAGTATCACAAAGAAGATGTATATATAGAGGCTTAAAATTATGTACATAAGGTGCTCACTATGAAATGCAAATAACAGTTGGAAGTGAGGACTCTCCAACTTCAATCAATTCACCATATGCCTCACCCTCACTTGCAACTCCTACAACACTCTTTTTTTTCTTCTTCAACTATCTCATGTTCTTCCCTTTTAATCATCATCGGAGGTGCACTTAATTTATCACCATAATTATTATGAATCACTTTTACTTGCCCACTAGGATTAACTCATTGTCACTTGGTAGCTTATATGGATACCTAGTGTTCATAACTTCAGTGATTTTTTCTATGAGACTCTCAACAGCTTTGGTGATAATAATAAGTTGTTTTCCCGTTTTCTCAATTTCGACCTCTAATTTGTCCATCCTATCATTCGACACTTTCATAAAATTCACAGTGGCCAATTCAAACTCAGGATTAGACTCTATCGGGGAAGGATGAGATTGAAATCTAAGATCATCTATTCTATCATTGGCTAACTCCCAAGCAAGGTTTTGTGGGTTCCCTTGTTCCTCCCATCCAAAAGATGAATGATCCCACCAACTTGAGTTACAAGTATTGGGATAGGTATCACAAAGAGGGGGATGGGTGTAAATATCATCATAAGGTACTTGTCTACAATAGAAACATTCAAAAGACTTGTGATTTTGACCACAACAAGTACACACAATAACACTACCTTGGGAATAAGAGGAACTACACTTAAACCGCTCATTATTTTTATTGACAATATCATCAATTAGCATCTCAAGAGCACTTAATTTATCCATACCTGTAGACTCCACAGTTTTACCTCGTTCATAGGCCCAATTGTAATAGTACTCAACCATCTTCAAGTAAAGTCGCAAAATGAGATCCCCAAAAACACTAACTACAAAGAAAAATCAAATAAAAATTAAGTAACAAAAATTAAACAAAATAACAAGAATAAGCACAAAGAGAAACAAAATGGTTAGAGTAATAAAAATACGGCTTTCCTAATATCCTAGTCCCCAACAACGGCGCCAAAAACTTGATATTTCTTTGGTTATACTATAGATACTCAAGGCAAGTGCACCTATCGTTTCCAGTAGTATAGTGTATAGGAGTACCGAGTGTCGATCCCACAGGGACTATACAAGTACTAGTACTAGCTTTCTTTCTATTATCTAACCATCCAACACGAATGGCAAACTCAATAAAAATGCAAATTAACTAAATTTAGCTACTTAACTAACAACGATCTAGAAGTTAGCAAAGAGAATGAACAATAGTAGAGGTGAAATTTAGATGTAAATCCCACGTTAAACAAGTGCTTGTTAGGAGGCAACCCAACTTTTTACTTTAGTATTTTTAGTTATTTTTAAGTTTAGTAGGATTATTTTAATTAGGTTTTCATTTTTGTTTTGCAGACCTCAAGGAAGAAATTAAAACTCACAACGGTTACATGGAATTTGAAGGTACAATGGCAAGAGCACGAAGTAAATCATCCAATGGTGCTAAGAAGAGAGTGGAGATGATGCATACGCAATTGATGGTTTTTAAATGCTTTAAGTCATTTTCTTTTCTTTTTCGTTATTTAGTTCTTTTTGGGTCTACATGTATTATTTTTATTTTCAGTATTGTTAATACACTTTGGCATACATCTAACGAGCTATGAAGTGTAGTTATCTTTCTTTTGATGAGCTGCAATGATTTCTACATTTTGGATCTCTTTCTTGTAGCTGAATCATAAGTAGAGTGGCCACTACTACGACGAGGGGACAATTGGTTCTAACTTTTCTTTTCCCTACTTTTCACACATTGGGGACAATGTGTGATTTAAGTGTAGGGGGAGTTTAATTTTGTCGTGGTGTGTGTGCTACTTGTTGGTCAATTTGCTGGAAATTGATTGTTTGATGTGGTTGTAGATTTTCTATCAATTTTTTTGCTAGAAATTTTCCAACTTAGGTGCTTTAATGTTTTTATTTTGAGTTGTATGAAATTAATTATCTATTTAACTCGTTAGTTGTCAATTTTTCCTTCCCAAGTAGAGTAATTATGTGCATTTTTTAGATGCTTTTTCTTAATTGACTAGGGCAATGTGATTGTGTGATTTGAAGTTTATTTTGAAGAAAGTATATTAGATAAAGTAGATTGAATTATGCTGAAATTTTTTGTGAATTTAGTGAAGTTTTTCTGCTTTATTTGTTTTTCATCATGAATTAAGTAGTGAATTAGCTTTTTGGTATGACTTATGCCTATGATTGGTAATGTGTTAGGAAAGAGGGACTAAATGAGCTTATCAGAAAAAAATATTTGGAAAACAAAAATTTTTGTTGAAAAGAAAAACAAAAGGGTAATTAAGCTTAGGTTCCACTTTGCTAGTTTTAGTACTGCGTAACCGGGGGTCTTTATCTGGTCAATGTCAACTTTCGCGTAAAAAGGTGCTAGAATTATGAGTATGTATAGCAGCTTAGATAGATGAACTGCTGAGTAACAGGGGATCTTCATCTGGCCAATGTCGATCTTCGAGTAAAAAGGCAACTTCATGTTCTTAGTAAAGGTTAAGCTTAAGAAGAAAAAGTCTTTCATTGTGAAAAATGAATGGATCATGGGCGTATAGTTGTACTTGGTAGCTATACGATCTGCTTACTTATGAGTTTTGAATACAGTAGAGAAATAGAATTGAACTTGTTTAATTGACGTATAATTCTTTCTCTTTTGCTTAATATGATAAGTATTTAAAATAAGATGGATGATTGCATAATTGTGTTTCATGGTTGTTAAGACGTTGTTCTTGGAGATGTATGTTTTGCTTTTACTTTGGTTAAGTCATTGTTTTTAGATTTGTTTGGTTCAATGCTTGAGGACAAGCAATGGCTTAAGTGCAAGGGAATTAATAAATGCTAAAGTGCATTAGTTTTTAGTAGATCTTTAGGTAGGTTTTTAGGGTTTTTCTATGAGTTTTCCTTTATTTCTTTGCTATTTCTTCTCATTTCAAATTTGACTGCCAAATTGTGTAAAGGTGTAATTTACATGTGATTTTGTGTCATTTTCGTAGGGTTTGCACATTCTATCACCAATTTGGATAGAAATTGGATGATATTTTGAGATGATTTGAAGTTGGTGATGAGTTAAAGTTAAGAAATCCTCAAAGTGGTGCAAAGAAGCAATAGGGGAAGAAGAATTGGAAAAGAAATGGTTTGGCAGCCTGGGCATATTTCAGTGATTTAGCAATAACTTGAGCTAGAGATATTGGATTAAGGTGATTCATGAAGCATTTTGAAACTAAGAGAATGGTCTTCAATTTATATGAGACATCAAAGTCCAGTTCTTACATTTCAATGGTCAAAATTTTAAGTTATTGAACCACATTTGTATTGCAGTACTGTTCCAACCAGTTCTTAGTATTTCAGCTATATCTCTGCCTACCAATTTTCAAATAATGTGATTCTTGTTGTTTTGGAAAGCTTACTTAAAGGGCTTAAACTTTCATGTTTTAAGAAAAAACTAGTTCAGTTGTCTTCAAAGTGAAACATCACATGGAAAAGAAAAAAATATTCTGACCAAGGCCGCAGGCAAGGCCTGGCCGTGGGTAAGGCCTTGCCATGGCCTAATTGTGGAAAGTTACATTTTTAAGTACTTTGGAAAAAATCTTTTGAGAGAAGAACCATACCTATTTGGAGAAGGGAAAAGGTTGTTTCTTTGGGTTCTATGACACAAAAAAACATACTTTTACACACATCTAGAGGGATGTAGAGAGAAGAAAACAAGAGTAGAGGAGCAACTAAAGGGCTTCCATGGTGCAAAGCAAGAAGGCTTCTTCAAAATGCAAGGGAGGAATAAAGAAAATCTACACGAGAATGAGTTTTCCCATTCTTTTCTTGTATTTTGTCGAGTTTATTCATGTACATATGAGTTGAGTTGTTATGATTTAGATGGGAAGAATCCTAATTCTTATTACTATGATTTTATTCCTTGATTTATGAAAGACCCACTTCTTAGATTTATTCATGAATGCCATTGTTGTTGAATTGGGAATTGCTAGCATCCTTTGATTCAATATTGATTTCATATGAGTAGATTAAGAAATCACTTATATGATTAGATTACTTCATGAATAATAAGACTTGCATGGGTTGCTAGTGATAAAACTACATAAGTCTTCCCGGTTAGATTTAAACGTAACCAAAACCATAAAATTCATAGAACATGAATGCATCTTTTTGGGGTTTTAATTGAGAAGAGATTCTAATTAATCAACCAAGGGGATAGAGGTTGTAATACTTGAGACAGATTATAACATAGTTAAAGGATTTTAGGGTCTGAGCAATTGGCTTAATTATTAATCAAGTTAAAGTCATAGCATGTTTAGTTTAGGATGATTTACATCTAGATTTCACTTCTACTATTGTTCATTCTCTTTGCTGACTTCTAGATTGTTGTTAGTTAAGTAGCTAAATTTAGTTAATTTTCATTTATTGAGCTTGCCATTTGTGTTGGACGGATAGATAATAGAAAGCAAGCTAGTACTAATATTTGCATAGTCCCTGTGAGATCGACACTCGGTACTCATATACACTATACTACTGGAAACAATAGGTACACTTGCCTTGAGTATTCATAGTATCGCCAAAGGAATATCTTCTTTTTATTCCTAATGATTTTGTTGCAAAGTAATAAACATTATCATTAGTTTGTTAATTATCAAAACTAAGATGATGTGGGACCATAAGGTTTTCAATCTCTTCCTTTTTTATGATAACAAACTAATGAGAAAAATGAGCAAAAAGATATAGAAATGACTCCCCCTTAGTATATACATATTCAAAAATGCTCATTTTCACAATTCTCTAAGAAATTATACAAACTCGATCATCATATCAATAGTTCTTCCTCTTTTGGCATCATCAAAACTAAAATTGAGAGATGTATTTAAAAATATATGAATAATGCTCCCCCTCAATAAATGCATACATTATGTTGGGTATAAAAATACTTTTTTTTTATGAAAATAATTTGCTCCCCTTAAGTATGAGCATATCATAAAAACATATTTTGGTTTTAAAACAACTACAAGACTCGCTTTTTAAAAAAATAAGTGAGGTAATGGAACTGAAGATTTTCAAAAATGGGAGTATTGCTTCCCTTGAAATAATACATATGAATAATATAATATTCAACATGCCATAACCTTTTTTTTTTAAATAAATGAACAATTATGCACAACAGAAATCTTTTATTTGATCTATATATCATGAAAAAGAATTTCAAAACCACATATTCAATCATATCTTATATATCACATAAAAAAAAAGAATGAGGAATGATACTTGTTACCTGCTTAATCAATGCTATCCATGAATTATCTTATTTGCCTTGTTTTGATCTTCAACCCTGCAAGAATGAGAGATATTTTTTGATACCCATATCTTCTTGGGTCCAAAAGTGTTAGTATAACCTTACTCAATCCACATGGTCTTCATGCATAATTTCATATTTTTCTTAACATAACATTCATTTTGCATGTGGTCATGTTGATAACAAAATGACAAATAGCATTTTGATCTCTAATAAATGTAAATTTCATAAAACAAATGCCATTTTTTCAAAAAAGTGGTATGATTCCCATTTAAAACAAATGCCATTTTTCCAACTCTTTTCTTTGTAAAAACCTTTTGTTTTTCATTTTCAAGAAATGTTGAAAGTTCACTCAATCTTTTCTTCAACAAATCTTGTTCAATCCTAATTTTCTCAAAAAACTTTATTTTCTCATCAAACTTCCGTCTCAAATTCTCATTTTTGGAATCAAAATCAGCCTAATTTTTCTTAAAATCATGATTTTAATTTTTCAACTTTTGATTTTCTTTACAAAGCTTAGAGTTCTCTTTCAACAAAGCATTTATTTTGATTTTCAACTCCTTGTTCTTGGCATATGAAATTTTTACGCTATCATGCAATTTTATGACAAATGCTTCCATATCATCACTATCATAATCACTATCACATTTGTCATGGCATGAAGAGTTAGAGGTTACCTCTTTGCCACTAATGGCCATAAAGGCCATTTGAGGTGATTCTTGATCTTCTTCCACTTCACCATTTGAATCACCATCATTCCGTGTGATTTAAAAATTCTCAAATATTTTCCTTGTACTTCCACTTGTTTTTTTTTCTTTTCTCCTCCTTATCACTTCCATTCTCGTACATCTCTTTCAATCTTTTCCATATATCTTTTGCCATCTTGCATCCCTGTATCCTACTAAAATCACTATCACTCAAAGTATTAAATAAAACATTAGTAGCCTTGGCATTCAATGAGAGATTAGTTATATCCAAAGCATTAAGTTGACTTCTAGTTTTGGTCTAACTTTTCTTAGACCTTCATAAAAAATGATTCACAAACTATATGCCATAGCTCAACATCTAAGATTGTAAAAATATTTCCATATATTGCCTCCATCTAATATAATTAACACTATTAAGCATAAGAGGTCTATTAAGGGATTGCCTTTCTAGAAACATAACGTTATTTATTGTCATTCTTTGCTCCCTCGTGGTTAAGCTATCTAAATGAGAGTCCCAGCTCTAATACCAATTGTTGGCTCCAAAAATAATGCAACCAATATAACAATAAATAATTTTGCAATGGCAATAATAAAGATAAACAAATATAAAACTCAAAATAATAACAAGAATTAAAGTAAAGAAAAGAAAAGAACACACCAGAATTTTTATACTGGTTCGGTACCAAACTCGGTACCTACATCCACTCTCAAGTATAACTACTTGGAATTCAATCCACTATGAGCTTCTTCTCAAGTTGGTGAAGCTAATCAACAGGTACAAAAGGGAGGATCACTCTTGCTCTCTCTTCCTAGCTCTAGTTGACTCAAAGTCCCCACCTTGGTCACACTAAGCTCTACTAAGACTAGTCAAGAGTTTTGCAATTACTCACAACCACCATACTTTGCTACACTTGATAGCTCTTAACCACACTTAGAAAAGCTCTCACAAGTCTGACCACCACCCTACCTCGCCTAGAACTACAAGCACAACACAACTCACGAAAGAGTGTTTTCCCTGAAAATCACTCTTGAAATACTTCTTAACTAATTAGGCAAAGATTTTTAATTAATTATGTACATTTAATATTTATAGCGATGAGAAAAAAGGATAAAATGAGCTCTAACGGTGAAAAATACAATGTTAAACAACTAGCTATTATTGCATTTGGATGGGGCATCCAGATCATGCGGATGTCCGGATGGTCATCCGCATGTTCTCTAACCAACTACTTTGGAGCCCTTCTAATTGTCCGGACGTCCGCATCTCTTTTGGTACCTTCTTTGCATATTTTATTTTCTTTTGATTCCTAATGTCTTGCAAAGATAATTTGATAAAACATTAGTAAATATTATCATTATTTTGTTAATAATTAAAACTAAGATGATGTGAGACTATAAGGTCTTCAAAATTTACAATGACAAAAGAATGGTTGGGATCCACAAAAAGTTGCTTACTTTTTTCACTTTTTTGTGCACATCATGGACCAAGACTTAAAAAAAAACACAAATTAAGGAGCACATGAACAGAAAATGGTACAGAAAAGTTATCTATGAGGATAAAATCCGAATTCGGTCATGGTAGGAATTTACTGAAGTCTATTTTACACCACTGTCAACATCTTTTGTTCATAAAGTCCATTGCTTGTCAAAATGTGTGAATTTCCACGTTCTTGTGCTGATAGTGACTTGTTTCTGTTGAAGTGTAGGCATTTGAATATCTGTTGGAATACTCAATGGAAACACATAAATGGTTAATTAACACATCTAAATCAGTTTTGTTGTAATGATTAATATATTTATTAATTCAATCAAAGAGTAATTCTTTTTTGAAGCTACTTGGTCTGAGAAGAAAACAATTTCAAGCCAAATAGTCATTTAACTTGATAGAAATTACACTCTAAACAGAGTACTGTCCCTTTCTATATTTCTTTTATTGGGCTTGTGCTGCTGTTACTACCATTCACGATGGAAAACTTCTATTATTATTTTTTTTTTTTGTTTTGATTGTAAACTTCTATTGTGTTTTATGTCGGCCATTTTAATTTGTCTTCAAATGATTTGACATTTGATTGAAAGATTGATAGACCTAAGGGTCAGCGAATCAGTAATCTATAGAGACAAAACTTTACATGTTCTTTAAAGATATCTAATCAATTGCTTTATTCATTTCCCGATGACACCGAAAGGAAAATAGACATTTTAAGCCACACAAGACATTTTTACAATTGTGTACAATTTGAGAAAAATCAGAAAGGAGAAATTGTGAGTCTCCAATCTGCCACCAAGGCGGTCTGACATGAAAACTTGCGCGAGAGCCTACTCACCAACCTCGTGGAGTGGAAAATGAATGCCAGACTCAACTCACCACTCCTGGGAACGTTATGCCGTAGCCCGTAGCCACAAGCCATGACTTGTCATTTGCTATAGGCTTAAGACAAGTAAACTGTAAATCTTATATCGTGGACATACACATGCGCATTATGTAACAAAGTGATGTGCAAAAATCTAATTAAAATAAGCAAAATTGTGCTAAGTCTATATACACAGTATATGTACTATGCAGGTAGAATACCCACCCAGTAACTGTTGAGTGTAACTTATAATTTTAAAGTAGTCAAATCAAATTATTAATTAATTACTTATTACTTATGGTATTATTATTCAATCAAACATCTCATACATTTTTCCTCAAAAAAAAAAAAAAACATCTCGTACATTTTTTTTTATGAGGGACGCGGTGCATTACAATTATTGCGCCTTTAACCCTTCACATGCTCACAAGACCCAATCTAAATTTTGACCATACCTGGGTGTGTAGGATTTTTAAATTGTTTTTCGCCCTTATTTCCTGTAGCACTTGGTTTCTATGCCACTTTGTGTAATTGCCGTTCAATACAACTTCTCTAGTCTTACCCTGTATAAAATTTACACAAGATTCACTTTGATACTAATTGTAACACCCATGATGAAGGATTGCCCTAATAAATTTTAGACATAAACCACAAATCCAAAATAATTAAGTCAACAAAATAAAACAACAATTCTAATGAGAAATTGGAATGTTTTGGCTATGTTCAAAATTGTATTATACGCTAAAAATAAGAACAAAATATTCAGTCTTGATTTCGGTTAATTACATTTTATTCCCTTGAACTCACTCCCTCGTTCCACTTGACCGCCTCAACTAAATTAATAGACATTTCGCCCCATGAAACTTTACAAATTCCAAATTAAATTCTCCAAGTCCAATATATCAATAATTACAATTATAAGCGATGGCGTAGACATCTATGCCATTTATGAAATTTGACAATATAATTGGTATTGTAGTTCATTTCTAATGACCCTTACATTCTAATGATTACATTCTAATGATTTTACATAATCTTTTAAATTTATAGAATCTAGATTATATGAGTATTTTTGGATTTGTAGATTTTCTCTAAATAATTAATTCAATATTTCTCTTAGTTCATTATACAAAAGATAGAGAATTTATGACTCCTTATTGTTTGTTTTGATTTTTCCATAGTCAAAAAAATTTCGTAAAAATGATAATAAGAACTAAAATTGATATGATATTACATAGCAAGAATAACAAAGCTCTAAGTTTTAATTTTGAGAAAGAGTAATAGGTTAGTAAAGACAATGAATTTTTAGAGACAAAATATTTAAATATGTAACTACAAATGCATAAGTATTTTCTAACTTATTAAATAAAATACTATTTACTTAGTTAAAACAACTATCTATTATTAAATATTTAATTAATTACAAAACATTGTCTACTTAGCTAAAAAACACTGTTTGTATCAGCATGCATGCATGCATGTATACCTATATGTATAGTACCCAAAAATTTTGAAATTGTACTTCCTTAAGAAATTTTTTTTAGTCATTAAATGATAAAAACAAAATAGAAACTATGTGTAAAATTTTAGTTTCAAATAATTTATTAGCTAATTCAAATCAATTTTACAGCAAGGATGATATGTCGAAACCCCTTAAATGTTTGGACGTTTTGCAATATGGTCCATAATTTTTTTTTTTTGGATATTTTAGTCCATTCACTAATGATTACAAATAGCTCCATTCTTATTCTTAAAAAAAAGGACAAATTCACCCTAAAAAGTTAGTTGTATTAAATCCCTTAAAAGTTTGTGCATGATTTCACTACTAGCTATAAAACTTCACATAGCACCACAAATAGCTACCTAGTACAAATGAAGAAGAAAATAAAAATCCACTATTTATCAGCACATCAATTTTAACATCCATCTTCGGTTTCATGTCTATTAGTTTGCATGTACTCTAATTCAGTTATGAAAAGAAATACTATAAAAAATGGGGTACATTGTCTTCTTGAAATAGTACTCTTCCAAATATATCGTTGGTCCTTTAATGCAGGTCAAAGTATGGGGGAAAGTCCAGTACTTAGTCCAGAAATCTTAAATTTTGCCTGGGATCCTTTCTGATGCAAGCTGGTCAGTTCTCAAAATACCATTTGATAGAATTACATGAATTCAAGAGCTTCAAGAACTTGGCTAACAATTTCACAAATTCACATTATTCCATCCTACAAGCTCTCGAATTACAATACGTGTAGAATTTCTATTTGCAATGGGAAGATGTACAATTTCTGTGTGAATAATATAAAAAAAAAAAAACTAAAATTTTATAAGCAAATCTAGTATCGCAAACTTCCTCGTCATGCAGGAAGGAAAACCGCACGATATAATAGTGTCATTAATGGCTTGTCAATCTTACGCGTTTATAAACTCAATGCTGCTAAATCATACCAAACTTCATTTTCTGGCAAACTTCACTATCAGAAATGTGCATGTAAGCCACTGTCAGGGCCACTTATAATCAGGTTTATTACCAGATAATTACAACTGATGCAATCAAAGTAGATTAGCTCATAAATAGATCCATAAATCAAGAGATTAAAATCAAATAGAACATATATCGTTCATCTGCAAGTCAAAGAATCTAACCATCATACGGACAATTGACATGAATTCAGGACATCCTAAGCAACAAATATGGGGTTTTGATCCTCAGCCCTATTTATTGAGCCCCTACCAAGTTTCATGCATCTGATGTTGCCACGTGTATAAAGTGTTTATCCACAGCCGTCACAAATAAAACCAACTCAGCCATCACAAATAAAACTAATGTAGTAACTGGATAAACACTTGATACACGTGGTAGTATTATATGCATGGACCTAAAGGGGCTCAAGAAATGGGGCTGAGGATCAAAGTCCAACAAACATGTATCTTCTAGCCATGAAGCACGGGTTGATAAGGGAGTGATGATACGAAATAAAAAAAAAAAAAACCATTAAAATAGACGACCATTATTTACAAATAAAGTTGCGAATTATCTAGAACGTAACCAAATTTTGAAATTCAATCAGCCTTAAAGTTTAAGCAAGTTATTTAATTATCCTCCTTTTTAAATTGCTGTCATCAGCCCATTTTTTTTTTTTTTCAATTTGAACAAAATATTTGGAACTTTCTTTCTCAAACAATTTTTTGGAAGTAAATGCAAGATTCAGTGAAACCCAGAAGCAATATAATAAAGATAAAACCACATATAAATCCAACAGTTCTTCCCGAAAATTTTTTTTCAGACAGTTAAACAGAAAACCCACTGCACACACACAGAGGATTCGAATGCACAAATACATATCCTCAAAAGGAAAAGTATACAATACACCATGTGCATTGCCACGTGGTGTACTAGAACCAATAATTTATCGCCACGTAGCAATGATGGGTCATACCTTGTATTATTTGGCGATGTGTGATTGGTTCTAGTGCACCACATGGCACGCCACGTGGCGCGCGTGGTGCACGCAATACTCACTCATCCTCAAAGGGATCAAATAATTTTGTTAAATAAGGCAAATAACATAAACAATGTAGTCTTCAATGCCACAAACCATTAAAAAACACAATTGAAAGATACACTCCCCTGAAAGCTTTAGGGAAATGGCGAAGTGTTTTAAGGATGCAAAATTAAAAAAAAAAAAAAATTTCAGTTCATCGGAGTTGTCTATTAGAAAGAGGACACCGATGAACTCACTGGAACTGCTAATTTGTAAATTGATTTAAAAATAAAAGCAAGAAATTTGAATAAATTACAAGATATACTGAGAAAAAATAGCATGTAAAAGAAAATTCTTGAAGATGTTATACTAAACCCATCGGAGTTGGACAATCTGAAGGTTGATGCTGATATGGAAGAGAGAAAGAGGTTCTCGTGGTGAAAGGAGAAGAGAGGTGAAAGGAGAAAACTAGATTGATTGGAGAAGAGAAAGAAAATAGGGAAGAAAGAGAAAAGAGGAAAAATGGACGATAGGTTTGTTTTTAAAAGACTATTAACAAGATGGGTTACTCAGATTGATAGGCAAGTAATAGGTTGGGAACAAAAGAGGAGGTAGTATGATAATTTCAATCCAATTGAATAATTTCGATAGTGATTGAAGTTTGAAACCCATTCCTGAATTCTAAACTCCTAACCAAACAACTCCTGCAACTATTTGATTTTGCCAAAGCAATTATCTTTTTACCTTAGCAATATTAGCTTAATTGACGATATTGTCCTTTAGTGGTCAGAATTAGTGACCAAATATTGCTCCCCAACTTTTTGAGTCTCATGACGTGTTATGTTCCAAGTCATAGGGGATTTAGGGCGTGACATGGACTAGTATCAAAGCACTAGTTTAAATACTTAGGATCTAGATATATTGTTTAGTACTTGGCATGGTGTACTAATAGGATCATTTTTTTTTAAGAAAATGTCTATTCCAACGGCCATCCTTACTGAAATTGTCTACCAAAGGGTGCGTGATATAGAGAAAACTCTAAAGTGGCGGAAGTTGTGTGATAAAGGTATAGATTACAATGTAAGCCTTCATGAGGAAAATAGAGAATTAAGGCACCAATTAACTAATATGGAAGAAACAAAGGAATATTGGAGAAAAGCATGCATTGAGGCAAATGAAAAACTCGATCAAACTATTAAAAAGAAATCACTGAGCTTAAAGCTAAGTTGGGTGTTAACATGAGGAGGATAATTATTGAATTAAAAGCTGAGTTGGATATTGACCAAGCTGCTCAAGATACCTGACTTGGAGCTACGGAAGAGATGTTGCAAACACTATTGCAAAAAGTTCCATCCCCTTAAGCCCTAGAGGATCAAGGTCATGAGGAAATTCATGGTGATGTTGAAGCATTTTGGAAAAAGCAAAATAATGAGGATGGGACTAAGGATACTAAAGCAAATGAAGTTAATCTAAGGACTAAAGCAAAATTACATCCTACGACGGACGTGGATAATGAAGGCATTTGAGATTGGTGGCAGATGTGTTTTCTATAAATTCTATGCTTGCTTAAAGTATTATTTGATTGTAATGCATCCCATTCCTTTGTGTCAAAAATATATGCTAAAGTTACTTAAGATGATGCCTGAGAGATTAAATAGCCCTTATTGTGTGTCTACACCTGGTGATAGAGTCTTAGTCTCTCATTTGAAGTTTAATGGGTGCAAGGTTGATATAAATAGTAAAGAATTTAGTGCTAACCTAGTACAACTCAATATGAGTGATTTTGATGTGATTCTTGGTATGGATTGGTTAGCTGAAAATTTTGCACAAATTGATTGTAGATACAAAAAGATAAGGTTCGTGAGACCTAATGAGAAGGAATTTGTTTACCAAGGAAATATGGGAAAGCTTAGGGAGAAGCCAAGCAAGTGTTTATTGTCTGCTGTGCAAGCAATTAGGGCTCTAAGAAAAGGTGCTTGAGGGATATTTGACTTATGTGATTGATAGTACCAAGGAAGTACAATCCTTAGATGGAATTCCTGTAGTTAGAGAATTTTCGGATGTATTTCCTGATGACTTACCTGGGTTACCTCCTGATAGAGAAATTGAGTTTGAAATTGATCTGGTGTCAGGTGCAATGCCAATTTCAAAAGCCCATATAGGATGGCCCCTGCCGAATTAAAAGAACTGAAAGAGCAATTACAAGAATTGCTTGGATAAAAAGTTTATTCGGCCAAGTATATCACCGTGGGAGCCCCAGTACTTATTTGTCAAGAAGAAGGATGGATCTTTAAGATTGTGTATTGACTATAGAGAGTTAAATAAGATTACAATTAAAAATAGATACCCCCTTCCAAGAATCGATGACTTGTTTGACCAACTGAAAGGTGCTAAAGTCTTTTCTAAGATTGATTTAAGGTCTGGGTACCATCAACTTAAGATTAAGACAGAAGATATAGCCAAGAGTGCCTTTAGAACAAGATATGGACATTTTGAATTCTTGGTTATGCCTTTTGGGTTAACAAATGCACCAGCAGCCTTTATGGACCTAATGAATCGCACCTTCAGATTTCAATTGGATAGATTTGTAGTGGTGTTCATTGATGACATATTAGTGTATTCTCCAAGTGAAAAAGCACACGAGGAACACTTGAGAGAGGTCTTGAGCACGTTAAGAAAAGAGAAAGTTATATGCTAAGTTTAGTAAGTGTGAGTTCTGGTTGAAAAGTGTAACTTTCTTAGGGCATGTAATCTCAGATCAAGGAGTATCTGTGGATCCTAAGAAGATTGAGGCAGTGGTGGATTGGCCAAGACCTACAAACATGACGGAAGTAAGGAGTTTCTTAGGTCTTGTGAGGCTACTATAGAAAGTTTGTAGAAGGATTTTCTACTATAGCCATTCCTTTGAGTAGATTAACTCAAAAGAGAGTTAAGTTTGAATGGACTACTAGAATGTGAAGAGAGTTTTAAGAACTTAAGAGAAGATTGGTGTTTGCACCGTTTTGGTTTTACCTTCAGGTAACGAAGGGTTTGTAAGTTTATAGTGATGCTTCAAGAATGGATTAGGGTGTGTTTTGATGCAAAATGGAAAGGTGATTGCATATGCATCCAGACAGTTGAAACCATATGAGAAGAACTATCCCACCCATGATTTAGAATTAGCAACAATAGTTTTTGCATTGAAAATTTGGAGGCATTATTTGTATGGAGAGCAATGTGAAGTGTTTACAGATCATAAAAGTTTAAAATACTTGTTCACTCAAAAGGAGTTGAACATGAGGCAACGAAGATGGTTGGAACTGATTAAAGATTATGACCTTACAATAAGTTATCATCCTGGTAAGGCCAATAAGGTGGCCGATGCATTAAGTAGGAAGACTATGGCTGCCATGGTATCTACCTTGGGGAAGGCAACTTGATGAGTTGTGCTTAGAAGTGGTAGAAGTCAACTACAGAGGTTCTGTCTGCTTTGGTAGTGCAACCTACCTTGTTAGATCGCATTAAGGATGCTCAAAATAATGATGACGAGCTTGTTGGTCTAAAGGATAGTTTACCTTGGATTTTCATGTGGATGATGATCGAAGTCTACGAATGAGAGGAAGGCTTTGCGTGCCTAAAAGGGAAGATTTAAGAAATGAAGTATTGAGAAGGCACATAATAGTAAGTATTCCATTCACCCTGGAGGAAATAAAATGTATAAAGATCTTAAGAGAAATTTCTGGTGGAAAGGTATGAAGAAGGATATTGCTCAAATTTGTGGCTAAGTGCATTGTCTGCCAACAAGTGAAGGCAGAACATCAACGTCCAGCTGGTTTGTTAAAGCCATTAGAGATACCTCAGTAGAAATGGGAACATATAACTATGGATTTTGTAGTGGGGCTACCAAGGACTAGACTTGGAATGACACGATATGGGTTATAGTGGATAGATTGACTAAATCTGCACATTTCTTACCGATGAAAAATATCGACCTCCTATGGAAAAGTTAGTGGAAATTTATGTAGACAATATTGCATGCCTTCATAGAGTGCCAGTAAGCATAGTATCAGATTCGAGACCCAAGATTTACGTCTAGATTTTGGTCTGTATATCAAAAAGCAATGGGAACTGAATTGCGATTGAGTACTGCATTTCATCCACAGACTGATGGCCAATCTGAACGTACCATACAAACTCTGGAGGATATGCTGAGAGGCTTGTGCTTTGGATTTCAAGGAAATTGGGATAAATGATTAAGCTTATGGAGTTTTCATACAATAATAGTTACCATAGTAGTATAGAAATGGCTCCTTTCGAGGCTTTGTATGGAAGGAAATGTAGGTCGCCATTATATTGGGATGAAGTTGGTGAAAAGACAATCATTGGTCCTAGAATTAGTGGAACAAACGGTTGAAAAGATTAAAGATTATTCAGCAGAAACTCAAGATTGCACAGGATCGCAACAAAAGTTGGGCCTGATTGCAAGAGACGGCCGTTAGAATTTGAAAAGGGCGAAAAGGTGTATCTTCGAGTGTCGCCCACTAAGGGTGTAATAAGATTTCACAAAAGTGAAAGTTGAGTCCAAGGTACATTGGACCATATGAGATTTTGGAGAAAGTTGGTAGTTTGGTTTATAGGCTAGCTTTGCCACCATCATTGTCAAGAGTACATAATGTTTTTCATATATCTCAATTGAGGAGATATGTGCATGATCCACAACATGTAGTTGGAAGATCAGCCTTTGGAAGATGTGGATTCGAACTTGACATATAGGGAATGCCCAATTAGAATTGTGGATCGTAAAGAGCAAGTTTTAAGGAAAGAGTTGTTTCTTTTGTGAAGGTGCAATGGTCTAACCATGACGAAAGGGAAGCTATATGGGAACTCGAAGAGGAAGTAAAGAAGAATTAACTACATTTGTTTAACTAAAATCATGTAAGTTTCGATTATGAAACTTATTGTAAGGGGGAAGGATATGAAACCCGTATTTTGTTTATTTGTTTTACGATGATTGTGAAATTTAATTATCTATTTTATTTGTTTATTTGTAACATTTTCTGTTGTTATGATTTCGTAGGACTCAATAATAGAGTATTCTAGATAAACTCTATATCTACAAGATAACCTTTTATTGTGCACGATAATCGTTATAACATTTGTTGATAAGAGGAAGTTAGAAGCCTTATCCTCGTCAGAATCATCTAAGCATTATCGTATTAATTATATATATATCTCCTTAGAACTAAAGATACGACTAAAATCTGCAGCAAAATTCAGAATAAAGTGAGAGAGAGTATAGAGTGGAGAGAATGGGTGTGTTCAAGAAAGGAGTTGTGAAACACCCAAATAATCAAGCAATGTTAATCGGGATCAAGCACGTTAAAGGGGAGACTGTGAGTTTTGGTATTCTTTTAGACTTCCTTAGTAAATTAAGAATTTTATAGTTGGGTTTGTAAATTGAAATTTTGACTTGTAGTAGTATGACCATGTCCATAAAAATTGATTTGTACATTTAAAAGCTTAAGAATATGATAGATGATGGGATTATATGCTAGAAGTTTAGAGAACCACCAAGATTGCTTGATTTGTTGAGCAGTAATTCAAAAATTTGTAACTATTTTTATACTTATTTCTTTTACATGAAAATTTGCAATTTGGTACTTTTGTATGCCAACATATGTGTACAAAATTTCAGGTCAAAATTCATTGTATTAGTTGAGTTATGAATTTTTATTTGTAACTGGTCCAGTTTAACAAAATAGCATGTTAAAACAAAATTTTAATCAAGAAACAAATTTAACTAACTTGATTTACCAAGAAATATTTATGGTAATCTTTTAAAAGTGTTTTGGAGTCAGATAAAAATATTTTCAAGTTTTATGGACGTGATAAATTTGTTTTTATTAAATAAAAAAGGTTTGTTTCCAAATCTGTCAATAACAAAGAGATTTAAATAACAAGCAAAATCAATATTTTTTTAAGGTAATATTTTCAAATAAAATCATGAATTTAAAATATTATGAATATAGTGTGATTCTGGAGATTTTGGAGATCTTTCAATGTGTTTTAATAGCAATTTTCTTAAAAGTTTATTTATTCTACAAATCAAGAAATTTGCCTTTATAGGCTGATTTTATACTGATGTTTAGAAATCATTACTTTTGATAGAAACCTTTATTTTGCATGAAATTGGTTTTGATGGGATTACAAACCAAGTAGTTTATGTAGTAGATATTTCTACAAACCATTGAATTTTGTAGAAATAAATTTAATTTTTCAAATTTGGGTTGACAATCAACTTGAGATAGATTTCTATTTGAGGTTCAAGTCAAATATTGAGAGCTAAACAAATTGATTTTCAAAATACTATCTGCATGAAAATTTTTTATTTTTGAATCTGGTTTCTAACAGTATCTTTGGATTTTAAATTTGATATTCCGATGATGAGATAAGTGTATTTTTATGAGATAGTGTCATTCTAAAAAATTTATTTTAAAGTTATAAGTTCATTGAAAAATCAAGGACATGGTCATTAGGATACATGGGCAGTTTGTGTTGTATTAATGGACCTTTTAGTTGATGTGACTGTGTTTGATGTGTGATTTATAGTGTAAAAATTAAATAACTCGAGAAGGGACTTTTGAAAAGTTTAAGGTGGGTAATTCTTATCCTTGTGTTTAGAAAAAATTTGCAATTTTCATGAAATCGAATGTTTTTTTGTGCATATGAAAATTCGGATCACATATGATATGTTCAAGGATTTTGAAAATATCAATGTTATGTATATTTATGTTATGTAACCCAAGCCACCTAAATATGATTATGACTAAACTCGGCAGGACAACATCCTTCGTTTGACCCTTGTCTAATGAGGGTTAAACATTAGGCCATATCCACTCGACCCTTGTCTAATGGCGGTTAAACATTAGGCCATATTCGTTAGACCTTTCTCTGGTGAGGATTGAATAGTAGGTTGTGTATGTAGAAATGATGAATGCACGATCCTCTATTTGAGTAAATGACCTAAACCTGTGCATGAAATGTGACTATCATGTTCTAAAAATGAGTTTAAGAAAACTCGATTGCAATTTAGGTACGTTCATGTGAATGTTTTAAAAGTTCCATAATTTGAGCTTTGTGAAATTTTGTTAATATTTTTGAAAATGTATGTATATATGTAACATATGTGATTGGACAAGGATAGGTTGAACTACTTACTGAGCATATCCATGATCAACCTGTATTCTAAATTTTTTTTGCAGATAGCCTTGATGAGTATAAACTAGTATATGTGGAAGGTAACGGAGATGGGAATGAGTAAGAAGGGATGCAAGTGAGAGATTTTAGTTAGAAATTTAGAATATTATCAATTTTTGTAATATGTGGTGAGGAACCACAAGATAGGTTGGTTTGATAAAGTTTAAGATACAATGGTGTGTTTTGAGTTTTGTTTAAATTTCTCATGTAATCAAATATTGGCTTGAAACAAATTGGCCATTACGGAACCCATGAGTTCTAAATTGCTCAATTCCAACATCTTGCAAAAGAGCTAAAAGTGAAGTTTGCTTTAACATTCAGTTTTGGAGACCAATTAACAATATTCATACTTGCTGACATCATTTTTATTTCACGTTCAGCACATTCAATGAAAAAGGCATTAAACAAACTTCTTTGCTTTCCACGTGCACGGCTTGAAGAGGTACTAAAACAACTCCAGCCATTTTAGGAATTCAACATCCACCGGTGATACCAGGATAAGAATAGGAAGTAGTTGCAATTAACAATTCCAAACTAACCGGCCAACGCTCAAAACGGAATATCACCGCCAAACTCCACCTTCAAATTTAAAATAACATAATCAAGCAACTTTTGAACTGTGCGAAATCAAGTAACTTTTGAACTGTGCGAGCTTTCCAATAGCAAAATTGAAAGCAACAATAGTCAGATTCCTGATGCACGACATTTCTAAAAAAGAGAGGCTCTTGAAGCCTCCTCACTACTATTTAAAAAGCATGTGTGTAAAGAAAATCTCCACGTTATTCTCATGAAAAGCTCAGCACCATTACTTTCTATTCTTATTCAAAACATCTAGTTGGATACTTGATGTTTCGAGCTTAAATTTTGTTCACTAAATTCCTTGACTTATTATCAAGTGAACCTGCTGATATTCCTCCATGCTTGCCATTATTACAAATATCAAACTGATCCCTTTTTAATTTTTTTGCTTGTCGGTGCAAATTACTTGCTTTCTTTGGGTAATTCAATTATTTCCTAAGCTTGCTCTAAGAATTTGTGAACCATAATATTGTAGTACAATTTATGCCTCATGCTATGCCAAACTATACTAATGAGATGTCATCTAGCATACGAATTTTTTATTTGGCTTTCTTCTTCTACGTGCCACAATTTTTTGAAAACGTGACAAGCCGCAATTGCTTGAACTGTGACAGGTTTGCATATAGTCTCCAAAATTGCACAAGTAATTTGGTCCTTTTCCTTAATCACGTTGCTTTTGACTTCATCAACACATCTCTCTAGTTTTTTTTTTTTTTATTTATTCGGAGCTTGATTGCTTCACGTGAATGGCATAATTCGCATTGTTGTATGAAGAAAATAACATATGCTTCAATGGTAGTCTTACTTTGACCTAAATAGTCTTCGAGGCATAATTTTTAATGATAGCCTTATTCATGTTTGAAAAGCTTCAGAGGAATAACTTAAAATAATAGTTTTATTCCAGCTTGGGAATTTTCGAAGGCATCTGGCTCACATGCTCATTGTGCTTGAAAGAACTTTATTTTGATTTGCATCTCCACAATGCACATACAAGTCTTTTTCTAACTTGTACATTGATGGGAAATGAATGAACTTTATTCCAATTCGTATGCCCATATTGCTTGGCCTTACTTTGGCTTGTCCATCAATGACACATGGAAGAGCCTTAGTTTGATTCATGTATTCATGGTGCTTGGATGAACCTCATTTTGTCTTACGTTGATGACACATGGATGAGTCTTGTTTTGGCTCATATACCTACGGTGCTTTAATGAGTCTTATTTTAAATTGTCCATCAATAAAAGTCACTCAAGTGAAGCGGTGTTGAGAAATACCTCCACTTGAAAAACATGCTTTATTGCCCAAAAATCCCTTACACTTTGCCCTTATTGGGACTCATCGTGATGACTTATCTTTGATTGAAATAAAATCATCAACCAAGGCATGCTTTTTTTTATTTATTCACAAGTGAAATTTACGAAGACCATGCCATGGTAATATTCAAATAATTTGGTACTTGGGAGCAAAAAAAAAAAAAATTGGTTATTGACCATGTAGATGACATTAAAGAAAGTGGGACAACATTGTTGATCAATACTACTATGTCTAGGAATTTTGTTGAAAATTGGCCTCAACACAAGAACCTTCATATAGATGAATACTTAATGGAGGTTCCATGAGATGACTAATGCGGCAAACTAGGTTAAGAAATTAGCAATTATCTTCTTCCAACACAAACAAGTAATAAAAACTTAATTCCAATATTTCTTCAAGTGTACAAGTTGAATTGAATATAGAATCATTAGGGTCGATCCCACAAGGAAACTTGTTTGGAATTACCAAGACTACTAACTTGCTCTATTATCTAAACAATCATAAGTAAAAACAAGAACTTGACCAAATAAGCAAGAGAAAGTTTAACTTCTTGAAGAATGATTTGAAGACCATGTGGTCTAAATTCTCTTAGTTTTGATGATTAACTAAACCTATGATGAAAGCAACTAATGGTTAAACAAGTGTTCTCTGCAGTCATAATCAAACAGGTTGAAAAAGACAGCAAAAAGGTCTTCCGGACGACCTTCTAGACGCATTAGGAGGCAATCCGAATTGTTGGGATGCACAGGAGATCAAAAGCAACAGTGAATATCCGGACGCTCATCTAGACAATCATCCGGACGTCTAGACTGCTAAAGACTTCAAGATGAAAAAAGTCAGTAGCCATCCGAACGCTCATCCGGATGCAGATCCGGACGTCCGGATCACTTGAACCCTCAAAGATGAAGAATGTCAGTAGCCATTCGGACATTCATCCGGACGACCATCCGGACATCTAGATGACTTGAAGATGAACACAAGGCATCCAAAAGTCAATTCGAATGATGTTCCGGATGACCATCCGGACGTCCGGGCTTCTCCTTGCGGACGTCCAGACCAAAAATTCTGTCTCTAACGGCTAGTTTTTAAATTTGACCGTTGGAGCCCATTTTGGGTAGTTTATTGCTCCCTAAAAAATAAAAAGTGTGTAGAATTCAATAGAATTTTTTACAACTTGAATTTTGGAAGTTAAGAGTAATTTTGGTGGGAAAGATATTCTCTTTTGTAAAAGCTTTGTTCCTTCAAGTGAGATAATTGTAGTATACTAGTGGAGTTGTTTCTTAGTTGTGTGAGAGCTTTTCAATTGTAACTCGGGAGGGTTAAAGTGAGTGAATTTGTAAAACTTTTGGCTCAACTAAAGGAGGTTGGTGTGAGTAAAAGTAATCCTTCAAAGTTGTATGATTGGTATTGCTTCACCAATTGAAGAAGCTCACTAGTGAACTCAAAATCCAAGTGATCTACTTGGGAGTGGACGTAGGCATCGAGCTTGGTGCCGAACCACTATAAATTGGTTGTGTTCTCTACTTTTCCTTTTTAATTCCTTAAAAGTATTTCATATTTGAATTATTTGCTTTATTGAGTATTGTTTTTCTTTTTGGGGTAAAAAACAACTACTTGAGATTAGCATTGCTATTCAACCTAATTCACCCCCCCTCTTAGGTTGCTTTGGGGCCTAACAATTGGTATCAGAGCTTGTACTCCATTTTTGATAGCTTAACAAGCTACGAGAAATCCATGGCAACCGCAAACAATGCTTTATTCTTAGAGGGACAATCCATCACTAGACCCCCTATGTTTAATGGAATAAATTATACTAGTTGGAAGGCTAGGATGGAAATATTTCTACAATCAATTGATATTGAGATTTGGTATATAGTGAATGAGGGTCCTTATGAGGCATACATTGTTGATCCAAATACCGGTACCCGTAGATAAAAGACTAGAGAAGAACTTACTCCTATTGATAGAACCAATCTTACTCTTAATGCCAAGGCTATGAATGTGTTGTACAATGTTTTAGATGCCAATGAGTCAACTAGAGTAAAAGGGTGTAAGATGGCGAAAGAGATTTAGGATAAGTTGAAAGATATTCATGAAGGTAGTGATAATGTTAAAGAGCAAAAGAAAACTCTTTTAGTCACCAAGTATGAATCATTTAAAATGGAGCCTCATGAGAACATTGACAAGATGTATTGTAGATTCAATGACATTATTAAAGATTTAGAGGCTTTACAAAAGGAGTATAGCTTGGGTAAGAAAAATAGATAGATTTAAATGCATTGCCCAAGGAATGGGAAAGCAAAGTCATGGCTATAGAGGAAGCCAAAGACTTAAACATCATGCCAATTGAATTTCTTGTTAATTCTCTAACCTCTTTTGAGCTTAAATTGAAATCAAAGGTACAAGAGGAGGAAGAGGCCAAAATTAAGAAGAACATGACATTGAAGTCTTCACAAGATGATGAAGCCAACTTCTCAATTGATGGTGAGGACATGGATGTGGAAGACAATGAATTAGCTCTACTCACAAAGAGCTTTAAGAAATTCCTCGCAAAGAAAAGAATATTTAGAAGAGGAGGATCAAATAACATCAATCAATCAAGTTCTTCAAGAAATAGAGGAAAGCAATAAGCGTCAAAGAAGCAAAATGACAAGTGCTTTGAGTATGGATAAGTAGGACACTACATGAATGAGTGTCCTTCAAAGAAGAAGAAGGAAGGAAGAGGAGAAAGAAAACAAAGATTCAACAACTTCCAATTGACATGGAATGAGTGCAATTCCGATGGAGAAATTGAAGAAGAAGAAGAAACGGCACAAATGGCATTTATGGCCATAGGAGATCATGAGGTAACCTCAAATTGCTCTTCTATAGATAAGAATGTTAGTGATGATTGTAATGATGAAGATGATGATGATTTTGAAAATTTTGTTTGCCAATTGCATGATAGTTTAAAAGAATCTTATGCTAGAAACAAAGAATTGAAATTGAAAATTAACTCATTATTATGTGAAAGTACTAGATTGATTGAGGAAAACAAGAATTTGAGATGTGAAAATGATGAATTGAAGAAATGCAAGGTAGACGTGGCTTTGAACCTTGATGATTTGAAAAGAAAATTAGATGAGAGATCTCTCTTTTACCACAAAATCAAGAATGAACAAGAGAGTTTGAAGAAGAGAATGAGTGAACTTAGTGATTTTCTTGGAAGGCAAAAACAAGAAGTTTTAGAAAAAGAAATCACCAAGAATATGCCTAGTACAAATAGATTCACTTTATATAGAAAGAATAAAATAAGATTTATTAGACCTATGCGTGTGAATGATGCTCAATTTATGTGTAATTTTTGTTGTCAAGTAGGTCACATGAAAAGTAATTGCTATGTTAAAAGAAATATGAAACAAGGCATGAAAATAATGTGGATTGTTAAAGACTGTGCTAACTAGTATGGACCCAAAATTAAAATAAAGGGTACCAAATATTATTTTTTAACTTTTGTGTAGGTGAGCCTCAAAAATGCCACCAAGCAGTCACAGTGGTTTATTGATAGTGGATGCTCAAGACATATGACTAGAGATCCATCATTGTTTGTCAAGCTAAAGCAAAAGAATAGCGGAAAAGTCATATTTGGAGATGACATCAAGGCTAAAACCATTGGAGTAGGTGATATATGTAACAATAATAAAACTCTTATTCAAAATGTTTTACTTGTTGATAATCTTAGTTATAATTTGTTAAGTATTAGTCAATTATGTGATAGAGATTTATTTGTTTTTATTCAAAAAGTATGAATATTTGGTGCTTGACTCTAGTTATAATGTAGTTCTTAGAGGAATGAGGCATAATGACATCTATGTAGTTTATTTAGATAGAATAGATTCTAATAGGATTAGATGTCTTAAGGCTTCTAGTGATGATCCTTGGCTTTGGCATAGAAGACTTTGTCACTTCAATATGGACTTGTTGAGCGAGTTATCTAGGAAAGAACTTGTTTGAGGGGTTCCTAAAATCAAATTTGGCAACGACAAGATTTGTAATGCTTGTCAATGTGGAAAACAAACCAAGGTTTCTTTTAAACCTAAAAATTGTGTTTCAACTACAAGACCTTAGGAGCTTTTACATTTGGACCTATTCGGTCCTACCCAAGTAGCAAGCCTTGGGGGAAAAAGATATGCTTTTGTTATCGTAGATGATTTTTCAAGATATACTTGGGTGTTATTTCTTGCACAAAAGGATGAGGCTTTTAAAAATTTTATTTCATTATTTGCAAAAGTTCAAAATTTGTTAAACTTAACTATTGTGAACATTAGAAGTGATAATGGAATCGAGTTTAAATATTGTGATTTTTCAAAATTTTGTGATTACAATGGTATTACACATGAATTTTCTACTGCACGAGTTCCTCAACAAAATGGTGTTGTTGAAAGAAAATATAGAACTCTTCAAGAAGCCGCTAGAACTATGATAAATGAATGTGATTTACCAAAATATTTATGGGCCGAAGCGGTCAATACGGCTTGCTATGTTATGAATAGAGTTTTATTAAGACCTATTTTGAACAAAACTTCTTATGAACTCTTATTTGAGAAAAGGCCAATAGTTTGCTATTTTAAAGTTTTGGATGTAAATGTTTTATTTTGAATATCAAAGAACATCTTGGCAAGTTCGATAAGAAAACGGATGAAGGTATCTTTCTAAGATATGCTAGTGATAAGAGAGCATATAGAGTGTACAATAGGAGAACCTTAGCAGTTGATGAGGCTATTCATGTCACTTTTGATGAATTACATGGTGAAGTTACAAAGGCTACTAGTGAAGACGATGAGATATGTATTCAAGAGAAATTAGATAATCTTACTCTTCAAGAAGGTGTTAGTACTCCAAAGGAAAAGGTTAGCACTAGTGAAGATGTAGTTGAGGAAAAGAAAGATGATGATATTTCAACAGTTTTACCCAAAACATGGAGATTTGTACCTAATCATCATAAGGAGCTCATTATAGGTGATCATTCCGAGAGAGTTAGAACTAGATATTTAGTAGACAACTTTGCTTTACTATCTCAATTTGAGCCCAAGAATGTGGAAGATGCCTTGAAAGATGATTTTTGGATAGTTGCCATGCAAGAAGAATTGAATCAATTTGAGAGAAACAAAGTTTGGACCTTAGTAGAAAAACCATTAGATTACCCGATAATCAATACAAAATGGGTTTTTAGAAATAAATTGAATGATAAAGGTGAGATTGTTAGAAATAAAGCAAGGTTAGTTGCCCAAGGTTATGCACAAGAAGAAGGTATAGACTTTGATGAAACCTTTGAACCCGTTGCTAGGATTGAATCAATAAGAATGCTTCTTGCATATACATGTTTTAAAGGTTTCAAGTTATTCCAAATGGATGTAAAAAGTGCTTTCCTAAATGGATTTATTGAACAAGAAGTTTATGTAGAACAATGTGATAGCCCCACATTACCCAGAGGCACACCAAAGGGCTTAGCAGACTGCCTGCCTAGCTCTCGCCAGAGCTCACTCAAGCACGCACTCGGAACATTCAAGTACAGTTAACCAAAAATAGAATACATTCACATAGTTCAACTTAAGATACAAAAGTCACTAAAAGTTTACAAGCCATGTACTAAAAGTATACATGCCCAAAATATACATATCATTTACAATGGTAACCAAACAGCTCGGTTGTCCAAAATACAAAAGCAAAAGTCTACTATAATTAAACTTGTCATGCCCAGCGTTAAGAGTGAGAAATACCTGGGTAAAGGAAAACAAATAAAGGAATGAGCTATAATAGCCCAGTGAGTGCCCAAGGACATGCAAGCATGCCAAGAATCCATTATTTCAGGAAAATAAAATAATTTAACAAGATATTTAATCAGCACATGAACAAATAAATAAACAAGTAGTCAATGGCAGATATAGGGCTCAACTACGGAAGCAAGCTCGACCTCTGGAGAAACAAGTACCGATTATGTACCCAGGGCATTGGGACCGAGATAATAGCTCAGGTCCTTGCCAAGGGTTATATGGGTAATATCAAGTAAGAACCCTAACCACCATACACCTTATAACCTCCGTACAGGCTACCACATCCAGGGAGAAATCTCGACCTTGGAGGGCTAACACGAAAGAAAGTTCAATCCGGAGTTGGCCTCTTAGAGGATTCACAACTCACAAGGGAATGAACATCACGCCCTAAAACGCCCAGCACCTTATATCCTCCCACGCACGTTCAAGTTGACTATCCGTGAAGTGACGGTGAAGTTAGTCACGGTAGTCTCAAACACAAATAACACATTTAATCATGAAAACAAATAGCACATGGTGGCATAGATACGATAAAGTATACATCATTCCTCAAGTAGCATATTTTATCACATAGTATTTGCAATCATAGCATAATATTTACAAATGGAGCTATCATGTTACATGCATCATACACACATAAAAACACTCACCTGGAATGCCTACGAGAGTATTTCGTAAAAAGGTCGGGTCTTGGTTTCGGGTCCTGAAATTTAAAAGAAATAATCTAATGAAAACTCGATTTAAACCCTAATTAATTTAGTAAGAAAATTCAAGAAATACCCCATCTATTTCTAGGGTTTTAGTTTTAAGGTTTAGGGTTTAGGGTTTAGGGTTTTCATCTTAGGGTTTTCATTTTAGGGTTTTCATTTTCTAAGAAAGTTTTGTTCAACATTTGGTCATTTGGTAAAAATTCCAGCACACTAATTTCACTACATTTGACATGCTCTTGGGTAGAAATTCTATCTATTTGCCTTCTTTTTATTGCTAACAAAATTTTGACATTATTTCCCCTTAAATTTCGGCCTTCCCAAATTTATTTTCCTTCAAGATTTCAACCATCAAATCCATAGTTCCTTCAAGATTTCAACCATCAAATCCATAGTTCAACAAGTTCTAAAGTTCAATCCAAACTCAATTCAAAACAAAATCTCACTTAAAGCTCAAGTTTCTACTTCCAAGCTACATGTAACCCTTAAAAATTTCAAGGTTTAATACTATCTACTACTCAATCTAACCAAGAAAACACTAGCTCTAACAAGTAATACTTCATTTCAAGCATAAATCTTCAAGTTAAAATCATAAGAACTCAATATTTAAACTAGTACAAAAGACCAATTAAACTTGAAATTAATGGTTAAAGCTTATAGTACATACCTTAAACAAGCCTAGAACTTTGCTTAGAAGGAAGGGAAGCTCACTTTCTATGGTGAAATTGCTTGGAATTTGGAGAGAAAGCTTCAAGAAGTTGAGAGCAAAATGAGAGAAAAAGAGAGAGAGCTCTGGCCGGCCAAGAGAAAATGAGAAGAGAAAGAAATAAGCTAGGAAAATAGAAAAGAAATAATGAAAAAGATGGGAGAAAGAATAACCAATAAAAATGTTACAAGAATCAAGTTAGGGTTTAGGCTTTTTAGGCATTAGTTGTAAACTTGGTTTAATTTAATTGGTGACACAAAAATATCTCTTTTCACCTAGTAGTTAGTAATATTATGACATAAATATTAAAGCAAAAAGAGAAGAAAATAAAGAGAGGGAAATCCGGCCATGAGGGAGAGAAAAGAAGAGAGAAATTCGGCCAAGGAAGAAAGAAAAAGAAAGAAGAATTTTCAGCCAAGGGAGAAGAGAAAAAATTCAGCCAAGAAAAGAAAATAAAGCAAGTGAATGAGTGAAATTTTTGAGAAAAATTGAGCTAAAGTTTAGGTAGTCAAAAACTAGAAAATAGTAAAATAAGCTAGTTGAAGTGAAACACTATTATAAACTAATGATCTAATGAAGTTAATCCAAGTTTAATACTTAGGTGTCCTACTCAATAAGGAAAGAATCTTAGTTAATTAGCCTAATTAACTTAGGAGATCCTCCAACTAATAAATCAAGGGTTAATATTAGATTTCAAATGAAATAATTTTCTTTTAAGTACATTTTAGGGTTTTCTCTTTTTTTTTTCTACTAGTATCATTATTATTTTATGCTACTAGTGCACATACATGAGTAAAATAGTTTCGTATGAATTTCTAGGGTGTCACAAACAACCTCTTGGTTTTGAACATGAAAATTTTCCAAATCATATTTTTAAACTTTCTAAAGCTTTATATGGATTAAAACAAGCTCCTAGAGCTTGGTACGAGAGGTTGAGCAATTTTTTAATTAGTAATGGTTTTGAAAGAGGGATTGTTGACACTACTCTATTTACAAAATATCATGCAAATGAATTTCTCATTGTTCAAGGGTATGTTGATGATATTATTTTTGGTGCTACGAATGAAGATCTTTGTAAAGAATTTTCTTCCACTATGCAAAATAATTTTAAAATGAGTATGATGGGAGAACTAAATTTTTTTCTTGGCCTTCAAATTCATCAACAAAGAAATAGAATTTTCATAAGTCAAACCAAATATGCAAAAGAGTTTCTTAAGAGGTTTGGTATGGAAAGTTCGAAACAAGTAGGCACACCAATTTGTACTACTACTAAATTAGACAAGAATGAAGAAGGAATTAAGGTGGATAAAAAAGGATATAGAGGTATGATAGGTAGTTTACTTTATCTTACCACTAGTAGACCGGATATTATGTTTGCCATTTGTCTTTGTGCTGGATTTCAATCTTGCCTTAGAGAATCACATTTGTTAGCCGTAAAGCGCATTCTTAGATACCTTAAAGGTACATCAGACTATGGTCTTTGGTATCCAATGACTAATACATTCAATCTTGTAGGATACTCTGATGCCGATTTTGCCAGATGTAGGATTGATAGAAAAAGCACAATTGGTACTTGTCATTTTCTATGAAAGTGTTTGGTTTCTTGGTTTAGCAAAAAACAAAGTTCCATTTCGTTATCTACAGCGGACGCCGAATATATAGCTATAGGAGCATGTTGTGCTCAATTATTGTGGATGAAACATATACTATTCGATTTTGGTTTGGATTTCAAAAGTGTGCCTATCAAGTGCGATAACACTAGTGCCATAAATTTGACCAAAAATCCCATCCAGCACTCTAGAATCAAACACATTGACATTAAGCATCATTTCATTAGAGAGTTGGTTCAAAAAAGAGAGATTAGTGTAGAATATGTTTGTACTGGAGACCAACTCGCGGATATTTTTACAAAAGCTCTAGCTGAAGAAAGATTTAGCTTTCTTAGAAACAATTTGGAAGCAGTAGAAAATTATTTTTCAAAAATTTTCTAAGATTTTCTTAGTTTTCACCTTATTCTGGACGACCCCCCAGAGAATCTGGACGTCCGGGTGGATGTCTGGATGGTCAACTCTTTGTGGTCAAAATTGACCACTATCCGGACGCAGGCGACACGATCTGGACATCCGAATCGTGCGTATATATTTCACGATCACTGTTCTTACTTCATTTTTTTACTCCTCTTTAGTTTCTCTCAAGCCAAAACAGTTCCAAAACTCTTTTCAAGCAAAATTCCACCCAATTTTCACACTCACTTTCAATTACTCTTAAAATCTTTCTCTTTTTCTCATTCTCTCATCATCAAATTTCTCTCTCTTCTATTCTTAGGGTTTTCCTGATTTGGCGATTTTTTTATTTCTACTTTCTTTCTTCATTTTGTTTTATTTTTTGCACCTCATATGGCTAGCTCTCATCAAGCACGTAGAGGTGAAAAGGGTGGACGTGGTAGAGGCTGTGGTAATATCAACTATACCATCACTCAAGAGGGGTTTATAAAATTTCTTGGTAAGACCTTTTTTGATCCCTCTTCGTTGGAGTTATATCAAATTTGAGCAATAAGAATGTTATTGGAGTGAAGTATTTTGTTTTTAATCATTTTGACAATGCCTTAGATGATATTCTTGTTATGTTAAGAGCCAATCATTGGGATAGAATTTGTGGAGTGGATGATTTTTTGTATGTTGATTTAGTAAAACAATTCTACACAAACTTGAGGAAAGTTGATGGTAATGTAGAATCCATTGTGAATAACACACATTTCACATTTGATGCTCGTGAGTTGAATGAATTATTTGGCATAGAAAATGAGGGTAGTGATTTTTGTGTCCCTAAGGAACCATCACCTATTGTCGATTATGACAATCTTAAATGGTCTTTCTTTGGGAATCCTGATCATCCTAGTCTTTCATATTATAAGATGAATCATTTTACTCCCTCAAATAGAGTTTTATACCATATTATTGTGAGTATCTTAGCACCTACTAGTAGACACAAGATTGATGTGATTCACATAGCACTCCATTTATTTTATGGGCTTATGAGATCAATTCCTATCAATTTAGGTGCATTTATGATTGAATATATGTTTACCTGTAAGCTAGATTCCAACAAAGGCTTAGCATATAGACGTATTTTGACTTCTCTTTTTCGGAACAATGGGGTTTCCTTTGAGGGGATAGTGGGCACTCGTCCTAGTGAAGGGGATCGTATTGATAGAGAATATTTTAAGAGACTTCACTTAGCTTTTCATGGAGGTAGGTGGCTTTATAGGCAAAGTAAGTTGAAAAATGGACATTCTCCCGAGTATTGGATGCAAGATTTTATTTTTGATGATACTATTGCACATGTAGAGAATGTTCCACATCATATGGATATAGATGATTCTCATCTTCATCCTTCTTCCCTCACTCCTTATACTAGTATTCCTCATTCCGGTCCCTCTTCATCTCACACTTCTTCATCTACTTGGAAAAGTAGACTTCTCAATGCCATTAACGGGTTATCAACTCATATGTCTCACATGCAAAATGACCTCTCCGGGTTACGCACTCAAATGACAAATTTACAAGGGGAATTTAACATGAAGTTTGAGGTCTTCATCACAGGCTTGATCGCATTGAACTGGCATACAAGTATGGATGGAACTCTGATGATTGGGCAAATTTTCCAACCTATATAAGGACAAGAAGACAAGGGCAAGAGCATAGAAGAAAGGCAAGACATGATTCCTCCTCTCCTAGTGAAGATCTCTCTGGTGGAAGTTCCTAGATTAGGCTTTGTGTTTGACTTCCTATTTATTTGTCTTTATGTTTCTTTTATAGTGAAGAACCTCTTGTGTTTGACTTATTTTATAATTTCATGGATGATGATTTTTATGTTTTGACTTAACTTATGTTTTTATCTTATGATTTCATGGATACTAATCTCTTGTATTTCTTCTATCGTTCTTTGATTTTGATGATGCCAAAGGGGGGGAGAGAGAGAGAGAGAGAATCATAATAGGGGGAGCATATGTTGATGTTTTGCATATATTGAGGGGGAGGATATGTTGAGGGCTATTTTCTCTTTTTTTCTCTTGCTACATACTTTCTTTGACTTAGTTCATAGCGCCTATTATTCATCATAAGTTTGTCATCATCAAAAAGGGGGAGATTGAAGACCATGTGGTCTAAATTCTCTTAGTTTTGATGATTAACTAAACCTATGATGAAAGCAACTAATGGTTAAACAAGTGTTCTCTGCAGTCATAATCAAATAGGTTGAAAAAGACAACAAAAAGGCCTTCCAGACGACCTTCCGGACGCATTAGGAGGTAATCCAGATCGTTGGGATGCACAGGATCAAAAGCAGCAGTGAATATCTAAACGCTCATCCAGACGAGCATCCGGACGTCCGGACTGCTAAAAACCTCAAGTTGAAGAAAGTCAATAGCCATCCGGACGTCAACCTTATGCGTTCAGATGGTCGTCCGGATGACCTTTTTGCTGTCTTTTTCAACCTATTTGATTACAACTACAGAGATCACTTGTTTAAAACATTAGATGTTTCATCATAGGTTTAGTTAATCATCAAAACTAAGACAATTTAGACCACATGGTCTTCAATCTCTTCCTTTTTGATGATCACAAACTTATGATGAAATATAGGCATTATAAACTTTTCATACATAGATAACCTCAACATATGCTCCCCCTCAATATATATTCTCTCACTGAATGCATACATGCAATATTTTAACTTTTCTCCCCCTTTGGCATCATCAAAAGAAATGAAATAATGAAGAACGACAAAAAACATAAGATAATATAAATCCAAGGAAAAACATAAGGTAATATAAAGTTAAACCATCATCCATAGGAACATATCCATAAGAGATGAATCAAACATAAGAGGTCTTTCATCAAAACATAACAGCACTTCAAAAATAAAGCTTAATCTAGGAATTTCCATCTGAAGCTTCTCCACTAGTAAAGGATGGATCATGTCTTGCCGTTCTTCTGTGCTCTTGCCCTTGCCTTTGCCTCCTTGTCCTTATATATGCTAGAAAATTGGCACAATCATCAGAATCCCATCCGTACTCGTGTGCCAATTCAATGCGCTCGAGCCTTTGATGAATGCCTCGCACTTCCTGCTAAAATTCTCCTTGCAAATTTGTCATTTGAGTGCGTAACCCAGAGAGATTATTTTGCATGTGAGTCATATGAGTGGATAAGCCATTTATGGCATCGAAAAGTCTACTCTCTCAAGTAGATGAAGACGTGTGAGATGAAAAGAGACAGGAATGTTGAATACTAGTATGAGTATGGGAAGAAGGGTGAAGATGATAATCATCTATATCAATATATGATGTGGTACATCCTCCACATGTGCAATAGTATCGTAAAAAATAAAGTCGCGCATCTAATACTCGGGAAAATGACCGTTTTTTAACTTACTCAGTCTATATAGCCATCTACCTCCATGAAAAGCTAAGTGAAGCCTCTTTTGAAGCCATTTTTAATAAAAAAAAACTACTCAACCTATCATACCAAGCTCTCGGAGGTTGTTTTAAACCATATAAATCTTTTGAGGGTTTGAAAACATAATTTGAAAAATTTTCATGTTCAAAACCCGATGGTTGTTCAACATACACATCTTGATCAATAAAACCATTAAGAAATACACTTTTCACATCCATTTGATAAAACTTGATGTTTCTATAACAAGCATAGGCAAGAAACATTCTAACAAATTCTAATCTAGCTACCGGTGCAAAAGTTTCATCATAATCAATACCTTCCTCTTAGCTTTATTTCTAATAATTTTTCCTTTGTCATCCTATTTGTTCCTAAACACCAATTTTGTGCCTATAATTGGGTGATCATGTGGTCTTTCTACTAACGTCCAGACTTTATTTCTCTCAAATTGATATAATCATCTTGCATGGCCAAAATCCAACACTCATCTTTTAAGGCCTCATTTATATTCTTGGGTTCAACATGAGAGATAAGAGCAAAATTGTCAATTAGAGGCCTATAAGAGGAATGAGTTCTTACCTTTTTGGAAGGATCACCTATAATAAGATCTCTTGGATGATGCTGAGCATATTTCCAAGCCTTTGGTAACTCCTTTGGAATGCTATCCTCATCATGATCTTTCTCTTCGTCCTTTTGTGGAAGATTGTCTTTGTTTGATGTGTTTCATTAGATGTAGCTAAAAATCCACAAAGAAATGTTTTTACCCACACACAGTCTTATGTGTGGGTAAAAAGAATACATTTACCTACACACATATATATATGTTGGTAAATATTTGCAATAATACCTAGTTATTGGACATGAGTTACTGGTGCTCTCAAGGTTAAGTGGTGTAGGCATTTTTTACCCAATTTACAAAATTATGTTATGTATATGTGATATATTATAATCACAAATTGAACAATTAGCAAGTTCACTAATCAAGTTATTACTTGTTGAACCAAGAAGGGAAAAAGAAAGAATGGGGAGCTGGCTGTTAAGTTTAAGAAATAAGAAAAAATTGAGAATCAAAAAAATAATAATAAAGTGAAATAAGTTAGCGTGAGCTATTATTTTGTGAGGGAGGAAAGATAAAACAAGTGATTAAGCAGGGCCCTTAATGCCCAAATTATTAAGCCAAGGAGGACAAAAGAAAAAAGAATGAAAGAAGTAAAAGAAAGGCTAGTTGAAAGGATGGAATTTGGGCTGGAAAAATTATAGCATGAGTTGTCATTTTTTTTGGAGTTTGGGATGAAGCAAGCTGGTGAATCACATAATACAAGCTGCTAATTTAGATCAAGGTTAAGAAAATAAAGAAATCAAGGAAATAAAGAGAGAAAAATAGAGGATAGAAGCTGGGAAATAAAGAAAGGAAACTGGGGAAGAAAAACTAAAACCAAATCTGGAATTTTAGGTTAGAAAATTGGGGCTTTGAGAACCAATTCTTGAAGAAGATTTGGAGCTTCAATTTGGCAAGTGAAGCTACCCAAAATTTACGCAAGACCTCTTGGTAGAAGAAGATTAGAAAATCAAAAGGGGGATAGTTGACTAGAAAGTTGGGAAACAACTTGAGAACTTGAAGCTTGGAAACACTATTTAAGAGTAACATCTTTTTCTACATTTTTTTCTATTTATATTTGTTATGTAGCTAAGTACAAAATGTAATTAGCAATAAGGGCATTTATATTTGTTGATTTGGAAAAGAAAGTGAAGTGGAAACTAAGAAATTCATCGTAAGAAAAGCTTGTGCATCCAACTAGACCAATTTTGGTAAATCAGTCATAACTTAGTGTATAAAACTTTGATTTGGATAATTCTCATTGCGTCAGAAACTAGATTCAAAGGGCTTTCTAATGGTATAAAGTTTATGCTCTGATTCATTTCAAATTGATAGTGAAAATCTTGTAAATTTGACTCAAAAACCAACCTTGCACCAATAGGATTGGTGATAAGCTAATTTGGAGACTGATTTCAAGCTTATTATTGTTAAAATTTGAGCCAGTATTCTTCAAAAAAATTATAGTCCTTCAAATGTAGTTTTGAACCATAACCCTCATGCCCTGATTTTTGGCAGATTGTTCCTAGTGAAGGCATTAAGTTTGTTGAAAACCAACCCTGTTCAAATAGGATTGGTCAAGCACCATATTGTGGACTGATTTGGGAATTATTTTTGTTAGAATTTGACCTAGTGCCCTTCAAAAAAATTGTAGCCTTTAGATCTAGTTTTAGCCATATAATTAGTTTTGTCATGCGATTTATCAATTGAAAGTTTTGACAAGATGAACTATAGTCTTTAATTGGAGTATGCAAGTCATTGAACTGAATTTGAGTGAAATTTTGAAAATGATATGATAATTGATAGGGATAGTTGTCTTCTCTACAAATGTTTCTAAGTGAGTCTAGTTTTTGAGGGTATAAGGTTTAGAAAATTTGGTTGAGTGAAACGAGAATTATGCTTATTTGAGTGTGTATGAATCAATAAGCTATGGCCTTGCCTTGCGTCTTCTCTCATGGCAACTATTTGACCAAAAACCGCATGTAGGAGCCATTCACGGCATCTTCCCTGTCACTCCTAACTGCTCCAGTTTGTTATTTTTTCATCTTATCTTAAATACTAGCTAATTTAACCCCTCATTGTAGGTACCCTAATGTAACCAGTAAGTGTCATGAACCTCATTTTTACTTACAAATTACTATTATATAAAATTATGTGACTTATTATCGGTGTTAGAAAGCAAATGGTATTATGAAAGTAATATTACTTAGTGTGTTTTCTAAAATTCAATTTTATTTACAACTACTGTTTTACGAGATTACGAGACTTGTTAACAATATTTGCAGGCAATAGATATTTTCAAATTACATGACATGATACTACACTTATTATTGTTCTTGAGCTCATTATGAACCCAGTTGTATACTTAATTGCACGGTGACATATTTGTTCTTATAAAATGTACTAGTACTTATGCATGTTCATAATTGCTAAAAGATAACAATACTGAATCTAAGTCCAGGTGTGTACTTTATTGTACTGGCAATACTTACCCTTATTAAATTCAATGTATACTTTTGCTTGTTATACTTGTGTTGGGCCTGGCCTTGAGTCGATGGTCTTTGTTGAGCCAGCAACAGGCCTAGTCACCAAGTTCTAGCTACCTTCATCTCTCAGCACCTTCTGGCCTGCAAGGAAGTTTTGTAGGTCAAGGGGGTGTATGGAAAAAATACTTGGATAGAACTCAAGCAACCAAATTGGCAAGCGCCGGAGGTGACATGATATTGAATAATTGGTGAGTGCCAGAGGGAACATGATACAATTTTATTGGCGAGTGCCAGAGGCAACATGATCTTGAATAGTATTGGTCCAGACTTTGAGCGGTACATTTTGGAATCTTGAATAGTATTGGGCACGATCTTAAGTATGACTCGATCTTAATTTACACTTGACATGTCGTAAGCAGTACTTGATATAAAGCACTTGATATGATCATTATGTATCCTTTTTTATTATGTGTTTACTTGATTTAATATTTATTCCTATGTGCTACTAATTTGAGTAAATCCGCTTTTGTTTAGAAAAATATGTTTTAAAAAATTTTTTGACTAGAATTTCACAAAGGGGCCTAAATAAATTTTAAGCTCACCTTTGTTCAAATTTGTTTTTCTTACTGGTATCTAAACATGGGAAGAGGAAGACAGTGTGCAAGAAAAGAGTTTGCTAGAGTAGTTTTGTTAAATAGGTGGATGTATTTTGAGATACAAATGGCTCAAATAATGTAATCATTTTTGAAGATATATATAAAGTATAATGTTTAACTATATTTTTGGCATATGACTACTTGTGATTGAGACCTTGCGTGAGCCAGGCAAGCATCTCGATCAAGCTTCGAGTTAGGCCCTGGTTGGGGGCATCACATGAACAGCCTCCAATATAGCAACATTATTTTCCAGAGCTTTTTCCGTCAAGGCCTTTATCTTGCTCCTTGTTATAGGGCCAATGCATTGCCCTTGTAAAAGCACCCTTGTTTCCATTTTTCATTAGATAAAGCCTCGAATAAGGTGGTAAGAATGGTGATGTTGTTTAGTCTTATAAGAAAGGCTCTATGGGTTGGCAAAAAATTTTAAAATGTATGTATGATGGTCCTTTTGTACAATCTCTAGATCTTTTTTTGTGGGTATTTGGGAGGTTGTAATCATCTCTATCTACCGAAACTTCAATTTTATCTTGCAATAAAGGATGGCATATTGTTATCTCATTCAAAGGATCTAGACTAGTGTCTTCAACCTGCATAGGATCAGCAATGGCCATCTTCAACTTGCAGAATAGTCATGCATGGGCCTACAGGCTTAGCACGCAACTAGAGTTTCAGTAGCTCATTCCAACTATTTGGGCTTCATTCTTGCTGGCTCAAAATAAATATCCCAAGTTGGACTCGAGTGCTTAGACTTAACTTATATCATGGTCCATGTTAGTTAATTTTTCTAATGTAGGATAGGGTATTACATTTACCTCTCTTTATTAGGCTGTGTGTTCTCGCAAAGCCTAATCCATACCATAATTTTGGACTGTCCACTCAATTGTGTTTGATTATAGAGGTGGTCTTGCCCTTAGGTCAACGTATCACTTAACCTCATACAACACTTAGTTCCTCTATTTTCTTACGTAGTCATGGCCTAATACCAACAATCCAGTCTCACATCGTGCAAAGACCACACCAGATTCAATCTGATACCATTCTGCCACACCACAGGCACAACATGCAACTAGACTGTCAATAGCTAAGTCCAATTATTTGGGCTTTGTTGTTGCTAGTCCAAAATAGATATCCTAAATTGGACTTGAGTGCTTAGACTTATATCTTGGTCCATATTAGTTGACTTTTTTTATGTGGGACGGGGTATTACAAGAATCGTGTTAGTGCTTTGATGTTTCATGTATAGGTTCAGGAAGTGTTTTAGGCATGGGTAGTGTTTCAGGCACTTGATTGTGTTTAGCCATTTGTTAGGGCAGTGCTTCAAGCATGGGAAATATTTTAGACACAAGCTCAGTTCGAACACATATTTGGGTTTTAAATCATAACCAAAACTATAACTAGGTGGGTTCTTGTGTATATGATTTGAACAAACTAGAACGAGATTTCAAGCAAGAAAAGATTATAGATCAAGTAAAACACTCTTTGTACCTCCTAGTTAGACTTTTCCTTTGAAGATAATCAGTAAAATATGACTTGCGTTTAATGAATGTTACATTCATCGAGGCATAAAATTTCCTTGAGAGAGGATGATAACATTTGTACCTATTTTGACTTGAAGAATAACCCACAAACACACACTTTAGGGCCTTTGGATCCAATTTTTCTCTATTTAGACTATGACCATGAACAAAGGACACATATCTAGACCTTAGGGACAAGATTACTGGTGGTTTACAGGTTAGGATAGAATGCTAATCAAGTGTCCATAAGATTCGTGAAATCTACAATTCTAAAAGATTGCCAGTTTATGAAATGAGTGGCTATTAAAACTACTTCCCTCAAAATGTCATAAGCATATTTTTGTTATATAATAGGACTCAAAGGTGGCTAGTTTTTTCTCTCTGCTATCCCATTTTGTTGTGGGGTGGAAACTAGGAGTGGGTATAAATCAGTTAAGTGGTCCATATACCTAATATCCTAATCAAATGAACTGTATCCAACCTCCATTAGCTAGTTAACCATTTAGCAGGATACCTAGTTAAAGAGGATTATGTACCACAAGTAATCGAAATTGTATTGTATTATGTTAATTTGTAAAATAGATAAAAAAAAAAGTTATTACAATAGAAATACTTGTTTAAATTAAAAAATTACTAATAAAATTTCAATTGTTTTGCAGAACAAGAAATAGAAGTGTATACTAAAACTTTTGTATCCATTTTTTTTTAATAGTAAAAAAAACAATAAAATTAAAATTTTGTAGAACACCAGCAAGAAAAATACTTTTATTATCTTACATACTACATATGTAAATTATATGAAAGTAATTCTTTAGTGTTAAGAAAATGTGTGATAACCAAAACATAAAAACAAAGGCTAATATATAACTAAAAAGATTAAATGGAAAGAAAAATCCAGTACAATACTTAGGTTTTGAGTTATCTATTTTCTTGTTAGCACGCAGATTTTTAACACTGAAACCCTAATAAGAAAACCATTTCTTAAAAAGGCTTACTGGCCTACAAAGCCTCATTCCAATCATCCCTGTAAATTGAATGTTAAATCTCATTTCTTCATGACCTAAGCCTGAGGTGCTGCAGAGGTGGTTGTACCATTGGTGGCTGGACTTGCTATCGCTGCTGCTGCTTATGCTGGTTGATATGGCATTCAGGCATGGCAAGCCTTCAAAGCTAGGCCTCCAACAGCTAGGATGCATAACTTTTATGAGGGAGGTTTTCAGACAAAAATGACAAGGAGAGAAGCTGCTTTAATCCTTGGAGTGAGGGAAAGCCCGCCGCTAGACAAAGTGAAGGAAGAACATAGGAGAGTCATGGTAGCAAACCATCCAGATGCAAGTGGAAGCCATTACCTTGCCTCGAAAATTAATGATGCAAAAGATTTAATGCTTGGGAAGACCAAAAGCGGTAATTCTCCCTTTTGAGCAATGCGGAATAGCCAAAACCCAACACAATTTGTAAAACTATCCTAATTTTGTATTTCAGCCGAGATATTGCTCTGATGAAAGATTCTGGTGTGGTCACCTTAAGACCTAACGGCTACACATTGTTTGAAGGCAAATAGTTTATGTTGATGAGTTCACATACCCTTTTTTTTTTTTGGTGGGCTTGGATAATTAGTAGCTTAAAGAGTTGTCAAAATAAAAAAAAATAGTTATCTTAGATTTGAGAATGTGAGAATGAAATGACTATTAAGTCCTCAATTCCTTCGTAACACTCACTTAGATTAGTCTCTTAGACAAATATGCAGACTAATTCTCGTTAATCACAATTTTTTAAAAATTGATATCTGGAACTAGAACCCTTATTGCAAATGCGGTTCGATCAACCAGATTGCTTTTAGAATTCAGTTCAGTTACTTCCATTTTCAATTCGAAATGGATGGGTTTTGAGGTGTATTGGTTCTTTTTTTTTTTTTTTTTGGGTGGGGGGGGGGGGGGACGCTTACCCCTAGTAGAAACAAAAATGATTCATGATTTTTTAGGTTGAATTTTTTAAGAGTTTCCTACTTTGTTAGGAGATCATAAATCATGGGATTAGACAGGATAGGACTAGATCCATAAATCACAAGATTAGATTCCATAGGGAAGATCCATAAATCATGTGATTATATAGGATAGTTTCGATTTTAAATGCTATGATTAACATGTACATAAACAACCATGTTGCATTATTCAACAAAATACGATCCTTTTTTTTTAATTTCTAAGATGGTCAAATTCTGGTGGGCATATAATTCGAGTTCAACTCGAACGGCGACACTTTTTCTTTTCAAAATACAACTTGATAAGACATGTTTATTACACTTATTATGCCTGCGTGAGTAGTATCTTGTGATTTTACTCAAGTAGTTTAATAAACATATAAAAGGGATCAATGGCAAACACCCCACCACTTTTGAATTTACTAAAAGGAAAACTACAATATAATAATACCCATTTATAATAAAAAAAAAATGCAAGCAACCAATGGCAAACACCCCACCACTTTTGGATTTACTACAAACAAAACTACAGTAAATGTGAAGGCTCATTACTAATGTATCAAATACCAGTAGTTTATTATTTAACTATTTAGTTAAGTTGTTTATATACAACTACTAGAGTTAGGAGACATTGTAGCCTTAGTGTTAGATTACTCAAATTAGTAGGTAGATTTGCATACTTGAAAGATTTGACATCTAATGGTGATCATACAATTAATTACCAAAACCATGGTTGTTCATAATGACCCCTAGATTTTAATCGTATAGCCATCTGTTTATTTATCTGTGTGTTAATATCATTGGTGTTAAGATTAGCTTGAATAGGTGATATTGAAGCCAACGTAAGTAGAATTAGGTCACTGGGTTATGACACTAAAATCCTATGACCAAGGAATATTAAAGTAAATTATATTTGTGTGTGGATATGAATGTAATGAGTGAATGATTTGGGTTCTTTTTGAAATGAGATAATTATCACACCGATATAAGACTTCAAAAAAATAAATAAATAAAATTGGTAGTAGTAGTAGTAGTAGTAGTAGTAGTAGTAGTAGTAGTAATAATAATAATAATAATAATAAATGAAGAAAATAGAAGAAGAAATTGGATGAAGAAAATAAATGAGTGAAAGAATGGAAGGAATGCAAGTCGGTTGTACCAAACAAGCAAGCATGAGGTGGAGAAATTTTAAGAGCTGTTAGCATGGCAAGGAGACGACTCATGCTTTTATCTTTTAACCCATTTATAAGCTGGCTGGACTTGATAGAAAATTAATAATAGAAGCTCAGCCAAAGAGGAAAAAATCAGGCAGCAAAGAAATAGAGAGGAGAACAAGATTGAAGGAAAGGTTAGGAAGGAAAACTAAAGAGAAGTTGTTTTATCAACCCGATAGTTTACTTTTCTTGAACCTTTTGAGTTCACATATGAGTTATGGAATCATTGACATGATATATTTAAAATATGAACCTGAGAAATCAGGTTGGAACTTGGAAAAATTGGAGTTTATATATATAAACCTAAGAAACTTTTATGTATGCGTGATCTGGATCACCTTAGAAAACTAGTTATAGCTTGATAAAGAAAGCTTAGAATTTGTAAGTTCTTGGGTTGTTAAAAACTAGGAGCATAGGAATTGTTACGGGTGTAAAAAAAATCTGGAGGTTGTTGAGCTCCACCCTTCTCAAAACAATTCCCCAAACTGGCTGGAAACCAGCTTCGTACAGGTCACGGCATATTGTTATTCCCCTTTGTGATTGAATTTTAAGTGTAACAACTTTGAAATTATGGCTTTATGTCAACCAAATGATTTCAGTAAATAGAGTGTAAAAATAGTGGCAAATGAATAAGTATAGCTAGATATGAGTTGCTTTGACTGAATTGTTGTCGACAAACCCATACAAATAGTTTGTAATGCGCAGCTTTGGTAAATCGATCATAACTTGGTGTAAGAAACTTAGATTTGAATGATTCTTGATGATTTAGAAACTATATTCATAGGGCTTTAAAATGGTATAAAGCATACACCCAATTTTTGTTTAAAGTAATCGCAGAAATTATACAAAGTGGACTGAAAATTCGATTCTGCATAAACAGATTTGGTGAAGAGCTGATTTCAGGTGGGATTTGGGACTTGTTCTTGTTAACTTTTGGGTTCATATTCTTCACGAAATTTGTCAAATGTATAATGGAGTTTTCAACCATGTAAGCCGTGCAATCTGATTCTATGTGTATTAGCTCCAGCAGTAACACGTACTTGGCTGGACACCCAACCTGCATGAACAAGGTAGCAGCAACACCAATGTGTAGATTAATTTCGAACCTGTTCCTGTTGGAATTTGACTTGATACTCTTCACAAAAGTAGTAGCCCTTACTCTCTAGTTTCCAACCATATAAGCCACAATTCTTGATTATTTGTAGATTGAACTCATCATTCAATGAAAAATAGGCAAGAAAACCAAACCGCGTAACAGGGTTGATGATGTGTCAAGTTGTGGTTTAAAGTTGCACCTGTTATTGTGGGAATCTGAATTTGTTTTTTTCATGAAAGTTATAGTCCCTAAATGCTAGTTTCCATACCTATAAATGGTGAAGGAATTCAAGTTTTCTACCAAAGGTTATGTTCGATTGAATCTACACACTTGGGATGACTGTAACTTGAACATTGACAATCGATGAACTACTTTGTGATTGGGATTTAGCTAGATTATAATTGGATTTAGAATTGGATGTCTACGTAAAAAATGTTCTAAATTGAGTCTAGTTTATATGGGCATCACGTTGGTAAAATTTAGTGGAGGAAAAATAGAGTTAGACTCATATGTATGCAAGCTCCTCTTGTGAGAAATCCTAAATTTTATTATTTGTTCATTCAACTCGAGGCAATGGTTAACTGTATTACCTTTCATTGATAGGTGATTTGGGTGATCCCAATAGCGAGCAGTTGAAGAACCTCTAAATCTTGACATACCAATGAGTGTCCTAAAATCATTTTTATTTATTAACATCATTTTCTATGCAAATTGTGTGACTTGTTGAAAAAGCTCAATGATATGACTTGTTATTACTTGACGTGATATTGTACTTGAATTTGCTATGAACCCAGTTGTGTACTTTATCGCACTGGGAAGTACTTGTTCTTGTCAAATGTACTCGTACTTGTGCATGCGTACTTGTTTTGGACCTGCCTTGTGTATGTCCACTTTGGCTGAGCCGGCAGTGGGCCTGGTCACCAACTGTTGGCTGCCTTGGCATCTCGGCACCCACCGGCCTGCGAGGAGGTTTCGTAGGTTAAGGAAGTGTATGGGAAAGTACTTGAGTAACTCTCGAGATTACCAACCGATGTGATGTGGCCAGGGAATAAATATTGGCGTGCAAGACTTGAGAATTATTGGACTTTTGCCATGGCACAGTACTTTTGAATTGCGCTCGAAATACTCTCGAGCAGTGCTTGACTTGATTCATCAGTATCCTCCATTGTTTATTTGTTGAATTTGTTATTATTAGATCTAGATGACCCAGTTGTTACTTTTGTGTGTTACCTCATTTTAAAATAAATATTTTGACAAGGTATTTGAAATGATTTTATAAATGGACCTCACTGGGCTTCTAGCTCACCTGGCTTCTAGCTCACTCTTGCGATATTGTTTTCCTTACAAGCGATTAAGCACATGATAGAGTGGCGAGATTGGGTACTTGTTATACCATAAGCTTACTATGGTGGTGTAAATTTGAGGCCTAGATGGCTCGCACTCTTGTAATTATTTTGGGTTTTGTAATCATATATTAAATTTATCTATTTCGAAGATGTGACTAGTGAGTTCTAGCGAGAGATGGGTAGGCGCTCAGTCAGGATATGGTGAGTGTCTTGATTGAGTCGTCACAATAAATAATACCTATTTATAATAAAAATATGAAAGGGCCAATGCCAAACACCCCACCACTTTTAGATTCACTAAAATGAAAACTACAGTAAAATAATACCTATATATAAAAATAGAATCTACGCTCTCAATTTGCAAATACAAATACATTTTATTACATGAATAACTATAATTTATGTGTACTCAAAAATTACTAATTGCCATTATTTATAGGAGAAATAACAGCAATTTGGTTGGTTGTTTTTGCAACTATTCAAACAGAATTAAAAGATCTTCACTACAAGAAATTAAAGATTTATCCACACACAATATGTGTGGGTAAAACATTGTTATGTGTAAGGAAAACTCTTTACCCACACATAAATTAAATGTCGTCAAGTGTTGCTAAAAAACCGCGGAGAAATGTTTTTACCTACACGTATTCTTATGTGTGGGTAAAAATAATACATTTACCTACACATATATATGTTGGTAAATATTTATAATAGGTGTGGATAATTTAGCTGCCAAATGTGTTATGATGACGTGGAAGATGACGTGGTTGCTGACGATGCTTCCATGTCGGTAGGTTTTGTATGACGTGGCATGTGATGTGTCATATGACATGGCATGACATTTCTTTTATGTGTAGGTAAACGTTTAGCAATATGTGTGGGTAAATGGAGCACGATGTGTGGGTAAAAGGAGGTCAATGTGTGGCTGAATCTTCATACATATGTTCCAATACACTTCGTATGCGTGGGTAAAAGTCACTCAATGTGTGGGTAAAAGTCGCTCAATATGTGGGTAAAGATAGGCCAATGTGTGGCTAAATCTCCATAGATATATAGTAAGACACTTCGTATGCGTGGGTAAAAATATCTACATGTGTAGATAAAGTAGCATTTTTTTTTTTTTGTTAGCATTTGTATGTGTAGGTAAAACCCTTATATGTGTGGGTAAAAGTATGTGCATGTAAATGTAAGCTACCTGCATATGTGGCAAAAATCATTTGTATGTGTAGATAAAATGTACCTGTATGCATTTTAAATTTCAATTACATTCATACCTTATAAACACAAGAACCAGACAAACTAACTAGATTTCCATATCACAATCCAAACATCCAAACATCCAAATATTTAAACATCCAACACAAATTTAAAAGTAAGACAAGTAGTACGTTCAAATAGAAAACAGTAGAAATATCACAAAAGATGGCTTACTAAAGCCATAGAACCAGTATCAGCAATACATAAAATGTCACGCAACATCATTATATCCTGAATTAACATCAGCAAACTCATCGCTACTGCTTGCGAGAATGAGAGTGATCGGAATGGCGAGAGGCTGGATCAATGTGTCCTTGTGCCGGGCTGAGATGGTCCTAAGCCATGATCTGATGGCACATGGGGTACAGATGGTGGAGGCATAATATTCTTCGATGACAACACATGTTGTATATTCTGAATAGTCCCTCTAGAGCTCGGTAAAACGAGACTCGTTTTACCTTTCCCTTAGCAAAATGTCAAAAAAAAAAACTGAATTCCTGAAGAGCTTGCCACAATTGATTACAGAGTTCCAAATAATATAACATTCCATGTTGAGAGTTTGTTAAACTGCACAAGATCTTTTACTTCCTTCTCCTGGACATGCCTTATGTAATAGTATCTCTGTTCGTAGTACTAGTACCTAATTACTGAAAATTTCCAGATACTATATCCAAATTTGTAACCTTGCCCTTTTAATCTTGTAAAGGTTTGGTACTTAATTTGCATTAAAATTCCATTTCAATTGCTAAAGCCAAAAACCGGTCAAAGAATCATTTCAACAATGAAAAAACATGTACTGGCCTAGCCATTCCATCCCTCTGGATCAGCGAGCAAACAAGCAGGCAGAAAAGAAAACCACAGAGACCAATTAGAGTGTCTCACGTGTGGGTGCAGCTCAAAGTTGGTTACACCTGAACTAGAATATTTTAACTACACTCTCCCTCCCCTTGTCAACTTTTAATCAGTTTTTAAAGAAAACCACAAACAACTCTAATCAGTTGTAAATGACTGTTCCCTGATCCCTGTTGCTGTTTGTTATAGTTCACAGAACCAAAGCTGGACTGGTCAAACCTCAATTGTACCCTCCTCAAATTCATTTCCAACTGCTTGTATTTTTATAGAACCAAACTCAATTAAAAAATAATAAGATTTTATAATTTTTTTATAATATTTTGTTACCACAACATTTTATTTAAATTTTTAAATCTGATTCTTAGGTCCATGTTCACCCTAACATGATGAGCAGCAAAAGTTGGTTAAGAACTCAGTTTCGAATCATCAAAAAATTTATTTTACCATTCCCAAATTCCAATCATTCATGAGATCAAAGCTTGAGGAATGGAACAAGCCCAACATGGTAACTCTGTGTGGGAAATTTTAGCATTGTATCTTTACCCCCTAGTGACTTCGGAGAGAATTCTTTTAATTTTTTTAAAGGGAAAAGGGTCATTGTATATTAACAAAGACTTTGAATTATTGGCCTATATTCGATAAGTACATACTAATTTCTTAAGCTAATTATGACATCCTTTTAGGCCATACCATATTCTTGCAGCTGCATGTATGCAACTGCTGCAATAGGCAGTAAAACTTTATGGAGTTCCCCATCGGACAATGCCAATCAATATTAAACACAGAGACCAACAACATCATAGTATGAATAATATTGGATACAACCCTTCAATATGTATGAAAGATTAGACAAAAAATTGACTAAAAAACATGTATCTTGGTCCTGGAAGTTTTGTCGGTTTGGTACTTTGGTTACCTTAATTGGTCCTTTTCAATTGTTAAGTTCTCTTTTGACAAATTTCAACGAGTTAATTGCATTACGGTAATATACTAATATTGATTAGGCTCTTTATTTATTTGCATCCGGTCCACATGCAGCTCGTCATATGGTGCTCCCATTCAAATAACACTTTTGCGAGCCTAAAATATGTAATATTATGTTATATGTAACTTCTAAAAAACATGATTATTTTATATGAATTTGAGTCCTGAAAAGATGTCAAGAGAACAATTCAAGACTTGGAAAATGAAAACATTAGCCTACACCAAAAAATAATAATAATAGACAAGTACATTATTAAATAATACACCGAAAATGAAATTTCAGTTCAAAGAAGCATCATGTTATTTAACATTTTTATTCTTAAAAAAAATTATGCTCTTTGTCACTTTTACTTCTTAGACCAAAAGTCATGAAATGACCTATAATCTCTACATGTGATCCAAAATGTTAGTCTTGCTAGATACCAGAACAGTATTTGAAACTACTTAGAGTCCAGTTGAGTTTTATTAGACTTTGAACATCATGCTAAGTACAATGAATTAGACAATCACTTATATCATTATGCGCATGCCAAACTCCAAAACATGGAGAATCACTTACGCATTCCATTACTGCCCAAACAAGAAATATATATAGTCTAGAATACTACTTTGTTTGAGAAACAATTAATTATATGAAACAAACACCAATCATATTAACGCACAAATACAAACAGCCCTGAATTTTTATTTGATCATACTAACCAACAACCACTACATACAAACTGAAAAAGTGAGGCTGGAACTTGGAAAATGAACAAGAAAAAGCTCCCACCTCTCATCAACTTAACAACTATCTTTTGTAGCAAAATCTGTTGGCACTCCTCAGTAAAATTATGTAGCCAGATAAATAATAATGCATCCCACATACCATTAGAGGCGATTATAAATCTTCCTCCAGTATTTGAAAGCTAACAACCAAAGGAAGTTCGTGGTATTAATTATATTAAAAGAGGAGAAGAAAACTCATTCCTATCAACAACTACATCACTTGCTTAATATTATGAATTACGATAATGAATTCTCCATCATCTGTATCACTAATTAAATTTGAAATATACAATCCACTTGGCCAGTATCGTAGTGGACCAACCTGGAGATCAAAAAGAAATTTTGATTCAAAAGGCACAATCTTGTTAGTTGAATTTCTTAGATTAAACTCTTTAGCCACCAAAAAATTAACTTATTTTCGCTACCTCATTGCACCCAAGGAAGAGTTAAGAAACTTTTACGTAACAAACGCTAGTATAGTAGCTATTGCCTTGCATTCTTTGATTCATTGCCCTTCTTGTGTCACCTGATACTCCTTGGTAGTAGTTAGCTAGGCCATGAAAAAGATGCAGATTTCTATTACCCTTTAAAGAGTGCATAATCCACCGAGTAGTGAAAGTAAGTTTAATGTCTTTGTTAGCCTGCTGTGCCAGTACTGCTCCAGTCAACAAAACCATGCGTTTTTATGACACGGGATCTATCTGAATTTTTTGGAACATTGTGATTGTCCAGATTTACGCACTATATATGTGCCAATATATTATCCTACTCCTATTTGAATATGTATTCTTCTTTTCTCCCTCAGAAAAGAAAGTGTTCAATCTCCTCTCGAGTCTTGGGATGCATAAACTCTTGAAGCAACTTCAGCCTAAAAAATGCGCATCTAGATTCCAAAATTTAGCAAAAGAAAAAGTGCAAAAGAAGGCGTTGATCAATGTTAGACTCCTCATCTCTTTGCTGTCTTTTGCTTAATGCTTACTATTACAGAGTATACTATTACAGAGTATAATTTTCTATTTTATTTATTTATTTATTTTTTGTTCCTTCTTCTTTATTTGGGCAGATTGGAAGAGATGAGGAATCAATAATGCCTAAGAATCACTTTTGGGAACAAGTGTCAACAAGTTTTCTTTGAATAATGCCTATGACTACTTAGTCATAGAACTCAAAACCAGATGAATAAACAGCGACATTCACCCAATAAGAAAGAATGTCTTACCTCTTTGAAGGAGCAAATACAGTTGCTCGGCGTGGAGGCGACGAAGACTGGCGAGACGATGCTCCGGCGATGCAGGGCAGTACAACTGAGGGTGCTTCGGCGATAAGTCTTAGTTAGGGCAGAGGAATTTTGGAAAAGGATGTGTTCTTTTTGTGGGAAGGATGTTTTCTTTTGGGGCTACTGAAAGAGTATTGATTTGTGGGGAGTACATTATTTTTGACCTTTTTTAATTAAGTTTTCATATTGTGATCAAATTACAATACTAACCATTTTCTATTTACAATTTAAATGTATAAAATTGTATTTTTGTTAAAAATCATGGATAAAAAAGTCATATCATATTACTACCCCATTATTACCTACACATATTTAACATTTCCAATTATGTGTGGGTAATATGGATAATAAAAAAAGGAAAAACCACATCAGCATTGTAAAACTTGAAAATATTATAGTATTACCCACACATAAGGGACATGTTTCACTTATGTGTAGGTAATATTAACTTCCAAAAAACACATCAGCATTCCAAAAAATTTGACAATTATTTTCGCCAATTTTATGTGTAATAACAAACATTTACCCACACATAATTTAATTAACAAAAAAGACATGTCAATATTTCAAAAAATTTAATAATACCGCCAATTTCTAAATTTTGGGGGGAAATTCTCCCACCAATTTTATGTGTAACGAAAAACTTTTACCTACACTTAATATGAATAACAAAAAAACCATGTCAGCATTTCAAAATTTTTGATAATACCGCCAATTTCAAAATTTTGAGGGAAATTTTTCCCATCAATTTTATGTGTAATAGAAAACTTTTACCTACACATAATATAAAAAACAAAAAAGCCACATCAGCATTATAAAAATTTTGAAAATGCAGCCAATTCCTAATTATGGAGGGAAAAACTCCCACCAAATTTATATGAAACTATAGATATTTACCTACACTTAATAAATGCCCAATATTTAGTAATTCTTCTTATTATATTTACCCACACATATAAAATAGATGTGTGGCTAAATACCCACACATATTATGTGTAACAATTTTATGTGTGGGTAAAAACTAAATTTCTTGTAGTGCTTGTATGTGTAAGTGAATAATTTGTGAAATATATGTGTGTATGTTTGGCTGGCAGTACATATTTGTTTATGATAGAGACACTGCTTGAGTAAATAGAATTTAGTAGTATATTACACTTTTAACAATACAAAAATTTCAATATAAAGTATTTTTTAATACAAAAGACTCTTAATCTTTTATTTTGTATCCCCTTAATACAGCATATGTGAAGTATCTTACGTACGCTTCTTTGTAATTTTATTGTTTATAATTAGCTGACATGTGTTTCTTTGTATTCTTATTGTTTATAATAGTGAAATATAATCTCTTTTTTCTTAATGTTCTTTAAATACTAAATTATGATATATTAGCTTCATTGAAATTCAACGTTAACATTTTTTTTATGTCACTAATTTACTATACTAGAATTTCCCATTTTTTGAGCATGGATAGCCCACTGTAGACAACAATGCATCTTGATCATTCTTTCCCTACGTCAGGTAGTTTCTTTCTCAATTTATTGCTTCTTCACATTTAAGCAAAAGCCTACCAAAAAGTTTAGGTAATCAAATTGTTTATGTTTTAAAGTTTTCCGTTTTTTCTCTTTTGAAAGTATTGAGAAAATCAAAAAGTTAGAATTGAATTCAATTATCAGTTGCCGTATCAAACCATATGATTGTAGTTATGATTGTTAAATAAGTTTCAAGTACAAAATTTTTCTTTCTATGAACCAAACTATTTGAAACTTGATTAGTTTATACTTAAAAAAACTATTGCAATAGTATGTTAAGATAGACTCCCTTTTCCTATGTCTAGAAACTTATACATTTATTACAATTAATGTTTTAAATTTACATATGCAACTAATATGTTTTCTATAGAAAAATTATCTCTATGGACTTTTACTGAATAACAAACAAAAATTCTAGCCAAGATTTCAAAATTTTCATCACATCCAATTTAACTTAACCATGGAGGTTAACCCAACTTCAGATTTGTTGACAAAAGTTTTCTCAAGGTATAGCTAGGGGTGGAGGCATTTTGAGGGATAGTAATGGAATGTTGATGGGAGCTTTTATAAAGAATTTGGTGAATGTGATGTGATGAATGAGAGATGTGCTTTGTTATATGGCTTGCAATGGTGCAGGTATTGTAGATACCAAATTTTGACACACCATTTATTTTCAAACACCGGGGGGCATGTTTGCACTTTTTGGGATAAATTTTAATTTTTAATTTTTAATTTTCAATAATCTGGGGGGGGCAAAATGGTAATTTTATGTGTAAATATTTTTCTATCAGCTTTTGGGGGTTTTAAATTCATATTTTTGCTTTTATGTGAATTTATTAATTTCTTATGATTTTTCTGGATTTAATTGGTATTCTTTATATTTTTACCAGCACAAGGGCAAAATGGTAATTTCGTCTCGCGGATATCATTTTAGCTCATTTTTTTGTTCCAAATTCATTTTTCTAATTTTTTAAGGATGTTTCTGAATTTTCTTGATTATTTCATAGACGATTACTATTTTTTTAGTGAATTTTCATTTACAAATTAAATTCATTTTTCACCAATTTTGAGTCAAAAATACATTTTCTAGTGTTTTAAGCTTATTTGTAATTTTTGGTAATTTTTTGAAGTCAATAGCTATTTTTTTGTGAATTTTCATTGCCCAAGGGTAAAATCGTTATTTTATAAATTAAATTTATTTTTCACCAATTTTGAGTCAAAAATGCATTTTCTAATGTTTTAAGCTTATTTGTAATTTTTGATAATTTTTTGAGGACAATAACTATTTTTATGTGAATTTTCATTGTCCGAGGGCAAAATCGTCATTTTACACTTTGACCGTGTTTTTCTCATTTTTGAGCTCTAGTTTTTATTTTTGAAATTTACTGTGAATTCTTTTTGAAAATTTAGAGATCGTTGTCATATTCCTTGTATTAATTTTTAATTCTAGGGTTAAAAAATATTTTTTAAAATAAAATTAGCATTTTTAATGCCAGAGGCGTTTTTGTCATTTTATACCATTCTTGGCCAACAAGACAAGTAGATTATAAATACCCTCTTTAATAAGCAGAAAAGAGGAAAAAAAATAGAGAAAATCCAAAAACACATTTGATTTTATCCATTAAAGATTATACACACACAAAAACACCATAAAACACACACATAGCCGTCTTCTTCAAAAAACGCGATACTGTTCACCTCCACTGTTCATCATTTTTATGCAAGAAGATACTACTGTTACTATTAGACCCAAAAGAAGGTAATATCTTAATTTGATTGCTTGCCTTGTTAGTTCATGTTCTTCCATTTCACTGTCAAAATTGAATAAATAAAGCCACAAAATCTGGTTTTTGATTTAAGTTGATTTTTTCTGAATTTTTGCTTGATGTTTTTTATTTCCGGGCAAGGTTAATGTTTTTGGGTTCTCTCCACCGTCTCTTTTTCTCTGCAACCACCAACAATCCCTTTAACCACCACTCTAATCTCTGCCTACTCAACCCCATTTCTCACCGTCTTTCTTCTGCCTTCACCCAGAACCTCACCAGCTCTCCTCCACCACTCGCCTTCACTACCACTTCAATTGTTGAACCTCCCCAACAAGCCAAGAAAACCACAACCTGCAAAAGAAATTAATCCTCTACCACCACTGAATCACCCGGAAACCACCCAAACATCAAATCCAATTCAATCGCACACCACATAACACCACCACCGAATCAACAAAACCACCCAAAGCCAGCCCCTCCCCTCCTGCAATCACTACAAAAACTTCACTAAGGCCCACAGCCCCTAAACCTGCATAGAAGCCACGGTACCACAGCCCCAAATCCACCGTACCACAACCTCAAAATTAGACCCAACAACGACAACAACCCAAACAAGCTATAAGCTACCAGTTTCAGCCATCAAAACCATTTATCGCAGCCCACCTCCACCAGATAAAGCCTTCGGAATTTTTTTTTCTTCACTTCAATTTCGCAGCCATTAATTGGTAATTTCATTTGGGAACATTGATGGGTTGATTGTGAACATAAATCAGAAGAGAAATTTGCTTCTTGACTTAGGGGATGTGGGGTATTGTTTGATCGATTGAAGTAGGAGCTAGAATAGAGTTAGGAATCTGTGGTGAATTTCTGGTTTGGATGACTGAATTGAAGATTGGCCTTTCTCTGTTTCGTTGTCTTTCTATTTTTAAGCATTTGTGCTGTGTTTGGTTTTCTCTTGGCTCAAAAGGACCGAACAGAGGTTTGATGAATTTGAGGCTTTCTGAAGGTAAAAGAAATTCAGGAACCAAGCTGATTGGTTTGGCAATTTGAGGGTATATTTTCGGTGCGTTTCAGTCAAAGAGACGAATTGGAGTTTGGGGGAAGTTTAATTTATTGAATCTAACTTGATGTAATTCTCAAACGTGGGTGGGGTAGGGAATGTGAATTTAGTTGATATCTGTGAAGAAGACAATTCCAGAGTATTGAGTTTTTTAATATTTTCTTTTGTTTTCTTCGGTTTTTTCTTTAGTTGTTTTAGTATTTGTGTTCCGATTAAGATTTACTTTAGTTTGTGGCTTGGATAATTAATCTAATTAATTAGTCTAATTTATTTTACAACTTAGTTTAGACTTTTTTTTTCTTCTTTTGTTTTTCTTTACCATAAATGGGACATTTGCATCTTAGCCCCTAGTTTTTTTTATTATTATATATATATATATATATATATATATATATAATGATAGCTTTCCCCATTAGATTATAATTTCTACAGCTTAGGCCATCTTACTTACAGATTGCCCCTTTTAATTTAGTTTCTTTCATTTAAATCCTAATTAGTTGCTGATCTGGTCTCCAAAACTTGCTGAAATTTTCAACTTTACCCCCATGCTTGCTGGAATTTTAGACCACAAACTTGCTGAAATTTACATGTTTTCCCCTCATGCTTGCTAGAATTCATATGTTTCATCCCTCCGACTTGCTGAAAATTTTTTCTAAGTCCCTTAAACTTGCTGGAATATTGGTCCCTAAGTCTTATATTGCTGAAATTGTATTTTTAATTATTATTGCTGCTAGAATTGAGTTTTTTTTTAACCCCATATTAATTGCTGGAAATTATATTTTAGTCATTTATGTTGCTGGAATTTGTTTTAAAACCTCCATTAACTGTTAGAAATTGTATTTTAGTCTTTTATTTGTTGCTGGAATTTGTATTCTAATACTTATAGCTGCTGGAATTTTTTATTTTAGCACTTTTATATAGCTGAAAATTACAATTTGACCTTATACATTGCTGGAAATTATATTTTGTCCTTGGGTTTCTGGAGAATTCCGATTGAAGAAGAAATCGAATTGACTGCGGAATCTTGGAATCTTTGTTTAGTTGTTTAAATTGAGAACCGAACGACTTGGGGTATTTTTTCTTTTGGGTGACGTCATGTATTCTATTTAGTCATTAATTTAGTTATAGCATCTTTTTGTACTGATTCCATCCGTTCCATTAGTTTTCAGTTTAATTGATCATTCTTTATTGGTTTACTTTATATGCTTAATTAGTTTTCTTAATTTGCCGAATGATCTTAGTATTATTTCGGCTCTGTTTGGTCTCGACTTAATTATTGGGTCTTGTGTAATTTTAACTTTTAGGCATTATCTTTTAGATTTTACCTATTTTAATAGTAGGCATTTATCTTTCTTAAAACCTTTTAAGCTACTAGAATTGGTCTGTTTTAGTCTCCATATTTGCTGAAATTTAATTTAATTTTTATTTAATTTAATTTTTATTTAATTTAATTTTTTTATTTATTTTTTTATTTTTTTTATTTTTTATTTTTTGACCTCTTCCATTTAGTGTTAATTTACAATTGTGCCCCATACTTACTTGAATTTATTATTTAGCCCCTAGATTTGTGTGAATTTGTTTTTAAGCTTTTAGTGTCATAGCCGTCCTTATCCTAATTTTGTTAGTGTTCACATATTTTTAGGTTTTATTTATTTAAATCATGATACATTGACGTGTGTATTCATTTTGATTAGCATTTGTATCGGGTCTTCGAGAGATATCACTATTTCTTATTAATTTCTCTTTTATGTGCTCCAATGTGCCTTACGTGATTTTTATGCATTTTATTCACATATTTCCTATTTGGTATGTTCTTTATGTATTTATTTCTTTCATACGATTTCATTTTTTAATCTTATTATTTCTTTATTATTATTTTGATAAAAAAATGTAATATTTTTGTATTTAGCTAGTCAATGTAATAGTTAGATTATTTTTCTCATATTTTTAGCAAAAAATTTATGTAATTAGATAGAAAATGTAATAGATAGGGCATTTTAAAATTTTTCCCCTTAAATTGTAAATCAAGCTCCCCAGTGTAATAGTCAGGGTTTATTTGCTTTTGCATGCTTACGTGTTTATTTCTTTTATCGCTTTTCTTAGGATTTTTTGCATTTAGATATTATGCTTATGTGTTATGTGCTCCTGTGTGATCTTATATGTTTTTATACGTTTAATTTGCTTTTAATTCATGCTTTAATATTTAATTCATGATTTACGGTATTCCGTTACCACACTAGTCCAACGCTGGTTGTGGCTTCATTCTTTTCCCGCTAGTCCAATGCTAGTGGGATTTTTTAGAAAGGGCTAGTCCAACGCTAGACCCTTAGGACATTTTAATGTTAGGTGCATTTGTGTGCATTTCACATCTCATTTCACACACTTTTTAGTTTTCTTTCCATTTCGCATGATTTTATTATTATTTATTTAGTTAGTTATTTACTTATTTATTTTGACACATTTTTAAAATGCATTGACATTTAGATTGCATCTCACTTAAAAATTAAGACATTTGTGTGATTTGACTAGAAATAGTCGTCTACTCACGTGGGAAGCGGTGGCGTACAAGCCGTTCTTCCCTCCGTGAGTAGATACATTCAGTCACGAGTTATTAGTCTCCCGTACCCGTCATGTTGTATGCCCACCTTCTTTCTTCACTTACTATATATTATTTTCTTTTCTTTTCGCATCACATTTTGCATTAAACTTGTGACTCCCTCGAGGTCTTGACTCGGGTTTTGCAATTAATGTGATAATTCCGACCAAGCCTTGACTAGACATTCCAACCCTCCCGATACCCACATTTAGATTTAGGATTTGCATTCATATAGATACATCCAAACGCGATAGAACTTAGGGTTAATTTAAGAAATTTTGATTAAACCTCGCAACTAGCCTTGGCTAGGTTGAAAGGGTGCCTTAGGCGCAAGCCTTTGCCTTCCCTTTCTTCAAATGTGACTCCCGGACCTTTTTCTTTTGTTTTTCGTAGACCGGAGTCGAAAAGGGGTTTTAAATGATTTTTCTAAAATTTTTATTTTGTTAAACGATTTTTTTGGGTGACTTGGTACACCCTAATTCAGTACCAAGTGGCGACTCCATTTTCTAAGATAAAACCCTTTTTCAAAAATTATTTGGCCAAACCTGTCGCATTTTTAGTCCCGGCCTTGTTTTCTTTAAAATGCTATTTTTCTTAAAATACACTTTTTCTACTAAAATTTGATTTTTCTCACACACACAAGGTTTTTTCCAAAAACTTTTATTTTCGAAAAGGTCACCGAATCAGACCGTCTTTTTAGGACGCAACAGGTATAATGGGCACTTACATATTCAAACTACATTAGATTCACAATTATTTGTTCAGTTGGTTAACTTTAATGCAATTGGAAGATGGCCCTTGTGCAATGTTCTTGGTCAAATTTGATTATCACTTGCTTCTCTATGTGGACAACTAAAACATATCTACATAGAAGCAAATGCAGTGGTTGACGGGCTTGCAGCAATAAATCGCCATCAGGACATTATTTTCCAATCTTTTCAATAGCTACCTTCTATAATCAAATCTCTGGCTAATTTTGACAATGTCGAAATGTCATATGTTAGAACCATAAATGTAAGGAAGTAGTACTCCTTATTTAATTATTTTGGCATGTAATGGAGTTACGATTTATGCCCTTCTTCTTTAACCTTATAGTTTTATATTAATAAAATAGAAGGGATGGCTACCCTCCGCGTATATAGAGTTATTTGACAAAAAAAAATTAGGGAAAACTTTTATTAAGGACGATGGAACTTTTAAAATGTATAAAGAGGGCAAATGTTTTACATAATTATTGATAAGGGAAAAAAATTATTTTGAATAAAAAAATAAAATTTATTATTAAGTAAATAGATGTTCATAGCCCTACTACTCTATATTAGATATTTTAACCAGATACAATCTGTACGCAATTACTTGGTTCTTTTCTTACCTACTACACTCAGAAACAATTACTTTAATTATTCTTCTCTTGCCCATCATTCTCAAAACCTCAAAATAAAAATAATCTCCTTAGTAGGTAATAGAACCATCAGGAGAAATAACATTTTCACCTCCACAATGGCAAAAGCAAAAAATTGTTTTTTTCCATCACTAACAGAATACCTGCAAGAATACTCACATAAATTATTTATCTTTATAAGTGTCATTCATCAACTAAAATTTTCTATAAATAAATAAACAACTTGTGAAAATAATTTTTGGATGTGACTTTTTCTCATGTTTTAGTATTGCAAGATGATATTAAGCAAATTTTGAACATAATCAACAACTAAATACCAGTAACAGTATCAAATTTTTAACTAAATAAAATTAAGATTCTAAAAAATTATGTCGTACCCTATTTCCGAAGACATAACAAGCCACATCAAAAGTTTTACTCTATTATGCAAGTATCAATATATGAACCAACTAAATTATCAAATATACTATAAAATAAAGAATATATTATATAATACATGAAATCTCATCAAATGTACGACTCACAAAAAATAGGACAATATGCTTAACTTTAGCTATTGGCTTAATTTAGGTAATATTTTGTCAATACTAGTTGAAGAATGTGCATAAATACAGCAATAAATATAGTAATATTTTGACTTGATCTCTAACAATTATTGTTTAGCCCTATGTTTAAATTGATTCATTATAAAAAAAGTTAAATTGATAATTTAAGGTGGGAAATAAATTAAATTGTGATTTTAAGATAGAGTAGGATAGTATGCTAGAACTACGAGTACATAATTGATGTTGATGGGTATGAAATTAAATAATCTATCTCATGTTTTCTATTACAAAATAAGGCCAATTTGAACAAAGACTGTGAAACTTCCTAAAAATGGATATAATAATCGAGTAACAAATTAACTCGACCCTTAACAATAACAATTATTGGTTAGCTTTGCCCTATCATGGATAAATTGCCTCATCACAACAATATAAATGTAAATAAATATATAATTTTATATAGAGCAATATAAACATGCTAATCATATGTGGAGAATTGATGCTTGGGACATATAATAAAATAAAATTTACAATATAAAAGTTTCACAAAATGGACGTGAGAATCATTATATGCATCATTGACAACAAATTAATTTATGAGATGTATTCCTATTTTCACAGAATAGATACAATAATCAAGCAGTAAATTAACTTGACCTGCAGTAACATGCTGTGGTATGTACAAAAATGATGCTTGGGGATTTAATAAACTCAATCTCCTATATCTGGTGATGTGAAAATTTTACAAAATAGATATGACAATTGGTATTAAATTAACTTGACCATTAACAATCATTGGTTATATATGCCCTATTATTAAAGGCCTAAATTGTTTTATCACACAAAAATTAAATTGTTATTTTAAGATAGAGCAAAAGTGATGCTTGGGGAGATTTAATAAACTAAAATTCCTATATTTGATGACGTGAAAGTATTACAAAATGGATATGACAATCAATATAAGCCTCAATAGCAACAAATTAATTTCAAAGATCAATTTCAATTTACAAAATAGAAAATTAACAAATTCTAAGCAATCAAAATCTACAAATATTAACACTAAAATAGTGTGCAAGGTGAGATTTTATCTTAAATATGACAATAAAAATTACATAATGGAGAGATACCTATTATAATAAAGATTTGACATGTAGAATTCTTAAAAATATACTTTGAAATTAGGGCTTTAGAGATATTGCAAAAGAAGTAATGCGATAGAGAAATACTTACGTATGTGTGGAATTCTCTCAGCCTTGGGTAGGTTTGATGCTAAAACTTGAGATGAGAGATGATTTTACTTTAGAGGGTGTGAATATGATGGGCAAGGGAATAATGATAAAGTAATTGTTTATGAGGATGGTGGGTAAGAAGAGAATGAATCAAGTAATTACGTACACATTGTATCTGGTTAGAATATGTGATGCAGAGTAGTAGGGCTATGAATGTCTATTTGCTTAATAATAAATTTTATTTTTTATTCAAAATAACTTTTTTCCTTATTAATAATTATGTAAAACAATTGTCCTCTTTATACATTTTAAAAGTTCCACCGCCCTTAATAAAAATTTTCCCAAAAAATTATCCATGGAAAATTAGGGCTGATTTCAACAACTATAATAATGTGTATTGTATTGATCACCGAAAAAAAGAATGACAATCAAAACAATGTTCACCAGAAGAGAGCTCAAGTTTGACATCCAACTAACCTCGCATACATCAATTTCATGATAACTCAAATAATTTCAGCACAAAACAAACCATAGGAAGCATCAACTTATTATATGTGTAATTATAAGAAAATTAAATGCAAGAACATGTTTTTATATTTCAGCCTCATCATAATGCATCAAGTTGACGTTTTATTTTGTGGAGTGATACTGCAACATCTTGCGTAGTAATCCTATCTCCAGGACATTCCTTGCAGCAATTTAAAGCCAATTTGAGTATAATTGAAATGCACTCTAGCTTTTGAGTGAAATGCATATCGTCTAGCCGGAGTAAGTTAGAATCTATGACCTGAGCTGTTGCATGAGGTAGAGAATCTTCTATCCAACTCTTTAGGCTCACATCCCCAGAAAACATTTCATCGTTAGGCTTCATTCTTGAAAATGTTTCCATGATGACTATGCCAAAACTATACACATCAATTTTTGTTGATACCTGTCCCTCCAGTCCATACTCTACAATACAAATGTCAATCTATCAATTTGTTTGAAACCATAGTAGGAACAGTAAGATAGTGGGAAAACTAAACTTATTGAGTAAAACAAAAGAATTACAAATAAAAACCAACAAGAAAAAGCTAGATTTCCAACCTGGTGCAATATATCCCAGTGTTGCAAGGGTCTTGGTATGTAAAATACTATTTTCTTCATCTAAAAACTTGGCAATGCCAAAATCACTCACATGTGCAACCATATCATCGTCAAGCAATATGTTAAGAGGCTTCAAATCACAGTGAACCACTGTTGTTGTAGAACCATAATGGAGGTATTGCAATGCAGAAGCAACATCTATCATTATGCTTATTCTTTGCATCAAATCTAAGAATTGGTTGTGAGAGTACAACCATTTTTCTAGGCTCCCATTAGGCATGTAATCAAGAACCAAGGCTTTGAAGTCAAGGTTAGAGCAACTGCCAATCACTTTGGTTAAGTTTCTGTGGCGAAGGTTTCTTAACACTTCACATTCTCTATCAAAACTCGTAAAAGTAACTTCCGTTGACAAATCGAAAACTTTCACAGCCACAAGTTTCCCATCTAGCATCCCTCTATACACTGATGCAAAACTCCCTATGCCAAGTAAGTTGCTATCGTCATAGCCATTGGTTGCTTGAGCAAGTTCATTATATGAAATCTTTTTTGGTAATCCCTTGGGCATTAAATCAGTTGTTCTTGGGACTTCATCCTTCCGTCGATATATTAAAAATAAAACTGCAGCAATTGTTACAACTGCTGCAATCCCTAACAAAGTCCCTATCACTTCAAGTATTTTCTTCCTGTTTGACCTCTGAATAGGAGAAGTATTACAAGGAGGAACAAGAAATCTTTGAGCGCCACACAACTCATCATTAAACATGAATGATTTGTGTGTGAAATTCTTAAAAGGACCACTAGAGGGAATTTCACCACTTAAGTAGTTGAAGGAAAGATTAATGTATCTGAGATGTGAAAGTTTCTCCAAGGACTTTGGGATTGGACCTGATAGATGATTATGGGACAGGTCCATAAATTCCAAACTTAACATATGATTGAGGGACTCTGGAATAGGTCCTTCAAGTCTATTTTGAGCCAAAGAAAGGTGGATTAGACCTTGCAAACCTGCGATTGAGCTTGGAATATTCCCATACATGTGATTTCTTGACAAATCCAAATCTATTAACACCTTCAAATTTTGAATTTCTTGTGGTAGTGTGCCACTCAAGGAATTAGAGGAGAGATTCAACATCAAGAGATCGTTCAGTTTCCACAGGTTAGTAGGTATGCTAGAGTTTAATAAGTTTCCCCCAAAGCCAATATTTCTCAGAGAAGCAACATTACCTAAGCATGATGGGATTGACCCTTGGATCTGATTTTGGCCTAGATGTATTCCGTATAAACTCTTCAAGTCACAAAGAATATCTGAAAGTGATCCACTTAGTTGGTTATCAAAAAAACTTAAAACTTGAAGTTTCTGCAATGCTTTTAGTGTCGTAGGAATTCTTCCACTCAAATGATTTCCGTCGAGACTCAAAACAAATAAATTGCTCAAATTCCCAATTCCATCAGGAATTTTTCCCTTAATTTCACAACCATATGCATAAAGTCTCTCCAAAGAAGTTGAAAGATTCCCAACGGATATCGGAAGAATACCATGCAAAGGATTATCACCGAACGCTAACACTTTCAGGTACTTGCAATTTGTCAAGTAATTGATAAAGCTCAATTCTAGCGAGGAAGGTTCACTTGTCAAATTATTTTTGACGAGCTCTAATTTTCTAAGAAGTCTTAGATCACCAAGAGAATTGGGAATTGGACCACTAAATTTGTTTTTAGCCAAGCTTAAAGATGCTAGCTTGGATGCATTTGAGATCGAGGCTGGTATCACTCCGTCAAGTTGGTTTCCCCCTATAAAAAGATGTTCCAGATTGGTCAATCGGTAACCCATGGTTGGTGGAAGATTTCCAGAAAGATTATTGTCTATAAGCCTCAGCTCTTGCAACACTGAGATGTTGAATAGTTGAACTGGTATGGATCCAGTAAGGCTATTAGAATTTAGATCCAATATTTCTACTTTGTGTAGATTGCCTAGCTCTTGTGGTATTGTACCTGCAGAATAAAAAGAAGCTTTAACAATGTCAGTCCACAGAGCATACGTAATCAAATGTTTTATTATTGTCGAGAAATAGTTCTAATTGAAAATAATCTCACCTGCCAACTTATTAGAGCGGAGAGATAGTTGCACAAGCAAGGTTAAATTCCCCAAGTTACTGGATATGGATCCTGTAAACTTGTTGTTTTCCATATTTAAGATCTTCAAATTCTGAAGATGACCAAAATCTTGCGGAATCATGCCTACAAAATTGTCATGAATCTATAAATCCAGTTTGGGGGAAAAAAAGGTGCATAGCTAAAATTAGATCTCATGACTGCTAAATGAAAGGTTTTATCTTTGAGAACATGAGATTTGATTTTAAGTAATTTGATTTTAAGCATATTAATAATACTTTTCAACAAAAAAAACAATAAACGAGAAAGTAAAAAAATAAGTCCTCTATAATTGTTGATAAAACTTTGTAGTAATAATTAACGCTTTAACGTTTATTTTCAGTTATCTGGTCCTAAAGCTTTTACTTTGTCACAAAGCTTTAGTTGCTAATCGACCCAAAACATTATACCGTTCGAATAGTTATGTTTTTTTGAATTTGTTTAAATATTCATTTAACATATTTTCTAATTACCTTTTTTATTTTTTCACCATCGTTTTATCTCATATATCTTGCATTTGAAAAAGTACTACTATATTATTTATCTAAAATCACTTCTAGAAAAATGTAATCCAATGTAAAAGTCAATATTTTTGCCCTCCATAAAACTTAAAAAAAAACCGCTTTGGCTAAACTAATGGAAGCTAAAAGCATGAAATGGTTGAAAAACAAAGATATTTTTTGGAAGGTAAGAATTGCATTTTTAGGTTTTTGCAACTAATTTCAACCTCGGGATTCCTCTTAATGTAATAAAAAGTAATAGGTTAACGTACTGGAGGGACAGCTAATGCATATTCTAACAATTCCGTTCGACTTTAGCAATCAATGATAGCAAAAACATATCTTTGGGCAAGATGACTGCCGAAAAACTAAATTACCATAAAAATAATAGTTTAAGGGCTAAATAGCTTAAAACCAAAATGTAGAGACTAAATTAGTTATACTCAAAAAAAAAAACCTTGGAATAACTATTTTGACTATTTATTGAAAAAAAAATATGCGAAAGAAAAGAACATGCAATTATTGATAACTAATTACTCCTGACTATTGAACAAAGAAAGGAAACACTAGTTTGGTCACCCAAATACAGCTTATCCTATCATAAATCACTTTTAAAGTGCACTATTTAAAAAAAAAATAATTCACATCCCTTTCCCCGTCTGCTTTTTAAATTAATATTTCAAATGAAACCGCTCTCAGTGCGTATGGCAAACGTGAAGTTTAGCTGTTGCCGTTTGTAAGGTTTACCAGCATCCATATATGTGGAATTCTACTTGTCAAAATATCAACTATACCCATTTCTTAGATGCTAATGACCTTCGTAAGATCTTATATTTTTTCCAAGTTGACCATTGACATGACCATAAAGGTGTCATAACTAAATTGAGAATTGTATGAAAATCTTAAATAATTACTTTATTCTTTTTACTGAGGATCTGTTTGATTTTTTAAAAAACAATTGATGGCTAAATTGAGTTAAATAGAAAGATAAAAGTCCAAAATTAAAAAAAAAATACATAGATACTTCATAATTTACCATGATAATGTACCAAAACTGTAATGTCCAGACTGCTAAATTAGGATTCTTCTTGGCCATAGTGCCTAGCAAGTTCAGAATATTGGTTTTGTGCATAAGTGTAACTATTTATGCAAACTTTCGCTGTATATTAGCTGTCCGACAAATATCAAAAGGGCATTGTATGATAAATTTTTAAAAGAAATCTATCTGTGAATCTCTTAATAAAATAAAGAGCCACATGAATGTTCTTATATCACTTTCTTATAATAGCATTTATCACTTCACCATGTAACCCTTGTTTAGATCACGAAACCCACACATGGGTTCACATAAGAATCTCCTGTGTCTAAAGAATGGTGAAGCAAATGTTAAGAGTGTTGATTTTCTTGATTTTTTTTTTCAAAAATTGTTTACAATTCAAGGGGTATATAATAAATTTAGAGCTTCAAAACTGAATCTGCCACTTGTTTGGTGTTTAAAGGTAGGTATCAGAAACATGTTCTGCAAATTCGATTGTACCGGCAACGGAATATCAGAGCATTGTCGGCTTATTCAATAAGCCAACTGTTTGGTCGAATTTATGGCAAACTCAGCAATAGCAAAAAAGCAGTCAAACAACGGTAACAACCCACAATTTTTTGGGTTCATTCATTTGCCCAGAAAATCTTTATAACCGAATACGAAACGACATGGTTAAGCTTTTATTTGTCTAATTGCTATTTTCCGTAATCTTTTTTAATTTTACTACCAGATACTCCAGTGTCTTCTTAATTTGCAAATCATAGAATACAGTTTGACCAGCCAATCTATCTATCTGCTAGCTGTCCTATGTTAAAAGATTTGTTGTGAACGTGGAAATATTCCTAACTTTATAAAGTCATCAATTTCATAACAACGGAAAAAAAAAAGATAACTTATTTAATTCCGAATTGTTTCAAAATGCAAGACTTAGGTCCTTACCTTCTAAATTGTTCTTGCCAAGATATAGCTCCTCGAGCAACTTCAAGTTCCCAATTTCTTTTGGGATCGGTCCACTAAAATTGTTGAAAGACAAAGATAATATCTGAAGCTTTGAACATGGAGACAATATTGATGGTATTTGACCACTTAACAGGTTATGTGATAGCTGAAGCCGTGTGAGTCTTTGAAGACAGCTGCAGGTATTAACTGGAAGACTACCGGACAGGCTATTACCTCCTAAAGAAATTACTTCCAGTGAGGTAATATTGAAAATCTCGAATGGCAAAGAACCATAGAGCATATTATACCCAAGACATAGCTTCTCGAGCAACTTCAAATTCCCAATTTCTTTTGGGATGGGTCCACTAAAATTGTTGAAACACAAAACTAAAGCCTGAAGCTTTGAACACGGTGACAATAATGACGGTATTTGACCGCTTAACATGTTATGTGATAGGTCCAGCCGTGTGAGTCTTTGAAGACGGTTGCAGATATTAACTGGAAGACTACCAGATAGGCTATTACCTCCTAATGAAATCACTTCCAGTGAGGTAATATTGAAGATCTCGAATGGCAAAGAACCATATAACATGTTATAATTAATGGTTATGTTCTTCAGATTTCGATAATTGCCAATAGCTTTTGGAATCATTCCTTCTAGAGAATTGAAAGAAAACTGCAATGTCTCTAGATTCGATAAGTTAAAAATAGAAGGCGGAATAGAACCAGTAAAGCTATTATTTCGGAGAGAAAAGTAGCGGAGTTTCTGCAAATCACCAAAGCCCGAGGGAAGGTCCCCACTGAGATTGTTGAAGCCGAGTCTAAGCTGTGTTAATCGGCGCAAGTTGGCCAAGCCATGTGGGAGTTCTCCATAAAAATTGTTTCTGCTCATGTCCAGGGAGACAAGAAATGACAAATTTCCCAGTTGTGGAGGAATGGTGCCGGTCAGTCCCATGTCTGAAACATTCAAGGCAATCACTCGGCGGTGACGAGAGCTACAGGTGACTCCCATCCAATCACAAACAGAGGATGTAATAGACCAGTTGTTCGCCAAGAATTGATGAGGCTCAAAAATAATCTTATCTCTCAAAGAAAGAAGGGCTGATTGATCTGTGGTAATGTTGGTTGTGGCTGTTGCTAAGCAAGCCAACCAATAACTTAAAAGCAAGAGCCCAAGGAGAAAATAAATTTTCTTCATGACTAATTCGAGTTCTAAGATAACAGATTGAAGACTTGGCCAATGTGCCAGGCGACTGCTTATTTCTAGTGAACAGATGAACAAAGATAGGGAGTTGTAGCATGGGGTATATGGATAAAGATAGGGTCTAGGATAGGGAGCTGTAGCATAGTGTACATGGACAAAGATGGGGTCTAAGACTCACAATTTGACTGCTTTTCATTTTCTACAATTTAAACTTTATGTGATTTTGTTAAATGATGGTGTAATTGTCCAAAAGCATAATAAAACTATTTTTTATTCAAAATGACTTCGTTTTTTTCTTTCAAAATTTGGCCTTCCTCATTTAATTTTGTCACTCCATTTTTCAGCTTTAAATTTGGGCCATGAAATTATGCGAGATGGCACTTGTGAGGCTAGCACAAGACTAGGGGTAGGTGCAGTTGTAAGTTGGTCTAGTTGTTTACTGTTTATATGTTTTTAAAAGAACTAGATTAGGAGTATAAAGGCCTCTCTTTGTAAAAGGAGAGGCCATTTTTGCCAATTTTACAAATAAATATAAAATTTTTGCCATTTCAAGAAATGCATGTTTTATTATTTTTTAGTTTAGTAAAAGAGTTTCTAAAGTGTTTGATAAGAATTCTTTTCTATTTTTTTAGTATTCCTCCAAAAAGTAATATTTAAAAATTCTACAAAGAATTTCCTTTCAATTGAAAATTTTTCCCTATAAAAAATTAAAGGAAACATACTAAAATAAAATTATATTTCTAAAGTAAAAATTAGTGCTACAATTACATAAATAGCCTCAACATAGTATCAATAAAAACACTTGACCACATTTATAAACTAAACTAGAGGAATCAAGAAAGACGTAAAGTATACTATTAATATTTATTCTAGATTAAATATTATTTTTATTCAACAAAACTTAATAAAAACTCAGATTCAAAATATAAATTGGAAACAAAAAATTTAAAAAAATAATGTAAATTTAGTACGAATTTTTAAACTTAGTTAATTTGTTTATTTTTTATTTTTATAAGAATCTTAATTTTAAACTTTTGTACATTTTTTTTATTATTCTTTATTTTCTATAGCATTGTCAAACTAATTCTAAAACTTGAGATTCCTTCCAATTCACATATTTATTTCTTAAAAACATAAAGAAACATGTTTCAATAAATATAATATTCCTAAAGTCAATACTCAATATTAAAGGAAACATGCTTCGATAAAAATGATATTCCTAAATTAAATACTCAGTACATGTACTGTAGAAATGGCCCTATCAATTATAAGAAAAGGCATACATAATATTGCCATTAATTTGTCTTGTAAGGGCACTATGGGACACATAACTATTTGTTTTATAGGGAAACGACCTTATGCAAATTTTGTTCATTTGCCAGGATGCTTAGTTCACTTCTGTTAGTGCAAATTCTGAAATTAGTATTACATCATCAATTAATATATTTTATTGGACAAAAAAAATTTTATTTAATTGACGTTGCAGCCTACTTGGATTGTTAGCACAGAAAACATAAAACAGAATGATCAAGTCATACATCGCGCAACTAGAAGCAAATTTATGCAAGTTAAATATTTAATATAAAAGTATTATATATTATAAGTCATTGAGTGGTGGAAATTGCTTAGACATATATGCAATTTCTTCAAAATCAACTGCTTCGATGGCGAGGGACATTTGTTGATACTCCCTATAAAAAAAAAAAAAAAAAAGCCACCTATACAAATAATTTTTTCTCTATTCAAGAAGTCCCAGTTTTGCGTTTTACCCCCACGTTCATCTGACGCTAGCAAATGAGTCTTGATTCTTTTCTCATTCTTGCGGAATTTTTTTATGGTAATACCACGAGGGTGAGGATTCATTCTTCTCAATAGACGGTTTTGATGTTTTGTATAAATCATTAATAATTTGTGTATGAATTATTGTTGAAACCGTTTTGCTTTCAGTTTCAACTTTATGTCACATGTTTAAAAGACGACCAAGACTTGAAACTTAAGAAGCCTGGTGTCCAAAAAATAGAACGATATTATGGACCAAGAAACAAAAACATCACAAACTTAAGGTGCACATGAAAGGAAATTGGTACAGAAATGGTATCTGTGGGGATAAAAATCTGAATTCGGTCATGGTAGGAATTCGCCGAAGTCTACTTTACGGTCAACATCTTATGTTCACAAAGTCTGTTGCTTGTGAAGATGTTCATAACACTATATTATGATAATTCTGCTGCTGTTTTATTCTCAAAGAACAAGAAGTAATTTAGTAAATGTAAGCATATTGAATTGAAATATCCTATTGTTCAAGAGAGAATTCAAGAACAAAAGGTGTACATGAAACATATAAAAACTAACATGATGCTTGCAGATCCATTAACAATGGCGTTGGCGCCAAAAGAATTTTTGGAACGTGTTTGTTCCATGGGTCTTTTTAATTTTAAATAAATGCTTGCTTATTGTTCTGGACATATAATTGAAAAATATTATTTCCTATTTCTTGTGTGCATTATTGTATTATGAGATTTTATATAGGATTTAATATTTTGGATCACTGATGAACTTTATTATTTTGATTAATCCATTTCTTTCTCATTTTGTTTATCCACATTATTAATTGAAATTGTGATACATAAAAGAAAATATATAATCATATAATACATGACCGCCATGATCCATTCTAATGGCTGTGTAGGATAAACACAATTAAATTTTGTGGCCACTCTACTGATTATTCACTATTATGTGGTCATTGTCCAAGTGAAAAAATATTAGAATATTTAATATATTTGTGGATGTTAATCATATTAATCAAATATCAATATGTAACTCACACCCCACTACTTATTGTATTTCATTCCATTATTCAAAAGATTGATAGACCTTAGTCAATCAGTAATCTACAAAGACAAAATTTTACGTTCTCTTTTAAGATATCTAGTCAATTGCTTTATTCATTTCGCGAGGTCACGGAAAGGAAGATGGACACTTTTAAGCCACATATTTAGGCTAAATATTGCAAATGTGTCTCACCAAAAGTGAGTAGGGTCACTAAAAAACAATCAAAATTATTACTTGTCACCTAATATTTGGCCAGTAAAACTACACTTGTGAACTAAAATTTAACTTTTTCAATCAAAGAAAGTGGCAGGCTACAAACTGATGAGATTGAATATTATAAAATAGGTCATGCAAACGTTATTCATGCAGAAATCTCAGCAGCCGCCTACTAGATTATTATTTGCATCTTATCATGCTTCAACTTTTGTAAAGGTTACCATGAAAAACGAAAACTATAAAAGTGATTTGAAAATTTTAAAACGCTTTCTTCTGCATTAGTTGCGAAATGTCAAAAGCAGTTTTCAATTACTACAAGTGATTTTTTTCAAAATCAGTTTTTTCATTTTAAATTTAATTGTTACCAGAATGTCTAAAGGAAATAGGGTCACGTCAAAGCACCAGTTAACTTAAAGATGCTATAATTTGCTATGTTTAAGCAACCAGGAATAGGCCTATATCTATATCCGTGTACGAACTTCTGATAAATTGGCTCAAACTAAAAGTAAAGTACTTTATAGCCTTTCTTGGCTTCATTTGTTCCCATTCACTCTATTTAACGTATTTTTTCTAACATATAAAGCAACAATATCCACAACAAAATGTCCTTAGAACTGCATTTTAATTTGTTTTTAATTGTAATATTTGCATAGATTTATGATCAATATTAATGTCTGTATTATTAAAATTCTCATGGCATATTGGTCAAATTATCTAGCATGCCCAAGAACTCCAAAATAAAATTTTAATATGACTTAAATTTGTACCCCATTATAATCAATCACACATTATGATTCTAATCTCCAATGCAAACTGGTTAATTTTATGTTTTGATAGATAAAATTAGTGTAAATAACCCACTACCATTCAAAATATTCAATCAAAGATTTTTCCAAACATTTAGTAAATCATATCCGATTATGTTCTAAAGCACGCCACTAATAACAAATAAAAGGAAAAAAGTCCATAAATTTTTGCAAAGATACTACTTGGCCCTTAAATTTGAATCTCTTAAATTTTGATTCAATTTAATCCTTACTCAAATAAATGAGATGGATTCTATTAGAAAAATATGTTTATCTATTGTCCTATGTTGGTCACATAAATTCCACATTTTTCTACCATATATTGAACAAAAAAAATAATGCAACATAAAATCCACATTTTTCTGTCATATATTGAAATAAATATAATACAAAATAAAAAATTACCAAGTCTTAGTAAAGTAAAAATATAATAATTATAAAACAATGCCAATCGACAATTCCATTTAAATTGATGTAGGGTAATTACTAGCACATGTATGAATTGTGTTCCAAATGACATTCATTCAATCTTTCAACTAAAATGAATGAATGAATTCATCCGCGCGCAATGCCCATAGCTCCGTCATATGCTGCTGGGATCTGCTGGTCCTGTGGCAATGCCATCACCTAAACCCCACCTGACACGTCTACACTCCACGTCAAATTTGCCAGGGCTGCCAAGTCAGTCTGACGTGAAAATTTGCGTGACAGCCACTCACCAATTCCATTGGATGGAAATAAATGCCAGACTCAAAACTTCATCATAGCCACCGGACTTGCTCCAGTTAGGGTATTTCCCCTTGGAGGTTTGAATCCCAATCTTGACATTTGGGAAGGAAAGGAAAAAATAATTTTTAATTGTGTATGACAAAAAAAATTCATGTTCACATCAACACATTCTTGAGAGTCTCATCCTACTTATATGATACAATACATATTGCAATACGATTATTTGATTATAATTAAAAAAAAAAAAAAACCTTCACATGACTTCTCATTTGCTATAGGCTTAAGATAAATAGACATAAATCATACAGCGTGTGCATGCATCCAAGAGCACACTACATAACAAAGCGATGTGTAAAAACCCTTTTTTTTTTAATCATCATCTATTCTTATTACAATATATATTTTTGCCTCACACAATAAATAAAATAAGCGAAATTATGTTAAGTCTATATGCAGTATGTAATATCTACATAGAATATTGACCCAATAACTTCTAAACGTAAACTACAAATCTAAAATAGTCAAATCAAGTTATTAATTAGTTGCTTATTACTTATGGTATAATTATTCAACCAAACATCTCTTACACTTTTTATATGCGATACGATGCATTACAATTATTAAGCCTTAAAGCCTTTGCACTTTCGCAAGACCCAATCTACGTTCTGACCATAAATAGAGGTGTAGGATTTTTAAGTTGGTTTTCGCCCTTATTTCCTATAGCATTTAGGAGACGATTGATTCAAATTTCTCAATCACTATTACTATAAATATTCTTAACCCTACTATGAATATGAGTTTTGATGACTCTCCAAAAATGTTTGATTTAGTTATGGAATGGGTATACTCTCAAAAGGGTTAATGAATTTGTTATAATAGTATTTTGGGAGAGTTATAAAGACCCCGATTAATTACTTTCATTTCAATTGAACTGTAAACAATTAAATTTGTTTAAATTTATTTAGTCAAGATTAAATAAATTAAGTTGATATTTATTAAATTAAATTAAATTGAATCCATTTTATAGGCCTATTCATGTTGGGGCATATAAGCTGAATCAATAACGCGTGGATTTCAAGTTAAATTGTAATGTCCATTTAAATTAAGATGGATTAACCCATGTGGAACTACTTGGGTTGACTCATTTATTATGCTCTATTTTAAGCTTACTTTCTAAAGTGAAAAGCACTCCAAGAAATGGAATATTCTAGAAATTTATCTTAAGCCAATCAGTCATCATATTTTGGCTATAGGGGCTCTACTCTCTCAAGTTTGATATTCATTTTTCCCAAAACCTTGGAGAATACTCTAAAAGCTCTCAAGAGATCTCTCTCTCTCTGAAGTCCCTCAAATCCAAGTTCCAAATCCCGAATCTCCACGTTCGCGTTGAAGGCTTGAAGATCTGATGATCAAAGTCTCAAGTATTCAAGGAACCTAATCAAATCAATCATTTTATACACCAATTCGTACAAAATTCCATATTTAATTCAAGAACAAGTCTATTGACCCTTGAATTAAATAATTGAAAAGGAGAATCATATGATATTTCTTTTACAATGCAATTTGTGTGTACATGAACAATAGTAATGGTTATTTTTCAAACATAAATAATGGGTGTCATTACCACTGACACTCATTCCCCTCCCTGATTTTCCTAAGACAAACACCCCCTTAGTTTCTACACAATTTGTGTAATTGCAGTTCAATGCAACTTTCCTAGTCCTACCCCGTATAAAATTTACACCACATTCACTCTAATACTAATTGCAACACTCAAGACGAAGGATTGACCTGATAAATTTTGGACATAAACCATACGCCCAAAATAATTAAGTCAACAAACTAAAATAACAATTATAATGAGAAATTGACAAGTTTTAGTTATGTTAAAATTATATTCAAAGCTGAAATAAGAATAAAATATTCACTGTTGATTTTGGTTAATTACACTTTATTCCCTTGAACTCTTTTCCTAGTTTCACTTTATCCCTCGACTAAATTAATTGGCATTCACCACATGAAACTTAACAAATTCCCAAACTAAATTTTCCAAGTCCAATGTATCAGTAGTTACAATATGAACGATGGTGTAGACATCTATGCCGTTTATAAAATTTGACAATATAATTGGTATCGTAGTTCATTTCTAATGACCATACATTCTAATGATTTTACATGATCTTTTAATTTATATAATTTAGATTATATGAGTATTTTTGGATTTGTAGATTTTCTCTAAACAATTCCTTCGATATTTCTCTTATTTGATTATACAAAAAGATAGAGAATTTATGACTCCTTTTTGTTTGTTTTGATTCTTTTCATAATCAAACAAATTAAATAAAAAAGATAATCAAAATTAAGATTGATATAAATATTACATAGCAAGAATAACCAAACTCTAAGTTTTAATTTTGAGCAAGTAATAGGTTAGTAAAGACAATGAATTTTAACAAATAAAGTATGTAAATATGTAACTACAAATGCATAAATATTTTCAAACTAAGCTTGAAAAGTTAATAAACTCGTAGCATTTACATTTTCATGAAATTATACTCATTTTTACATAAATTATTTAAATTACTTAAATTTTTAAAATAAACTAGAAATCACAAAAGTTAAATAGATTCATAAATATTAATCCAAATTCAAATATTAAATGAGCTATCTTTGATGATTTGTTGAAAATGTAAAATTAAATATTTTTTTCTATTCTCTAAATCTCTCATAATCAAAAATCCATAAAATGAAAATTAGAATATTAATTTTTTGGTATGCATATTTTTTTTTATAGTATTGACTACATCATGACCCTTTAGGATCAATAATAAAAATAATGCAAAATTTGTGTAGGGACTTCAGTAGAACCAAACTAAATAGAAACATGGTTTAATACAACTGACATCTTAGTATATATCAATCTTTTTTACAACACTAATGATTTTATGTAGGATTTAATATTTTGGACCATTGATGGACTTTATTATTTTGTTTGGCCCATTTCTTCCTCATTTTGCTTATTTACATTAATAGTTGGAATTGTGATACATAGAAGGAAGTATATAATCATATAATATATGACCGCCATGATCCATTCTAACGACTGTGTAAGATAAACATAATTACAATTTGTGGCCACTCTATTGATTATACATTATTATGTGGTCATTTGTCCAAGTAGGAAAATGTTAGAATATATAATATAATTAGTGGAGGTTATAATCATTCTAATCAAATATTAATATGTAACTCACACCCCACTACTTATTATATTTCATCCCATCACTCATGTGTAACCTTCATCTCATTACTCACATGTATTTTTCATCCCATTACTTGGTGAATTATATACTCCACCAATGTAATTCTCATTCCACTAATTGGTGAGTTACATTCTACTACTAATATGTAATATATGTAACTCTTACTCCACTACTTGGTGGACTTCATGACCACATTCGTTTTGTGAATTTGTAACGTCTACTTTATTATTTTGGTAATTTCATAAGCCTATCATATTATGGTGGTTTTATAAATTCATTATATGAATAAAGAGGTGCGTTACAATATTATGAGAGGAAGAAGAAGAGACTATTTGTAGTTATGACTCAAGATGGGAAGAAATCCTCAAGTTCAGTATAAATAAGACTCTTGGTCCCTCTCTACACTCCATTTTCATGTAAGTTTACCCCTCATTTTATCACAATATTAGGAGAGTTAGAAGAGGGAAGATTGATAAGAGCTAATTTTACCTATTTTTGTATATGTATTATTATGTGATTTTAGCATGTTATTAGTATTTTAGCATGAATTTGTCTCATTTTGATTAAGTTTCCTCAATTTGAGAATTTTTCCAGAAATTAGAGTTTTTACCCAACATGTAGGGTTTTGAGGCTGAATTTATATATTGAGCAGTTTAATGTGTTATTTTTGTTCAATCTTATAGCTTTATGTATTTAATCATGACTTGGATCAATTGGAGTACAAATCATCACATTCATAGTAGATTCAAGGATGATTGGATTGGGATTTCAATAGAACAACTTTAAATTTTCACCAGCAAATTTACCATAAAATTGAAGGATCAACATTAGAAAAAGGTCTCAAAGGCATCAAAGGAGTAACCAACAAAAAAGAAGGGCAAAGAAGCAATGGAAGAGAAGAATTGGATAAAACTAGAGTTTAGCAACAAGGATACATTTCAGTATTTTGGCAATAAATTGAGCTACAAAATTTGGATTGAGATGATTCTTGATGAATTTAAAGCTAAGTGAATATTCTACAAATCTTATGCAGACATCAAAATCCAGTTCTCTTATTTTCATAGCTAAATATCCAAATTACTTAAGTACATGTATGCTGTGAAGCTCTCCTGACCACTTCTCAGTATTTTGGCCATATCTTAGCATCCAGAGCTCTAAATGACCTGACTCTTATGGAATGGGAAAGCTATCTCAAAGGAATACAACTTTCATGTTTTGAAGAAAAGTTGATTTATCCATCTACATGGTGCAATCCACAGACCAACTGCTCACGGTCCACTCCAAGTTGCTACTTTTTAGCTGCTCTCAACTTGCAGCTTGTTCACACTTCTTTTTTAGATATATTAATGTCTAGCTGCATTTTGGCTACTCAAGTGCAAAGCTCAAGAAAGACTTTGTGTCCAAAGGAATCAAATTTCATCATTTCATTCTTATACTTGGACAATGATATTAAGCTTGATTCTTCTATAAATAGGGAGCTTTTGTAAGATATTTTAGAACATGTCTTGAGGGGAAAAACACTCCCAAGTAGCTTATAGTTATAGTTTTTTTTTTTTTTTTTTTTGTAGTTTAGAGAAATTTTCATTACTTGTAAGAAAACTCTTGGAGAATTCAAGTGTATCAATTCATATCAATAAGGAATGAAGTTTTGGAGCCATGTTTAACCTACAAATGAGCATTTCTACCTTAGCTCTTTATTTTCTTACTTGTTGTGAATTGTTTCTTTCATACGTTATTTATGCAAGCCATGTTTAATTAGATATTTGTCTAGGGTTAGATGAAGCTAATGATTTGAATGATATTTTATTTGCTATAACTTGAATTTGCTTGTTAAGCTATGAAGGTTTAACATTTGTGATAGTTTGATCAACTATTGCAAATTATCTAGATGTTACTTGACATTAAGAAATGCTTTTAACATTGAAAAATGGTAGATGAAATCTATGATGTATTCACATGGAAATAGTGGCATAAGTAAGTGGATTGATGTTGTTTAAGACTACAATTCATACATTTCACAAGAGTTCATCATGAAAATAGTTGAATTCTCGTCAATTCATTATGAAAACAAATCTTAATTTCATATGGAATTGCAATCCTAAGCAAGACAAGTGAGAATTAGTAAATTCTAAACCCTATAACTTGTATTTTGTGAATCCTTCCATTAGTTTCACTTCAAGTAATTGAATATTCTTTTTCTTGCACACCACATGTTTGATAATTTGTCTAGGTAATAAAGTAAGTGAAAAAACCTTGGTAATTGCTAATTCTTATCTCCATGTGGGATTGATCACAACCCCAACTATAATTGACCCGTGCACTTGCGGAAAGGGGGATTAGGTTATAAATTATATTACTTGTTTGTGTGTGATTGTTGCCTAATTTTAATAGTACCCAAACCTCACAATCAAAGATCAAGACACCTTAATCTTGAAACTCTAAGGTAAAAAGGAGAACTAGAAGAAGAGAAGATCAAGGGAGTTTTCCAAGAAAGTTTAAAGGAATGCTTGTAGGAAGAAAGGCTATTGCCATTGGAATCATCATGGCTCAAGGTATGTTTTATACATTTTTATATGCATAATATTTTAGTGATTTATAAATCATAACCAAAGATCCTATTCTATGATGCTAACATGCACTTGCAACAATTTTCTCAAAATCAACTCCTTCGATGGCGAGTGATGTTTGTTGATAATCCTTAAAGCTAAAAAATAAAAAGGAGAAACCTACACTAGTAAATTTTGTCTCTATTTTAGAAGTCCTATTTTTATGCGTCTTGATTCTTTTACCATTCTTGTGGAATTTTTGTGATCGTACAACCACAAGGGTGAGGGATTCATTATTCTCAATAAACGGTTTTGATGTTTTGTATAATCATTAATAATTCGTGTATGAATCATTGTTGAAACTGTTTTGCTTTCAGTTTCAACTTTATAATACATGTTTCCAAGACAACCAAGACTTAAAACTTACAATGACAAAAGAAGGCTTGGTGTCCACAAAAAGTTGCTAAATTTTTGGTCAATTTTTTGTACACATCAAAGACCAAGATTTAAAAGAATCACAAACTCAAGGATCACATGAAAGGAAAATTGTCATGCCCCGTGCCCGGGACATAACACCGCCGTGACTAGGCTAAGCTGAGTCACAAGGCTCAAAGGTCCAAGCATCTAACATGAATGCCCCAAATATTACAAATACAAAGCCATTAACAATATCCCAAGTAGAATAATAACATTAGGTACAAGCACATTGTCATCCAATACCATAGTAGTTAATACATCAGATACACAGTTTTAGATGCCGAAAACAACCTCTAGAGTCTTAACCTTACTTAATATAGTACCAGCATAGTCTAAGTAATATAAATATCATAACTAACAAAATCTCACTAGCATACTATTATCTAATCACCTTGAGTACCCCGAATGCTAGTACAACCCTCCTCTACGATTCACCTGACACTGCACAACAAAATGAGAGGGGTGAGTGACAAAATCACTCAGTAAGTGGCAAAAGTATCACCTTGTGGCTCGAAGGTGTCATACATATAACTACGTTCAAAACACTTAATTAATCATTTATATAAGTACGGAGGAACTTGAAAATGCACAATTAGTCACAAATCCAAATCAATTATCAAAAGCAAGTAATGCACTTAAATAGAGTCTCATTGCATTCAGACAAAGGGTCAATTTATTCAAACAGAGCCCTGGATATCCAGTCATTCACTATAACCCGGTTGCCCGGTCATACTGACTTTTACCCGGTCAGTTCGGTCAGATTGACTTTAACCCGGTCAGCTCGGTCAGACTGACTATTACCCGGACAGCTCGGTCCTACTGACTATTACCCGGTCAGTTCGGTCAAACATACAACATCATTTATACATTACTTCATTGTACAAACAATTCATTATTCGATCATTCATTTGTATCACATACATTATTAAGTCATAGAATATGAGAACATAATCACAATCAAGCCATTTGATATAGCAAATAGGGTATCAAAGTAATTGTACTTGGCAAGGATTCGTTTTCCAAAATCCAAGGGATGCAAGTCCCACTTACCTCAATCCGAGCGAACTCAAAAACCACGCGAAGGTTGATCGTGTTCTTCGCCTAAAACATACAAATAACAATCCAATTATAAGCTAAATGTATCAAGGAATCACGGTTGGGACTTAAATCTAGACTTCAGATGCAAAACGGAGCAAGAAAGGGGGCTAAACAGTTGATCCGCGCCCACGGATCAAAAAGGTTCACCCGCGAGTCTCAGCAGAAGCTAAGCCGCGGGTGGATTGCTACCGGGCCGCGGCCGCGGCTAGCACGAGTTGACCTGCGGCTCGCCATCCGTGGCGCGGCCCATGCCGCGGCCACGGTCAGACTCTTGGTCACTCCAGTCGCGGTTCCAACCGCGGGCGCGGCTGGGGTCGCGGCTGGCACCCAGACTGTCCTGCAATATGATTTTGCCACACCCAACCCTCTCCAATCTCAATCAACATCATCAAATTACCAAATCAGCTCCAAAACGGTTTCATATGCCAAGAAAACAACACATAAACATAATACACTTCATAAATCACAAAACCCAACCACAAATCACACATAATCTCTCAAAGTTCTTCACCCACATTCCTCATAAATCAACCATAAACTCACACACATATTCACCCATACCAATATAAACACATTTTATATAAGCACAAGGACCATAAAACTTCCCAAATCAATCACCAATCACACTACTCTTACTATAACCAAAACCCATGAAATGTGAGGAAAGTTTAGAGAAACAAATTACCTTGGTTGGGGAATGGAGTTGAAGTCTCAAGGTTTTCTCTACTTGCTTCTCCTTGAGTGGAAAGTTCCCTTACTTCTTCAAAAGAAAATGGAGAGCTATGAGTTGGGAAATCTTGGGAAGAAGAGTAGAGAAGAAATGGAAGAGGAGAAAAATGAAAGAAAAGAGAAATGCCCTAAGTCTTTTGGGCAAAAGAAACAAAATGTAGAAATTGCACTTGAGTCCCTTGTGAGCTTCCAATTTACATTTTCACCCAAATCATGTCAAATTACATACTTGCCCCTGAAGGTCATTGGTATTACAAAAATGGTACAGAAAAGCTATCTATGAGCATAAAATCTGAATTCGGTCACGGCAGGAATTTGCCGAACTCTATTTTACGCCACTGTCAACATCTAAAGTCTGCAGCATGTAAAAATGTGTGAATTTCCATATTCTCGTGCTCATAGAGACTTGTTTCTGTTGAAGAACAGGCATATGAATATCTGCAAGGATACTCAATAGAAACACATAAATCGTTAATTAAAACATCTAAATAAGTTTTGTTGTAATGATTAATATATCAATCAGAGAGTAATTTTTTTTTTTCAAACTAGCTACTTGGTTTGATAAGGAAAAATTTTCAAACCAAATAGTCCTTTTTGTTGAAAACTGCACGATAAACAGAGTCCTCCCGCTTTCCATGTTTCCTTTACTGTGACTTGTCATGCTGTTACTACCACTCACGATAGAAAACATCTATTCTGTTTCATGTCGGCCATTTTAAATTGTCTCCAAATAATTTGACATCGGATTGAATAATTGATAGACCTAAGGCAATCAGTGATCTATAAAAACAAAACTTGACGTGTTCTTTATAGATATCTAGTCAATTGCTTTATTCATTTCCGGATGACACAGAAAGGAAAATAGACACGTTTAAGCCACATATATAGGCTAAATATTGCAAATGTGTCTCACAAAAAGTGAGTAGGGTCACTTAAAAACAATAAAAAATATTACTTGTCACCTAATATTTGGCCAGTAAAATTACACTTGTGAACTAAATTTAACTTTTTCAATCAAAGAAAGTGGTAGGCCACAAACTGATAAGATTGAATATTATAAAATAGGTCATGTAAACGTTATTCATGCAGAAATCTCAGCTGCCGCCTACTAGATTATTATTTGCATCTTATCATGCTTCAACTTTTCTAAAGGTTACTATGAAAAACGAAAACTACAAAAGTGATTTGAAAGTTTGAAACGCTTTCTTCCTGCACCAGTTACAAAATGTCAAAAACTGCTTTCAATTACCACAAGTAATTATTTTTCAAAATCAGCTTTTTTATTTTAAATTTAATTGTTACGAGAATGTCTAAATCTATCCGTGTATAATTTGCTAAGTTTAAGACCAAAGATAGGCCTATATCTATCCGTGTACGAACTATAAATTGGCTCAAACTATAAGTAAAGTACGTTATAGTTTTTCTTTGGGTTTCATTTGTTCCCATTCAATCTATTTAACGTATTTTTCCTAACATATAAAGAAGCGGTATCTACAATGAAATGTCCTTAGAACTCTATTTTAATTTGCTTCTAATTGCAATAATTGCATAGATTTATGATAAATATTAATGTCTGTAAATTTTATTCTTATGGCATATTGGTCGAATTTTCATGCCCTAGAACACCGAAATAAAAATTTAACATGACATAAATTTTACCCCCATTATATTCAATCACACCTTATGATGCTAATCTCCCCTGTAAACTAGTTAATATTATGTTTTGATAAATAAAATTAGCATAAATAACCCACTACCATTCAAAATATTCAACTAAACCTTTTTCCAAACATTTAACAAATCATATCTAATTAAATTCTAAAACACACCACTAATAACAAATAAAAAAACAAAGTCTATAAAATTTCCAAAGATACTACTTTGTCCAACGGATTTAAATCTTTTAAATTTTGATTCAATTTAATCCTTATATTTTTTTTTCAAATAAATGAGATGGATTCTATTAGAAAAACATGCTTATTTTTTGTCCCAGGTTGGTCACATAAATTCCCCATATTTCTACCATATATTGAACACAAAAATAATATAACATAAAATCTACATTTTTCTACTATATATTGAACATAGATATGATATAAAATAAAAAATTAAAATTGTCTTAGTGAAGTAAAAATATAATAATAATTATATAACAATGCCCATCAACAATTCCATATAAATTGATAGTATGTATGAATTGGGTTCCAAATCACATTCAAACAGTATTTCAACTAAAATGAATGGAAAAAAAAAAAAAAAAGCTCGTGCGATGCCCATAGCTCCGTCATATGTTGCTGGGACCCGTTGGTCATGTGGCAATGGCACATCACCTAATCCCAGCTGACACGTGTACATCAAAGAAAGCTGGGATCTATGGTTGGCGGGGTTGCCAAGTCATTTGTTATAGGCTTAAGAAAAGTAAACATAAGTCGCACATCGTGTACATGCACACAAGGGCACTCTACGTAACAAAGTGATGTGCAAAAATCTAATTAAAATAAGCGAACTTGTGCTAAGTCTATATTAGCAATATGTAATATTTATGTAGAATATTGAGCCAATGACTTTTGAGTGTATACTTCAAGTTTAAAATAGTTAAATCAAGTTATTGATTAATTGCTTATTCCTTATGGTATTATTATTCAATCAAACATCTCATACATTTTTTGTGCAAGATGCACCTTAAAGCCTTTGCACACTCGCAAGAACCAATCTAAATTTTGACCATACTTAGGTGTGTGGGATTTTTAAGTTGGTTTTGCCCTCATTTCCTATATCACTTGGTTTTTCCACCATTTGTGTAACTGCTGTTCATTGCAACTTCCCTAGTCTTGCCCCATATAAAATTTACACCAGATTCACTTTGAAACTAATTGTAATACCCACGAAGGATTGACTAACAAAATTTAGACATAAACCACAAGCCCAAAATAATTAAGTCAACAAACTAAAACAACAATTAAAATGAGAAATTGACAAGTTTTGGTTATGTTCAAAACTGCACTATAAGCTGAAAATAAGAATTAAAATATTCAGTGTTGATTTTGGTTAATTACACTTTATTCCCTTGAACTCACTCCTAATTTCACTTTACCCCCACAACTAAATTAATAGACATTTTACCCTATGAAACTTCACAAATTCCCAAAATATATTCTCCAAGTCTAATATATAAATAGTTACAATTATAAAAAATGGTACAGACATCTATGCCGTTTATGAAATTTTACAGTATAATTGGTATCGTAGTTTATTTCTAATGAGCTAATGATTTTACATAATCTCTTAATTTACATAATTTAGATTATGAGTGTTTACGGATTTGTAAATTTTCTCTAAGCAATTCGTTCAATATTTCTCTTATTTCATTATACAAAAGATAGAGAATTTATGACTGCTTTTTGTTTGTTTTGATTTTTCCATAGTCAAACAAATTAAATAAAAAAGATAATAAAAGCTAATATTGATGTAAATATTAATTAACAGGAATAACAAAACTCTAAATTTTAATTTTGAGAAAGAAGTAATAGGTTAGTATAGACAATGAATTTTAACAGATAAAGTATTTAAATATGTAACTACAAATGCACAAGTATTTTCCAACTTATTAAATAAATAAGTATTCATTTATTTACAACAACTATCTATTATTAAATATTTAAGTAATTATAAAACATTGTTTACCTAGCTAAAAAAACACTGCATATATCAGCACGCATGTATGTATACTTATATGTACAGTACCCAATAGATTTAAAATTACTTATAGTTAATATTTTTTTTTTATTTTTTGGCCATTAAATGATAAAAAAAAAATAGAAAGTATGTGCAAAATTTTAATTTTAAATAATTTATATGTTGATTTAGAACAATTTTACAGCAAGGATGATACGTAGAAACCCTTTAATGTTATGTTTTGCAATATGGTGCATAATTTTTTTTAACATCGTAGACACCAAATTTTGACACGCCTTTGGTAAAAATATGTGTGTTACTTTATTTTAGGAGATATTTTTCATTTTTTGGGGGTCGAGTACAATTTTTGCGTATTATATCTAATTCGTCGTATCAGGGGCAAAATGGTAATTTCACCATGTAAATATTAGATTATTTTATTTTATTTTTCTAAATACATAATTTTACTATTTTATCATTATTTATGATTTTTATGATTTTCGGGAGTCACTTATTGTTTATTTAAAATTTTAGTATTTTTAATTCAACGGCATGTTTTCCAAGGCATTATTTTTACGAGAATTTTCAAGTGAAAAATTTTATGTATGCATTTTTTATATTCATAAATTTTTTGCGAAAATCTCATAATTTTTAGAGGTCATTTAGTATTTTATTTAATTTTTGTATTTTTATTTATTAAGGGCACATTTCCCAAGAATGCGTTAATCTTAAGAATTTTTTAGTGAAAACTTCAGTATATGTGTTTCATGGGATAATATATTTTGTGTAAAATTTTTGTGATTTTTAAGAGTCATTTAGTATTTTTTGTGATTTTCATAATTTTTGCCATATTACGTCACGTTTTTTTTTAATGCACCTTTATTTATGAATTTTGTCTGTGAAATATTTTATATGTGCATCTAATATTTGTAGATTTTATGTAAAAATTTTTTATAATTAAAAAAAACTATTTAGTATTTATTTCAAATTGTATCGTTTTATCTATGACATATTTTTCAATAGTGAATTAACTTTAAAACTTTAATTTTTTGTTATTATTGAATTTTTTTTTCTAGTAATGTTGAATTTTAGTTTTTATTATTTTAGTTTATTTACCTTTTATTTTTTTATTCTAAGAAGTTAATAAGATTTTTATTTTTATTCCAATTTTCTTCATTTTCTTACATTTTTTTTCTTCTTTCTTCTTTTCTTTTTATCTTTTCTCCTTCTTTACAAATTTCACAAAAAAAAAAAGGGAAAAGGCTGGAGCAGGCTACGTTTTGCAGCCTGCTACAACAGCAGCATGGCTGAGCAGCCTTATGGCCATACTCCAAACCATGCCTCCTCATCATCACCTTCCAACCCCCCTACAATTCAGCAGATTTTTGGGGATTTTTGCTTGCCTTTCACTCACCATTTTCACTCTCTTCTCTCTGCATCCCTTTCCCCTGCACACAAACATTCACACGGTTCCCACCTCACCATTCTCTCCCTCTCTGCACTACAAGCACACAGCTCACACAACCTCTGCAAAAGAGAGCTCACACACCAATTCACCTTCTCGATCTCCCTTACTCTCTCCACCTGTTCTCTCTCACAAAGCACACATTACACACACACGGTTCACTCACCATCATCTTCACCTGAAAGCAAAACACACATCACATACTCACAACCCCCTACACTTCCCTCTCGGTCTCCCTCACTCTCTGTGCCTCCCCTTCCCCTGCACATAGAACAATCACAGACCATTTTTTCATTCCTGCTACTCCCCTCAATGGACCAGCACAAGCACACATACAACACTACACAGACAACACATTGACACACACATCTCTACCCCTCAATTCTCACGACACACACTCATTTACACACAGATCACACTCATCTGCACATAAAGACACACACACAGCCAGTTACACACATAGAACACACACATTACACAACACACCTACACACACACACATCACACTGAGTATACACACAAAAAATACACACACAACACTCCACTCGCTACCATCATAGAACCTTCCCTCGCCACCACCTCAAGCCCAAACAAACGAACAAATTCACCACAACCTCCATCGCAGACAAAATTCAGACCACCAGTGCCACCTGCAACAAAAACAATACAACAAACACCACCCAAATCACACAACAAGGACCACGCGCCAATAGTCCCAGTGAACTGCCATCAGCCCAGTGCGCCTTCGTCAAACCCAAATCGTCATCACCATGACCACCCAAGAAACCACTATCACCAAATCCCTTCTTGAATCCAGGTACCATTTCTTAGCTCTTTCTTCCAATTTATGTAATTAATTGCTGATAAATGTGTAGAGTTGTTGTGATTTTATTGGGGATTTAGTCACTGTTCTTGGGGAATTTTTTGAGTGAATTGGGTAAATTTGGTTCCCGTGAGACTTACGCCTCTTAAATTGAAAGAAAGAATGACGAAGAAAAGAAAGAAAAGAGGGAGAGAATCGAGACAGAGAAATAGGGAAGTCCGGCGAGAGAGAACCGGTCGGCCGAGAGGCGAACTGGAGAGAGAGAGAGGACGAGTCTGAGAGGGACAGAGAGAGGGAATCGGACAGAGACCGGCGAAGAAAGAGAGGTCCGGCGACAGAAAGAGAGGAGAGAGAACAGGATCGGGGGGAAAGAAAAGGGGGAAAAGAGAAAGAAGAAGAAGAAAAAAAAGGAAGAATAGAATTGGGGAAGAAGAAGGAAAAAAGAAAAGAGAGAAAAAGAAAGAAAAAAAAAAGAGAAAAGAAAAACCGGGTAAAAAAAAAAACTAAAACTGAAAAAAAAAATGTGTTTTAGTGAAACTACATCGTTTTGACGTAGTTTCACTCAAAACTACGTCGTTTTGACGTAGTTTCACTCAAAACTACGTCGTTTTGATTGGTTTAGTTTTTCTAATTTGATTTTAATTAATAATAGGTATTTATTTTATAGTCCTTATACTTTTATTAATGTCACTGTTGCCCCAAGAATTTCTGTTTCGTGCATTTAAGTTTCTGTTTTTTTAGATTGACCCCCATAATTTAATTTTCTTTGCAATTAGGTCCCAATTAATTGCATTAGGTCCCCTGACTTTTAGATAATTATAATTTTGGCCCCTACATTTTTAAATTTTTCATTTTGACCCCTATATTTTTATAAAATTGTATTTTGACCCCTATAATTTTTTGAAATTGCATTTTTGCCCTTAAATATTTCTGAAAATTTCGTTTTACCCCCTTTTATTGTTGGATATTGCAAATTGGTGTTTAATGTGGCTATTGAACCTTGAATGTTGCTTAAAATTGCAATTTGGTTTTAATATTTGTTGGAAATTGTATTTTGCATACTTTAACTTGCTGAAATTTTATTTTGTACCCCCAACATTGCTGAAAATTCTATTTTTGCCCTAGAATGCTTGCTGGAATTTTATTTTTGTCCCACCAACCTTGCTGGAATTTTATTTGAGTCACTATACTTGCTGGAATTTTATTTTTGGCCCCCTATTGTTGCTGGAATTTATATTTTGGTCCTTTATGTTGCTGGAATTTGTTTTAAGACCTCCATTAACTGTTAGAAATTGTATTTTAGTCTTTTATTTATTGCTGGAATTTATATTTTAATACTTATAGTTGCTGGAATTTTTATTTTAGCTCTTTTATATAGCTGAAAATTGCAATTTGACCCTATACATTGCTGTAAATTATGTATCATTTAATGACTTTGCTGAAATTATATTCTTGGCCTTAAGTAGGGCTGTTCAAAAAAACTCGAAAAATCGCGAAAACCGATCCGCCCCGAACCGAAAAAAAGGGTAACCGAACCGGTTTTTGGTGGCGGGGCAGGTTTGCGGGGCGGGTTATATTTTAATCGGGGCGGTTCGCGGTTCCCATTTTTGCGAACCGGCGGGTAACCTGAACCGAACCGAAATGGGGGTAGTTATGTAATTTCACATGTCACTTATGTAATTTCATATATTAGTTTGGGTGTTCATTTGGCTATTTGTTGAATATTTATGTTTTTACATTGATTGAAATGAGAAGATGAAGTTTGAAAGACTAAGTGATTATTTTCTTGTTTATATAGTTTTTGGTTATTTGTTGAATATTTATGTTTTTATGTTGATTGAAATGAAAAGATGAAATTTGAAAGACTAAGTGATTGTTTTCTTATTTATTTAATTTTTGTTTTTTTGAAGATTAAGGTTTTGGATGTAATTTATCTTTAAGATATTAATGTTTGTATTATTAGTGATTTATAATATTTTGTAATTTTTCTTGTTTATTTTTTTAAAAATATAGGTAAATTATTATGGACCGGGTCGGGTACCCGTCCTATCCGAACCGGTTTTGCGGGTAACCGGAAGGCCGGGTACCCGCTACATGTGGACCGGTTTGCGGTTCGAATTTTTACCGAACCGCAAAGACCGGTTCGGTTCACATTTTTTGTCCATGGGCCGGGTACCCGATCCATGAACACCCCTAGCCTTAAGTATTGCTGGAAATTTTTATTTTTGGCATTATACTTGCTGGAATTTATGTTTTAGCCCTTTAAATTTGTTGCAAATCATGTTATTATCTTAATTATGGTTTGAAATTGTAATTTTACCCTTTAGTTTGTTATAAATTACATTTTTTACTCTAGAATATTGCCCAAATTTCCATTTTTAATCCAAAACTTGGAACATTTTATTCTTGCTAAAAAAAAAAGGGAGATTTAGTTAAGTCCTCAAAGCTTTTAATTATTTCTTTTCACCTTTTATTTTTTATTTTTTATTTTTCATTTTATCAAATTTATAATTAATATTCTAAAATTTGGTCTTGTTAGTCTAATTAATATTCAAATTAGTTTTCTTTATTTTCCTTTCAGTTATTTTGATAATTCTTATTTGGAGTGTTAAAAGTTCAGGTATACATTATTGTATTTTATCTTCTATTATTATTATTATTATTATTTTTATTTTATTTTCATTGTTTTATTTTATTTATTTATTCGCTTATTTATTTTTACTTAAACAATTTTCATTTTTTTAATATTTAATTATTATTATCACTACTTTCTTTCTTTTATTTTTGTTTATTATTGTTTGAATTATCATAGTATGTTCATAGTAATTGGTATGAAATTATTTAATTAGTGATTTATTTATTAAATAGTGATATTTTAAACATGTTTGTTCATTTAGTAGCAATTTATACCGAGTTTATGAACAGGAGGTACCTCGATTACCCTTTTAATTTCTTTTTACGTGCTCCTACGTGCTCCTATGTGTTTTCATGTATCTTTGTGTTTATAATTTTTATCCATGTATGAGTGTATATTTATTTATGTCATGTTGTTTATTTGAATTTAATTTTTGATTATTCAAAGAAATGTAATAGATAGGTAATATTCTATTTAGCAAAATTTTGTATTTAGATAGTTAATGTAATAGATAGTTTATGTGTTATCTATTTAATAAAAATCTTATGTATTTTAGATAGAAAATGTAATAGATAGGCTAGATAGGTTACCTTTTATTTTTATTTTTTAGATTGTAATTAGGCTTCTTCAGTGTAATAGTTAGGGCTTTTGTGTGTTATGTGTGCTATGTGCTTATGTGTTTTATTTGCTTTTCTTTAGGACTTTGCATCTAGAATATCATGCTTATGTGTTATGTGCTCTTATGTGCTATTATGTGCTTTTATGTGATTATTGCTTCAATCTATGCTTTATTTATTTACTTGCTTTATTATTATATATGTGTATCGTCGCCACACTAATCCAACGCTAGTTGTGGTTAATTTCGGTTTCTTCGCTAGTCCAACGCTAGCGGGGAATTTTTAGAAAATAGGCTAGTCTAATGCTAGGCCTTTAAGTCATTTTAGTATTAGGATCATTTCTCGCGTGTTCATTCCATGCCATTTCACACACCTTTTTTGTTTTAGGCCTTTTTCCATTTTATATGATTTTTATATATATACTCTATCACTTACTATCTATTTTAAAACATATGTTTAGTGCATAATATTTAGATTTCACTACACATAGAATTTTAGGTCATTTGTGTGATTTGACTAGAAATAGTCATCTACTCACGTGGGAAGCGATGGCGTACATGTCGTTCCCCCCTCCGTGAGTAGGAACAGTTAGTCACGAGTCCATTCGTCCCCCATACCCGTTATGTTTGCATCCCCATTTTCTTTGTTCACTTACTATCTATATTATTATTTTCCTTTTCTTTTGCATATTCACTTTGCATCTACACTCGTGACTCCATCGAGGTCTAGACTCGGGTTTCGCAATTAATGCGGTAATTTTGACTAAATCTCAATGGAACATTTTGTCCCTTAACGATATTCATTTAGGACTAGATTTGCATTCATATAGTTGCATCCAAATGCGATAAAATCTTAGGGTTATATTAGAAAAATTTAGACTAAACCTCGCTACTAGTTTCGGCTAGGTTGAAAGGGTGCCTTAGGCGCGAGCCTTTGCCTTCCCTTTCTTCAACTGTGACTCCCGAACCTTTTTCTCTTGTTTTCAAAGACCTGGAGTCGTCTAAAAGGGTTTTTCTTGTTTTTTCTATATTTTTCCAAAAATCATTTCTTTAAATAAATCATTCTTAATTTTCTTATCTTTTATAAAATATTTTCGGGTGACTTGGTACACCAAAACTCAATACCAAGTGGCGACTCCTTTTTCACTAAAAAACCCTTTTTAGACTCTATTTTCGGGCCCAAAAACCGTCGCATTTTCAAAGTCCCATTTTAGGCCCTTTTTCTTTTATTTTTAAAATAAAGCAATTGTTTGTCACATTTTTATCGAATCATCTTTTACAAAGTATTTTGCTAAAAATTATTTCTACAAAAATTTACACGCTTCTTTTTTTCAAATAAATAAAATCACATTTAATTCTTCCTTTTCTTTTTTCCCGACATCTAACACTTTCTATTATCCCTTCGAAAAATGGGGCGCGACAAACATTTTAGTCCATTCACTAATGATCAAAAGTCTTTGGGGAGAGCTGGATAATAAACTAAAATTCCAATGGATAAAATGGCCATATCTTTGTTTGCCTTATGCAGAGGGAGGGATTGGTGTTCGGTCTTTGTTTGATGTTTATGACGCATTCTCAATTAAATTATGGTGGTTATTTAGATCAAAGGATTCTTTATGGGCAGCATTTATGAGATCTAAATATTGTAGACAGCTTCATCCTTATTTGGTTGAACTATCTCCATCAGATTCTCTAACTTGGAAGAGAAGCTTAATGTGCAGGATAAGGCTAAGAACCATATTATTTGGAAGCCGAATGATGGAGGATCGAGCTTTTATTTTGACAATTGGAATGGGACTGGAAGGTTGGCGGATTGGGTGGCGTATACAAATGAAGCTTTAGTGCGTGATTTTGTAGTAAATGATCAATGGAACTTAGAAGTTTTATACCAGTAGCTTGGTTCGCAGATTTCATCAAGTACAATCCGGATAGCTGCATTTGGGATTTAAACTCCTCAAGAAGGTTTTCTTTGTCTTTGGCCTTCCAACTGATTAGGCAGCAACATGGGGCTTCATTCACGTGTGGCAAACTCTGAAGTCCAGGTATTCCCTTAAAGATTTCGTTCTTTACGTCGAGACTTATTCAAGGCAAGCTACCTTTGAATTATTCTTTGCATGCATTGGGATTTCATGGTCCATCTAGATGTGAATGTTGTTTACTTTCTCATGAAGAGTCTACGGACCATCTTTTTTGTTTGAGTGAGATTGCCAAGCATGTATGGTCATATTTTTCAGTTCAATGTGATATGTTGAATACTCATTGCTCCATTCGGCCATTGCTTGCTTCTTGGTGGTTTCATGACTCAAGAAATCAGTATTTTTATTTTATTCTTTATGAATTACCTATGTGATTTGTTGGAATATATGGAAATGGAGGAATATGCTAGATTTCAAATGAAAAAAGTGTCTTTGAGTGCCATGGTATCAAACATAACTTCTGAGGTGCAAGTATTGTTCAACATCGGGTTCAACAATTTATTAGTGTAGAAGGATATTTGGGCTTCATTTGTTCAATCAGTTCGAAGATACACCGTCCATATTCTATCAGAATGGTCAATTTAGACCGCCAATGAGGGAGATGAAACTTAACACGGATGGCTGTTGTAGAGGTAATCCTGGATTAGGTGGTGGAGGTGGGATTTTAAGAGATTCAGGAGGTCTATGCTTTTGGCCTTTGCTTGTTTTTTGGTTGATGGTACTAGCTTAAAGGCAGAGGTAGGAGCTCTTTTATTTGGGGTTAAGAAATGTGTTCGATTTGGATATACAAAACTTCATGTGAAATGTGATTTTAAAGTCCTTATTTCGGTGTTGATAAAACAAATTTTTTCTCCATGGTCTACTACTGATGATTTTGAAGAGTTGTTTCAATATATGCCTCTCTTTTTGTCTTTTAAACATGTGTATCATGAAGCTAATAAGGTGGCTGACGTGTTGGCTAAGAAGGCTTGTGTGAGCTAGGAGGAATTGATCATTTTCCATGAGAAAGACTTTCCAAGAGATGCAAGAGGTGAAATTAGATAGACTGTCTTTTCCATTCGTAAATGTATTCATTAATTGTTTTTATTGTTAAACTTAGTACTTTTAAATGTGTAAGGGAGCAGAACTTCTTTTTTCTTTCCATATAATTATCTGTACATTGAAGGGTAAGGTTTATATTCCCCTGCTTTTTTTACTTTTTTTCAATAAAACTGGGAGTGGCATCTTTCCCCGTGTATGGAGTTAGCCAAAAAAGAAAAAACTAATGATCAAAAGTAATTGTGTCCTTATTTTTCTTTAAAAAAAAAGACAAATTCACACTGAAAAAGTCAGTTGTGTTAAACCCCTTAAAGTTTGAGCGTGATTTCACATTAGTTCTCTAGAGAGGTTTTTGAATCATTTAATAATTGAATTGGCAATAATTAATAGTGTTGTTGTCAATATTGTCCCGAAAAATATGTATGCTCCAAAATAAATATTCTAAATCTCAAGTAAGCCTTATTCAATTATAAAAATTAAGGACCATAATTAAGTAATTGGTTCTATATTTTCTGGTAGATTATTGGAGCTGATTCATTTATACTATGTATTTATGTTTATGTTTTTAATTTATTTTTTAAGAATTCATTTAAACAACCCATAATTAATTCAAACAATCAAATTTAAGTTTTAATTTATATTCACGAATGTATTTAAACTATTTATGTTTTAAATAAACTAAATCTCAAACTTTTCATTATTTTTGAATTTTCATTTATGTTTATGAATTCATTTAAACTGCTTAAATTTTTTACAAACTAAAGCTCAAATATTAAAATTTGATTTTAATACAAATTCACTTAGAGAATTTACATATCCATATAAACCACACTTTCAAGGTTTAGATTATTGATGAATTTATTTGGGTCATTCTCATTTGTCACCTCATTGTTGTTAGTCGATTTCAAGCTTGCATATATTTATGCTTTTTTATTTACCTGTCTATTACTTTTAAATATAACTTTACCGTGTTCTCAAATAATTAGTACTTGTTAACAGACAAAAAAGGACTTTAACAATAGCTATATGTTACTGACCCGTTGATTTATGTGGCTAATTAGAATTGTTGGACAATGTAATATTAGAATAGACTTCGTTTTCGCATCAACTCTTCCTATGGAGAACATGGTTTTAGATTTGGTCCTATGAAATATGAGATCAAAAATTTTGGCAATTGTTTATTTCCTAAAAGAACTGTTAGAAAACTTTGACATAATATCGAGCCAATTTTTATATGAACAAGATAAAGATCCATCTTTGGATTGCCATCTTTCTACAGTAGTTTAAGAAAAAAAAAAAACTGTAACATTTTTGGGAAAAATAAAACTTTTTATGAAAAATTGTTTCGATTTTCAGGGCTCATTTTTTATAGGAAATTGGGTGGTCAAAAATAGTATTTTTCTCTATTTTCTCCTACAACGCATGGACATAAGTACATACAACACACACAATATGCACAGATGCCAATAACACACACTCGCATACACACTTTCCCAAAAAAATTGAAGAGTTTTGAATTTTATTGTGGAAAAATTATCAATTTAATCACATATCTTTTAGGCCTCTATCTTTGGCCAGTGTGGGCCATTTAATGGAATAATCAAATATATAATTTGGCCCAAATAAAATTTTCAAAACTACATTTTCACGTACAATACACCAATATACGTTCAATTGTACTTGTAAAATCATACTCATACATTTTTTTTTTCTGAAACAATTTTACGGCAAATATAGTTGCCTCAATTTTCTTGCGAAGCATTTCAAGCATAACAGTGAAGAATTTTGTGTTTTTACTAGTGGAATGTAATAAAAAATACCCAATGAGAAAAAAAATAAAAATCAATTCAGTGATGTTATAAAATTTATGAAATGAGTTTAGGTATCTCAACGATGTTTTTTCGAGCTTTCTTGGTATATTTTAACTAATAAAAGATCAAATGCTTGAATTTTTGTGTTTTTTCAAGATTATAAAATATAATTTATCCATCTAAAATTCTTTGTGTACATCTGAGGAGTTACGCAAATTAATTAGGATTTTATATATTTTTATTTTTGTTGACAAGTTGCAAAAAACCTGAAGCACCATTCGGCTATAATTTTACATTCAAGTCATATCAATAGTAATTATTTTATAATTTTATGTACTTTGATGTAACTTTTTTAATATGGACTGAGTTGCACTAATGTCGAGCAAGAATTCATAAATATTTTTTTATATTGTTAACAAACAAAAATGACATCATAAATACAAGTTTGGCAAAGTACAAAACGCATCTAGTATAAAATTTTATACAAAAGAGTGCCCTTTTACCACTAGGATAAAGTTAAATCCATAAAATCCGCTTCAAGTGGCCTTAAATTTGCATGCTATTACGTCTAATACCTATAGTCTCTTTCATACAAATGAGAAAAAAATGGAAAAAAAAAAGAAAAAAACAAAATAATTGTTAGACAATTATTTCATCTAGGTCTTGGTGAAATGATGGGATGTTCAAAACAATAAGTCAGTATTTCACATTGATTTTTTTTTTGTTTAAAAATGAGATGCTAAAAAATAGCTATAAAAAACATAGCTCAAATTTGCCACTGGCAAGTGACATAATCCAAAATTATGAGTTAAATTTTTCTAAAAATGTTTCTTCATTAAGATTTTCGTACTTGACAAAGACCACATAACATGCGTCCAAAAACAAAGTAGAGAAAATCAAAGCAACACTCAGGCATGCGTACCGGAGGAAATGCTCAGGCATGTTTTACCCCACTGAATTTAATTCGTAATATTATATCAAAATTTGCGATGATGACGCGGAAGTAAGCAATATACTAAAAAAATAGTACGATTTCTCAAGAAAGTAGTAATAGTATGATTTCTCAAGAAAGTAGTAAGTTATACAAGTTTTTCCTGTATTTTAAAAAAAATTTATGCGTGGTCACTTAAATCTACAGCATTATGGTATTTTTCATATCATATGGAATGTGACATCTTCCCTCAAGTAACTAATGTTTGTGTAACCAAATTCTTTGATCTAACTCTTAAGTATGGATGCATAACATTAGAATTAATTTGTTTAAATACTTTTTCTTTGATATTTCTATTATCTTAAAGGAATGCTTTCTATTTGTAAAAGGAAGATTCATATATGAACTTTTCGTTGACCAACGTTAGATATTATATGCATTAGTTTATGCATTCTTTATTGAGAAATGCTTCAATCAAAATGAATAAAAATTTTGCTTTTCCATATTTGGGTGATTATCAAAAGTCGAATTGTTCAAAAGTGAAAGTTGGAATTGGTGGGGCAAATGGAAGAATTTCCCATAAAAAATATATATATATATATAGATTGGGGTGAAAAAAAAGGAAGTTTTTGAAAATTTATCTAAAACAGAAAGGTTCTTACCTGGATTTCCTAAATTCCTAAATTGAGAGGAGTCTTTAGACACTTCCGAGTAGTTTTTCAATTTTTAATACATATTGTTAATACTTTTTATATTTCCATTTTAGCGTTAACATTGTGTTATGCACATTTATACCGAATAATCACAATTTATACCTTAGGTTAGTAGTGCTCAAATTTTGATTCAATGAGTTTAATACTATTTTGTCTTCATTTCTCTTAAGTTCATTTGAAATTACGTAGATTTTTGGCTCATATTTTAGAATGGGAATGGCAAGGGGTATGATAAATAGAATGGGTATCATTATAAAACTAGTTGTTTAGTTTATTTGCACTCATGAATGGGTTTCAAGAAAAGTTTAAGGAAAAAATTAATATTTTTCTTTATTTCAAAAAGGGGGGAAATACAAATGGTTCAAAGCCTGTCTTATAAATCCCACTCCAATTTATTATAAGCTTTTTCCATATCTAATTTTATAGCAACAATCTTTTCTTTTCATTTTTATTACTAGCTTTGCAAGTAAAATGAACAATAAGCAAATACGTATTGCTACTAGCTATAAAACTTCACATAGCATCACAAATAGCTACCTAGTACAAATTAAGAAGAAAATAAAAATCTAGTATTTGTTAGCACATCAATTTTAACATCCATCTTTTGTTTCATATCTATTAATTTACACTTTTTTGCTTATCCAACCTTAACATATACTTAAGGTGTTGGTGAAACTTGGGGGTTACATATGGAGTTATACTCAAGAAAGACAAAGGTATAAGTGTAGGTTGCAGAAACATGAACAAAGGTTGCAGAAATTTGAACAAATGACAAACACTGGAAGAGTTTGTCCAAGTAATTCAATGTTACAATGAAGGATTCAAGGTGTGTAGATCACTTTTCTTGAAGTTTAATTGCACCCACTAACTTGCTAATCAAGTTTTAGGTAAAAACTTCTACGATACAATGAATTTCTCAAGACAACCAAGTAGCAGGTTTTTGGATTGTCTTTATTAGAATTAGAATGCACTTAGTTAGTTTATTTGATTGTAAGAACACACTAATATAAGGTTCTAAAGTTCGATTTATCGTTTGTGAAGTGATCAGTCATCAAATGAACAAAAACGACAACTGAAAGATGCACCTGTTCATTCAGAAAACTTAAAAAATGACTTTCTGACCATTTTCACGCGCACGCGGGAACCATCCGCAGTAATGGTTAGCAAGGAAATCATGAAAAGAGTAATTCTAATCATTCTTGAGCGGGATTCTTGTGTCTGCAGGAATGACTAGAAAGGAAGCCACAAACATTTTACATTCTGATCATTCCTGCACAAGATTTCCGCGTGCGAAAATCATGCGCGAAAGGAAGCCACAATCATTTTACATTCTGATCATTCGGAAATCATGCGCAGAAATGATTAGATCAACATTTATGTTACAAACTAACTACTTTAACAATCCCCCACTTAGTTTGTAACATAAAATTCAAACAAACATAAAATGTCATGTATCAAGGAGAGTAACTTTCGTTTTAAATTTTCTCTAAGTGTAAGTAATACACAAGACCTAAGTCAAGATTTGATGGTTAGCTTGCTTAAACCAAAGCTTTTGATGGTTAGGTTGATTAAACCAAAGCTTCGACCATGTTCAGAAATACCACACACACAACATTTAAAGCATTTTTATCCTAGTTCATGATAATATATAAAAGATCACCCAAAACTTTCGTTAGAAGCGGCACCACTTCTATCATCAAGTAAACTATATTTCTAGCTTTCACAAATAAAGCACTAAGAAATATGTTTATTAAGAGATTACTTCTCAACCTTCTCGCTTAAGAGCAATAATATGCACTACCACTTGGAATGGTACACACAATATTATAATGCTCACTACCACTTATTAACAACTTGGTTTTACCCTTTAAACCTTTCAATCTTGGGGTGGTACTAGAAGAAGGTTGGGTTATCATTGCTAGTAGTTTTAGTTTAAGGGTTTTAATCCCACTCCACATATTGTCAAACTCACAAAATCTCTCGCTAGAGGTTTAGTCAACGGATCCATTAAGTTTTTATGTGACCTTACAAACACAATATTGACGACATCATTAGCATGCATTTCTCTAATAAATGCATGCCTCAAACTTTTATGTCTAGACTTACTATTATACACTTTATTTAATGCTATAGACACAGTTGCTTCACTATCACAATATATTGTTGTAGGTGGCATTGGGCAATGATAGGTGCTAAAGTAGAATATCTTTTATAGAGTTAGGTTAGGGAATTAAGTTAAGTTTTAGGTAGATTTAATTAGTTTTTTCTTTATTTAGTAGTTACTTTATCTTCTTTTGGGTTGATTATTAAGCGGTATGAAATTCATTTAATTGCGCTAATCTTTGAACTTTGTAGGTTTTTACACCACTTCAATTTTAAATTGAAGTGTTATGAAGAGCTAGGAAGCATACGTTGATGATGGAGTGAAGAGGAGAAGGAAGCAAGGCCAATTGAAGTGAATGAAGCAAGGTGGCAAAGGTTGCACAAGTGAAGAAAATGTGGATATAGTGATGCAGTGAATCCGTCCATGGTTTGTCTCACAAATGCTTGACAAAAAGCTGCAGCGCAAGAATCCGTCCATGGATTCCACCACGAATGCGTTCTAGAAAGTTAGCTATGTGAGGATCTGTCCATGGATTTTGTGGTAGTTTCTCGATAGAAACTTTGATGCGAAAGAATCCGCCCTCGGATGTGTTGTGAGAAAGTCCATGGATTCTTGCCAGAAAGAGAATTTGTGAGTTATGGAAGGTTAGCTGTGGGTGGCTACTGATGGCGGACTAGAATGAAATTTTAGTAGCTATCAATGTTTTTTTACGGGTCTTTTGGCTTTTGTTAGGAAGTTTACTCATAAAAACTCTCTTATACATCAGACTTCGAGGGATATAGAGGAGGGAGGCTAGGGCAACATAGGACAGAGTTTTTAGACACTTTTACACCTTAAACACACATAGAGAGCAAGAATAGCCAAGATTGAGGGAACTCTTGTTATCAATTCAAGGAAGAAGATTTGTAGATTTGGAGAGATTATTCATCAATAAACAATAAGCTTTCTTCATCTCTTTCCTTTATCTTTGGATTATTATGAATTCTTTATGTAAAGATCTGATCTTTATTGTTAAATACTCTATGGGTAACTAAATTACTTGTCTAGGATCTAGAGAAAAATAGTGATAGCGAGATTATGTGTTAATTGCATAAAAATTCATGCTTTGTCTTGTTTTGTTTATTCACTATTTTATTCATCAATATTTATGATTGACTGGCCATCAATTGTAAAGACTAAATCATTGTTATAACAATGAGATTTGGTATAATAATGGTGGCATTGAAATAGATGAAGCCTAGGTTGCATGTCACATGAGAGGAGTAATGTTTGTAGGTTCATGAGGCTAATGAACCAATACCAGTATCTTTATCACGAGAGTAGGAAAGAACTAGCAGGGAGTTCATCGTTAACTTATCACGAGAGTGAAAGTTAAGTATACTTGGAATTGGGTCCTAAACAAGATAAGACTAAGGCATGAATTGAATCAATTGGCAATATCCTAAGGTAACTGGTGGAATCTATATCCTAGATCCTTTGCATTGATAGTTCCTTTGAATTTTGCTATTCTACGCTTTAGTTTAGTTATTTGCTTTGCCATTAATTAGTTAATTTAAATTTGATTTAGTTATTCTTAATTAGTTGTTTAAATAATAGAGTTAATTCGATAGTCTTAGTACTTCGAGCTGTTCTCTATTGATTCGACCCTGTTACCCTGTACTACTGCACGATCTGTTCTCTTGCAGATAATAGGGTAATTAGGTATATTAAAACTTGACTTTCTTGAGTGAATTGATTGATTTTAATTGCTACATTCTTAACTTAATTACACAGTCACCAGTCAGGGCCAAAGATCTATATATAACAACATATTTCTTAGCCATATAGCTTTCTTACAAGCCCAAAATAGTGCTATAAAATCAGCGTCCATAGTGGAGTGAGTAATCAACGTTTGTTTCTTCGATGCCCAAGAAACAACTCCACCACCAAGCATGAATATCCAACCATTTGTTGGCTTTTGATCACTGATGCTAATAATCCAACTAGTATCTGAATAACTTTCAAGAAAACTAGAAAAGCAATTATAGAAGAGTCTCAAATCTTTAATCTTTTTAAGGTAACCAAGAACTCTTGTTATAGTTTTCCAATGATCTCTACTATGATTCTTAGTGTATCTAGCTAGTCAATAAACCGAGTATGAAATATCTAGCCTAATGCAACTCATTGCATACGTTAAACTCCCAATTACACTAGCATATTCTAATTGAGCAATTGGATTACCAGAATTTTCATACAATTTAAAGCTAGGATCAAAGGGAGTACTCACCTCCTTCACATTTAGATAATTTTATTTTTTAATATTTTCTCAACATAATGTGACTAAGAAAGAGCAAAAACCCCACTATGCCTTTTAACTTTGATCCCTAAGATAGTATCTACTTTACCAAGATCTTTCATTTTGAATTTAGAAGAGAGATACTTCTTAGTTTCCACTACACCTTTTAGAGTAGTACTTACAATGAGCATGTTATCCACATATAGACATATGATCACATTATACTTATTAGTAAATTTAGAATAAATGCACTTAGTACCTAAATCCACTAGGGAGTAATACAGATTCAAACTTTTTATGCCATTGTTTTGGAACTTGTTTCAAACCATATAAAGACTTAATTAGCTTACACACTTTATTTCATTTTCGGGTAGCACAAAGCCTTCCGGTTGCTCCATATACACCTCCTCATCTTAGTCACTATTCAAAAAAGCTATTTTAACATCCATTTGATGTACATATAGGCTATAAATAGAAGCTAATGCTAGAAGCACTCTAACGGACGTAATTCCAGCTACTGGTGCATAAGTGTCAAAATAGTCACCCCCTTCTTTTTGCCTAAAGCCTTTAGCCACTAGTCTTGCTTTGTAAGTTAAAATAGTTCTATTAGTGCAAATTTCTTACAAAACACCCATTTACAGCCAATTGCCTTTGAACCTTGAGGTAAATCAACTAAGACCCAGGTATTATTAGATAATATTGAGTGCATTTCATCATTTACCTCTTCTTTCCAAAATGCGGCATCTCTTGAATTCATAGTCTTACTATGTGACTTAGGGTCTTCTTCTACACTTAATAAAACCGGAGTTTTATCAAGTAGAAAATCCCAATTGCCTTTTACAAGGAAGACAATAGCTTGCGAGGATATAAAGTTAGAAGAAAGATCTTTTTCTTTTCTTTGTCTATGACTCCTCCGTAGTTCACTAAGAGTCTCAAATTCTTTCCTTTTAATACCACTACTAGAAGCTACATTTTATGAATCATTTGACTATTGTGATGGATTACTATTCACTACTGAATCTTTAATAAACTTAATTGTCAAAGAATCCAACATCCCTTGATTCTACTATTAAATATGAGTCAAGATTAAGCAATCTATATGCCTTTGAGTTTTTAACATAGAACACAAGCACACTGTTGAGAGCTCTTGGTCCCAACTTTGTTCTTTTGTTATTAGGAACTCTATAATAGGCTACACAACTCCAAACTCTTAAATATGACAAGGTTGGTTTTCTACCTTTCCAAACTTCATATGGAGACACTTTAGACTTTAAAGAGGGAATATGATTATGTAAATGAACGTGCAGCTAACAAAGCTTCACACAAGCTCTTAGGTAAGCCAAAACTTAATAGTGTGGCATTGATCATGTCTTCCAAAGTTTTATTCTTTCTCTCAACTAAACCATTCTGTTGTGGCGTGTATGGTACCCTTGTTTGGTGTATGATAGCATTATCTTCACAATATTTTGAGAATTCTAGAGGAAAGTATTTACCACCTCTATCACTTCTCAAAATCTTAATTTTGCTATTTAACTAGGTTGCTACAAGAGATTTATATGTCTTAAATATATTAAATGCTTCATCTTTACTCTTCATTAGATAGACATACACAAACCTAGAGCAATCATTAATGAAAGTAACAAAGTATTTATTTCCTTCTCTTGTTAGAATACCATTAAATTCACACACATCAGAATGCACTAAGTCAAGCATTTGTGTTTCTTTCAACCTTAGAAAAGGTAATCTAGCAATCTTAGCTTGTACATAGGTTTCACATTTCTTATTTTAACAATCATTACAAGAAATAAATCAATATTTAGACATATATCTCAGCACTTTATAATTAGCATGTCCTAGTCTACCATGCCAAAGAAAATAAGAAGAATCTACCAAAGAATAAACAGAACTAACATTCATTTTATTAATACTCAGTTTAAAAATACCATTACATGAGTAAACTTTCCCTACAATACACCATTCTTTAACAATTTAAATTATTTGACTCTAGTACAGCCCTCAACCATTTCTTATTGAGTACATCGGCGGATACAAGATTCTTAGCTACGTCAGGTACATGAAATACGTTAGTGAGAATTAGCTTTTTGCCAGATGTGAATTGAAGATGCACACTCCCTTTGCCATGAACCTTGACTCTCACACCATTTGCCGTGGCAACTTCATGTTCTTCAAGAACTTCATAACTCCTGAATTGACTCTTGTCATTGCAAACATGAATTGCAGCACCAGAATCATATCACCAATCCTTTGATGACATTGATGTAACCATATGAAGTTCAACTACTATTCCTAGAGTCAATATTGCTACAATATCTGCACATGCATCAACAAGTTTAGCACGTGGAGCATCATTTTTCTTTTGTTTCTTGTTGACTTTGCATTCGGCATTGTAATGGCCTTTTTTACCACAATTGTAGCAATTCCCATTTTTCTTCTTATTGTCACTAGCATTAGTATTATTTGGTTTCTTCATTTTACTATTATTCTTCTTTTCTTCCACCAAATTCACTTTAGGGTCACTTTCCATTTCTTTCTTATGTAAGACCCTAGTACCCTCTTCAATTCTTAAATGCTTCAAAACACTTGAAATAGTCAAAGTTTCTGAAGTGTGGAGCAATTTCTTTTGATAATCATTCCATGAAGATGGAAGTTTAGCAAATATTGCTCCTACTTGAAAAGATTTAGAAATTTGAACACCATATTCTTTTAGTTTTGAAACAATAACTTGTAAATTGTGAATTTGATCCAAAAGAGAAGAACTATCATCAAGTTTAGACTCAAAATACTTCTTGATGAGAAACTTATTTGTTCCTTGCTTTTCAGTGGAGTATTCATGCTCAATTGCAATCTAGATGTTCCTTGGACTCTTCTCTCTTTTGAACATGTCATAGTAGGAATTTGAAAGAGTGTTAAGAATGTGTCATCTATAGATTATCACATCTTCTTCACACTTCATTCTTTGTTTCTTCACTTCATTAGGTTCTCCTTCCATTGGAGGGGGAATTTCAGGAAGGTACAGTTGAGAATGTAAGCAACTCTCAAGGCAGTGAGGAAGAACATTAACTTGTCCTTCCATCGGTTGAAGTTGGTGCCAATTCCATCAAGTTTGTCCAACTTGATGAATTCTTGGTTCATGACTTTGATGTCAGATTCTTGAGTGGACTCCATGAAAACAAATTAAACTTCAAGATTGTTAGTGAAACATGGGGTTATAAATGGAACTCAAGAAGGACAAAGGTATAAGTATAGGTTGCAGAAACTTGAGCAAAGGTTGCAGAAATTTCAACAAATGACAAACACTTGAAGAGTTTGTCCAAGTAATTCAATGTTACAATGAAGGATTCAAGGCATGTAGGTCACTTTCGTTGAAGTTTAATCGCCCCCACTCACTTGCTAATTAGGTTTTAGGCAAAAACTTCTAGAATACAATGAATTTCTCAAGACAACCAAGTAGTAAGTTCTTGGATTGCCTTTACTAGAATTAGAATGCACTTAATCAGTTTATTTGATTGTTAGAACACAATAATATAAGGTTCTAATGTTCACTTTATCATTTGTGAAATGATTAGTCATCAAATGAACAGAAACCACAAGTAAAAGATGCACCTGTTCATTCTGAAAACTAAAAAAATGACATTCTGACCACACCCGCGCGAGTTCCCGTGCATGGTAATGGTCAGATTGGAAATCATGAAATGAGTACATTCTGATCATTCTCGTGTGGGATTCTCCCGCACGGGTGTCATCCGCGGGAATGACCAGAACGGATGCTACAAACATTTTACATTCTGATGATTCCCGTGCACAGGAATCATGCACAGAAATGATAAGATCAACATTTACGTTACAAACTAACTACTATAACAATAGGTTTTTTAAATTAATATCTATTGGTCAACACTTAGTTTTTCTTATTTCAATACAGGCTCGATTCTTACATCTCAATAAAAGTTATCTCCAAGCATTCAATTGTTAACTTCATTTTTGCCGTTATTTTCATTTAGTTGGTTACATTTTTTCATGTGTTCTCTGGTTCTTGTTCTACCTTTCATTTAATGGTTTCTAACAAACCTTTTACAAAATTATCTCTTTTAGTTTTATTCTTTAAGTTCCATCACTTAACCCTTGGTATGTCGGGTAACTTTATTAAAACTGCTTCTAAATGTAATTAAGTGCCACTTTTTTTTCTTAAATAAGATATAACTAAATCATAAGCTACTGCAAAATTTATCATGATGTTCCCTCATTGTTTCTCGATCAAAAGCCAAGTGATCCTTACCACACTCCTCATTACCCTCCCCCACATGCCAATTTAGATCCTCGCCTCGGACAATTTTCTCATTTTGGGGTATAATCTAAACTACGGCTTCTAGGTCTTCCCAAATTTAATTCTAATAGATTCATCTAATCCTATTAGGATGAATGTACACTAAATATATTTATGATAATTTTAAGGGCTATAATTCTATTTCCTTTTTCTAACTACTGCTACCTGTTCTATAAATAGTGGATCCATAATAATACCCACCCATTTCCTAGTTCTATTTTTTCCACTCTACCAAAATTTATACCATATGGTTTTTAAAATCTTAGCTTTCTTAGCTATCCATTTTGTTTCTTGAAGACATATAATATTTATATGCCTCCTCTTTATGGTGTCTACCAACTTTATAGCTTTACCTGCCAAAGTTCTTATATTTCAACTACCAAGTCTACAAGTCTTATTTTTCTTATGTTTTCCTTCATTTTCCCTCCCATTAATATGTGATTACTCCTGCACATTTTGTACCACATCCAAGCCCTCATGGAGATGTAGCGATCCTTTGCCAAGATGACGCAATCAGACTCTGCGACATGCTTCAAAAAGTGAGGAGCTTCCTAGCCTTTACACAATGTCTTATAAGATCTATATCATTATGTGTGACAAAATTTTACGCTGGTTGTTAACCTATCACAACACTTCTTCTTTCTCTAGGCTTGGGATCAGCAGTGTTACTATAACACTGGCAGAGTTAGAGATGCTTCTATCAAATTGAATTAAAATTTTGCTTTTCCATATTTGAGTGATTATTAAAAGTTGAATTAGTTCAAAAGTGATAGTTGAAATTGGAGGGGCAAATGGAAAAATTTTACTAAAAAAAAAAAAAACAAATGGGGGAAAAATAAGGAAGTTTTTGAAAACTTATCTCAAACACATAGGTCTTGACCTAGATTTCCTAAATTAAGAAAGGAGTGTTTAGACATATTTTGAGCAACTTTTCTATTTTTAATATATTTTGTTAATTTTTTTTATATTTCTTATTTGATGTTAACATTGTGTTATGCACATTTGTGCCTAATAATCATAATTTATACTGATGTTTAGCTTAGTAGCACATCAATTTTTGAGTTCAATCAATTTAATTCTATTTTGTCTTCATTTCTCTAAAGTTCATTTCCTTCAAACTAAGGAGGTTTTTCGATTGTATTTCAAAATAGGAATGGGAATAGGTATGATAAACCCCACAATCACTATCTATTTATGTGATTTTCTCCTATATGTTTGGTTTAGCAGCGGAATAGGTATTATTATAAAACTAGTTGTTTGGTTTACTTATGCTGAGGACTGTGTTTCGAGAAAAGTTTTTTTTTTAAAATAATATTTTTTATTATTTCAAAAAGTGGGGGAAAGTGGAAATGTTTAAGAGCCTGTCTTATGAAAATCCCAACTCCATGATTTCTCTATATGTAATTTTATAGCACCAAACTTTTCTTTCCTTTCTTATTGCTCGTAGCTAGCTGCCAGTAAAAGAACAGTAAGCAAATACGTATTGCGCTAGCTGGAAAACTTCACCTAGCACCACAAGTAGCTGCCTAATACAAATTAAGAAGAAAATAAAAATCTGGTATTTATTAGCACATCAATTTTAACATCCATCTTCCGTTTCATATCTATTACTTTGCTTATACCCTAATTAAGTTATCAAAAAAATACTATAGAAAATCCGGCACACTGTTTTCTTGAAATAGTTGCTTTGGTTTGCTTCCAAACATGTCACTGTTATAAAAAGTATGGAAGAAAGTTAAGTACTCAGTCCAGAAATCATAATTTTTGCCTGGGATCCCTTCGGGTGGCAGTTGGTCAGTTCTCAAAATACCATTTGACAGAATTGCATAAATTCAAGAGCTTCAAGAACTTGGCTAACAAATTCACAAATCCACATGATTCCACCCTACAAGCTCTCGATTTACAATACGTGTAGAATTTACCAAACAATAAGAATAAATTACATAACTCCCGTTCTGTAAGAGAGTACATCCTGTTTTCCGGACCGTTTATATAAATATACCATCAGCCAGTGATTACTCAATACAACATCTCAGTTTTAAAATAAGTGGAAGTATTTTAAAGATATACCAAAAATTTGGACAATTACTTTTTTTCAAGAAACACATTCAAACTCAATAAAGAGTTGAGTAGGAAAACGCAAATTTTTAATGGAATTAGAGGACATAAAATCCGGCTGTGATTGATTTTCCATTTACTACAACGTCAAAGAGATTGTCCCCATGATAAAAAATCAGCCAACATTTTGCAAATATAATCAACCAAACAACCATCATATGAATTTCATTCAATTGTATTCAAAACACCACCAGAGTAATCATGTTGAAAGTTGAAGAATTTCTTATCTGTAGGAACTAAAATTAATGTCAACTTACTAATTCGTTAACGAAGTTGACGAATACAAGAACACCAGTATCACGACCCTCTTATCTTCTTCACTTAGTATACGCTGCTTTCTACAATTAAAACGCATATTTATAATTTATTGCCAATTCATGAATAGCGTAATTAACACCATAACCATCGCACATAAGATGCTATTGATCTAACCATGCGTTCGTCTTCTATTTGCAATGGGAAACGTACAATTTCTGCATAAATAATATAACAAAAAAAGTTTTAATAGTTGCATTATAGTCAAAGATAGACAAAGATGTTTGTTATAATCTTCATCATTGTAACGGAACCTGTATATTTGTCAAGACTTGATTGATTTGAAATTAAATTTTTATAAGCAAATCTAATATTGCAAAATTTCTTGGTGATGAAGGGAAACCAGCTGCATATAATAGTGTCATTTATGACTTGTCAACCTTACTTTTTCATAAACTCAACTGTTAATGTAAGCCACTGTGAAGGCCACTCATAATGGGGTTTATCACCATCTAATGACAAATGATGCAGTCAGAGTAAATCAGCACTGAAACAGAGCCAACGCTTAAGATTACAAATTAAATGGAACATATTTTGTTTATCTAGAAGTCAAAGTATATCTAACCATCATACTCACAATTAACCATCAAGCATGAGTTGATAAAGGAAGGATGACATTTTAACAAAACTAAAAAGAAAAAAAAAAAAGCCATGGAAATAGACAAGCATTATTTATAAATAAGGCTACGAATTATCTAGAAGGCAACCAAATTTTGAAATTCAATAAGTCTTAAAGTTTAAGCAAGTTATTTATTTGTCTTCTTTTTTACATTCGTTGACATCAGCCCAATTTTTTCTTTTTTTCCAATTTGAACAGAATTTTTTGCACTTCTTTCACAAACATTTTTATGCAAGTTGAAAAGAAGAGTGAAATTGAATACAGATGGTAGTTCAAAAGGTAATCCTGATGAGTCTGGGATTGGTGGTGTGTTAAGAGATTTGAATGACAAATTGTTATTTGGGTTCTCTTATTTTGTGAGGAATAGTACTATATGTAGGCTGAGGTAAAAGCGGTATTGGAAGATTTAAAAATCTGTATAGGTTTTGGTTTTTCACAAGTAAGGTCATGTCAAACTCATTAGTTCTGGTTGGAATATTGCAATGAAAATTTGTTTGCCCGTGGAAAATACAAATGAATACTATCTGGAAGATGATGAACAAAGATATTCATACTTCCCATTGCTATTGCCAAGCAAATAAGGTGGCGCATTGTTTAACAAATTGGGGAACACCTCATGTCCACTATTCTCAGATATTTACGCATGAATTTACTTTACCTGCCTTAGCACGAGGAGAAATTAGATTGGATAGGCTTAGTTTTCCTTCTTTTAGAAAATGCATTTCATAAGAGTTTTATGTAAAGGAAGTAGTACTCCTTTTTTATTTCTTTTGTTATATTCTTTGTATTATTGAGGTCAAGTTTATGTCCCCCTCTTTTCTTAAAATTAATAAAATGTGGAGTAGCGCCCTCCTCGTATGTGGGTTAGCTGAAAAAAAAATGCAAGATTTAGTGGAGCCCTGAAGAAGTAGAATCACGATAAAACCACACAAGGGACCAACAGTTTTTCCCCAAAAACTTTTCAGATAGTTAAACAAACCCACTACACATACACAACATTCGAATGTACAAACACTATCCTCAAATTAAAGCCCAAAGGTGTCAAACAATTTTGTTAAATAAGGCAAATAACATAAACAATGTAGTCTTCTATGAAGCCAAATTTAAAAAAAAAAAGAAATTGAAAACAATATAAGATACCTGGAAGCTTTAGGGAGATGGCAAAGGGAGATTTTAAGCCTGCAAAACTAAAAAAAGAAATTCTCAGCCCGCTTAACTTTAAGATTGGACAAATAATTTGACAAGAGTATTGCTAATTAGTTAAATGATTTAAAAATAAAAGTAAGAAATTTTAATAAATCGCAAGATATATTGAGAAAAAATAGCGTGTAAAAGAAAATTCATCAAAGATGGCATACTAGACTAGTCGGAGTTGCTCGATCTGAAGGTTGATGCTGATAGGGTAGAGAGAAGGAAGTTGTCTTGGTGAAGGGAGAAGAGAGAAGTCAGGAGAAAACCAGATTAATTGGAAAAGAAAAAGAAAATGGAGAAGAAAGAAAAAAGGGAAAAAATGGAGGAGCCGATCTTTTTAGACTCATTAATAAAATGGGTAATCAGAGTATAGGGAAGTATTTTGACACTTCCATTCCTACTGAATATTTCCAACAGTGTTTTAACAAACAATATAAATGGATATGATTAAGTTTGAGAAACCCATTCCTGAACCCCAAACTCCTAACTAATCATCTCCTAAAACCATTTGATTTTGCCTGTGCAATTATTTTTTTACTCGAGCAATATTAGCTTAATTGACAATCCTTGCCCTATAGAGGTTTGAATTAGTGATAAAGTATTCCTGCCCAAGTTTATGTCTCTGACCATGGATTTAATGTCTCCCACACCAAAATTAGTGATAAAAAATTTGTTTTCTTAATTCTTACTTGCTTTATTACATTCATGATAGTAATCAAGCAATGAAATTTCAAATTCCATCATTTGATAGGAAAATAATTATTTTTTATGGCACCACAAAAGCAATCTAAGCAAAGTCAAAATGTACCGATCAAATTAAACAATTTCCTAACAAAACCAAAAGCTAAACTTAAAAATTCACTAATTTGCACTAGTCTGTTTGATTGAATGGAATCCAAAAAAAGTTTTCCTCAACTTACCGTGTTTGGCTGGATAGAGGCAAGTGAAAATATTTTCGTCAGTAAAATGTTTTACTCCTATGGGTGTAAAACAACTTCCTCTCTGAATTTATTGAAGTCGTTTTCCCTCATTCAACAAACATTTCAGCTGAGTAAATTAACTTTGGAGATATATTAGAAATAGATTAGGAGATCTTAAAAAAAGTTCACCAGTTATCCACTGGACTATCTCCATGCCCCATCAATTCCTGCGTCTTCCTACTCCCCTCTGTCTCTTGTTCCCTCTCTTCTCCTCTGACCAGAACTTCCTCTTCCTTTTATCCTTTCTATCTCTCTTATTGTTTTTCTCAAAACCATATAAAAGCAAATAAGACCCGCAATAGATCTAAATAAATAGGTAAGGTGATTTTAGATGGAGGATTAATGCAGAGAGAAAAGCTATATCTTTGGACGAACAAGGAGTGTGAGCATTGGGAAGATGGTGGTGGTGGTGCTGCCGCTGTCAGTGGTGGTTTGGGGTTGGGTTTGAATGGTGAACAAAATAGGTAGTAAGATATTTTCGTGGTCATCATATGTCACTACAAGAAAATTACCTTATAGCGACATTTTTTAAATGTCGGTAATGGATCTGGAAACGTCGGTATAATATATACTGACATTTGTTTGACACTTGATTAAAATGTCGCCAATGCCTATATTGGTAATCTTGTAACATTTACAAAAATGTTGATACATCTTTGCCGACATTTTAATCAACATTTATTAAATGTCATTATTATTGGTTGTATACGTTATTAGCAATCAACATTCACTACAAATGTCGGTAAATTTAAAAATTTCTCTACATTTCTTTTTAAATGTCACGATGTAGAAGATGCATTAACATGACGTTTGAATAGACCTTTTTTTTTTTTGGTGCAAAATGTTAGTATTTACAACAACGCATTTGTCTAAGTGTCGATAAATTGGGAATAATAATCTGATACATTGACATTATTATATCGTTGGACTTTCTTTTTTCCAGCAATTGTCAAATTTGCTTTATGTGTCCATATGTACACAATTGTATTAACACCTATACATGACTATATAATATTGATATTCACATATATTCAATATGAAGGAGACAAAGAATTTCGTTTTTGAATTTCTTGTTCCATAAAATCAATAATAGAATATTAAAAACCTTGACTGAATTCTCATAAAAATCAAAATCAGCAAGTTAACTGTGCTATGCACCCAATACATTCTAGGTTAGTATTTTGTCACGTAATAAGAAATATTAATCAAATAACACCAAAGACAATCCTAGAAACTATTTTCTATTTATTCTAACTCTTAGGCGAAGCATTATTGAAGAGTTCTATAAAGAGGCAACACTTCCTTCACGTGTAACCAAAGACACTTTCTACTATTGAACAAGCCAACATGCCTACAAAAGAAAGAGTTACAAAAAAAAAAAAAAAAACAAAAATCAGAAAATGACTACAAAATTGAAATATCAATTTATTTCACAATGAATTGAAAGTACTTATAGTTATTACCCAGTAACTATTAAGTATATATATTTGTAATTGCAGAACTTTAAAGGATACATTGTTAGGTAGAAAAAAAAAATGCCTACTGGAAAGATTTGATACGATGACAAGAACCAAAATTAGTATGGGGATCAATAAATATCTCATTTCCAAATTTTGTATCCATTTAGTTTAACACCCTAGGCATGGAAGAACATGCTTACCTAGTATTATAAGATGAAATCCAACTGCAATAAATCAAAACTAAGGTCAAAATTCAAGAATCCAATAGGAAAGTAGTAACAAATTAACTTTTAAAAATACCGTTCAAGTTGAGTTGCTCCTCCGCCAAAATCTTCTTCCAAGTTTCTCAATTGTTTAATCCACAATTTTAAATTTTAAACTGAAAGACACTATCTTTAAATTGAGAATTGAGGTAACACAAAATAGGACTTGAGGTAAAAGAAAACACAAAACTTGCAACTTTACATTCTGATACGTCTTATGATTAAGTCTTATGATTAACCTGCACATTGGAACATAATATTAAAATGCCCAAATTACTATATTAAAATGCCACTTTAATATACACGTGACGGAATAATCAAAAGCTATATTTACACCTGTATCATCTCTAACTCAACTAGCAGCCTTTCTAATACTAGAAAGAGGTAATTAAAAACTCTTGATGTTGAAATCAAGCTTCTTTTTTTTTTTTTGGGCAAATTTTTATGTGCTGTATTGATATAACAGTGAGGATTTACAAATTTTAAGGCAGCTTAAGTTTAGCCCTCATAATTGGGAAGGCTATGCTTAAGCTACCTCTTAGAACCAAGTTTACAATCAGAGCAAACTTCTACAAGCTCCAAAATCATGCATATACTATGCATAATCATCAGATAAATACACAAAAACAAAATGAGTCTTCTACTGGCCAAATATTTTTAGTGACAGTCCCCATTCTATTGCCAGCTCCCAATTTCGATGATTATAGGGTACTTTCCTCCAAGAAATCACTGCTTCTGCGACTGCTCCCCTTATGTCTTCAACTAGTCTGCATGGAGTTGTGTTCTGTTTCTGGTGCAGGCTCCTGTTACGAGCTTTCCAAACATGATAAACTGTAGTTGCTAGCATAAGCCTGTTAATTTTATCAGCAAATGAGTTAGTCTTCCAATGAGAGCTCATCCAGCTTAATTCCTCTCTCCACGTATATTGTCCCTTGAAAATAAAGCTGAAGGTTTGGACTTTCTGCCAAACTACTGCTGTAACTGGGCATTGAAAGAACAAGTGATCTAAATCCTCTTCCACCTGTTTGCATAGCTCACAATTTGCACTTTCCAAGGTTAAACCCCAATCTTTCATTCTTCTTTTTGTTGTTAGTCTTCTTCTGCATGCAAGCCAAAGGATAAAAGAGAATCTTGGAACATGGCCTGGCCCCCAAACAAGTTTATACCACTCTACTTCCTGCTGCCTTGGTTTTACATATGCAATTGCTGATTTTACTGTGAAGAGACCAGAATTGTTCCCTAACCAAATGGCTGAATCCTTTGCTTCAGTGATTTGAAGAGCAATTGTACTTTGCTTCAAGATTTGTATTTCTCTTGACATTTTCCTCTTTTGGGGCCATTTCCATTGTCCATCTTCAATACACATAGCTACTGAAGCCTGCTTATTTAACCCCATGCAGGTTAGCACATTTTCAGTGAATTTCTGGTATAATGGTCCCAGGGGGTTCCAATAATCATACCAGAAAGTTTATTTCCTCCCCACTGCCAAGGTTCATCTTGATGAGAGGTTGCATTAGAGCTCTCCCATTTAGGATTTTTCTCCACCCCATGAACAATCTCCTGGAATATTATATCTCCAAATTGATGAGCCTTTCAGATTTACAACATGAATCCATTTCACCCATAGAGACTCCTTTCTAAAGCAAATATTCCATAGCAGCTTTAGGATTAGGACATTTGTTCCAGGTTTCTAAATCCAGAAGGTTTAAACCACCTTCTTTAGTATGATTTGCATATGTCTTTCCATCCCACTTTGGCTCCATAATGTTGTTTGTTTTCTCCAGACCAGATAAAACTAGCCATCAAGCTGGTAATTTTCCTTAAAACAGCCTTTGGGAGAATAAAGGTACTAGCCCAAAACATTTGAATTCCATATAAAACAGATTTAACCAACTGTACTCTTCCTGCAAACGTTAATTTCTTGGCTGCCCAGCTTTGAATTTTTTGCTGCATCTTCACAAAGATAGGCTGGCAGTCTCTATAGGATAGTCTGGCAGTGATTAGGGGAAGGCCTAAATACCTCACAGGAAGCTCACCAATAGGCATTTGGAGAATGTTATGGATTTTTCTTTTCATCTCTTCATTTACACCAGCAAAAAACACCTGACTTTTTGAGAGGTTGGGGGTCAAACCAGATAAATCTGCAAATTCCATAAGGGATCTGCTAATCAGCTGGAATGATCTCTCTGTTGCCCTTGCCATAATGAACAAATCATCTGCAAACGTGAGGTGAGTTATTCCCAAGCTTCTTACACTTGGGATGGAAATCAAATCCTTGATTTTTGATATTCCATTCCAACAACTTCGAGAAGACCTCCATCGCAATAAGGAATAGGTAAGGATGATGAGGGATCACCTTGTCTGATGCCTCTTTCACTTCTGAAATATCCCACTGAGGATCCATTTAAGTTGATGGAAAAATGTGCTGTTTCAACTCCTTGCTTCATCCATTCAGTGAAATTCTCTGGAAAGCCTAACAGTCTCATAGCATGAAACAAGAAGTCCCATTCCAGGGTATCAAAAGCTTTCATGATATCCACCTTTAGCATGGCTCTAGGCTGTCCTCCCTTCCTATTGTAACCTCTAGCAAGTTCATGCATTAAAAGAACATTATCAGTTATGCTTCTGTCTTTGATGAAAGCTGACTGATTTAGGCTTATCAAGCTAGCCATCACTTCTTTCAGTCTGTTCTGCAGCACAATAGAATAGCACTTATATAGAGTGTTGCAGCAAGAGATTGGTCTAAAATCTTTCATCCTCATAGCCTCAGAGGTTTTAGGCACTAGAGTTAGGATAGTGCTATTCATGAGGGTAATACATGAATCTGCTATTAAAGCAGAAAAGGATAGCCTGAGTGACTTCATGCCCAATAAGCTCCCAATTCAGCTTAAAGAATTCAGCTGTGAACCCATCAGGTCCCTGGAGCCTTTCCATCTTTCATCTGGAAAATTGCTTTCCTTATTTCCTCTTCAGTAATTGGGGCACCTAAAAACTGCTTTTGTTGTTCTGTAAGCACATTTGTGATGATCTCCTGCAGTTTTCCTAGCCTTCTGCTGTCCATAGATGTTGGCTTCCTGAACAATTTTTTGAAGAAATTTATGACAGTTTCTTTGACCTCTTTGTAATCTGTGACTTTTTCATCCTCTTCATTGAACAAAGCTAAGATTCTGTTTCTGGCATTATGGGAAAGCACCTTTCTGTGAAAGAAAGCTGTGTTTTTATCTCCTAGCTTCAACCAATTTATCTATGGATTTTGTCTGATAAAGCTCTTCCTCAACTCTAACTAAGTCTGCATATTCAGCTAAGAGCTGTTTCTCTTTGCTTATCAAGTTCATCATCAAAAGGCTGCTCCTCCATCAACCGTTGAGTGCTATAGATCATCTCCTTGTGCTGCATTACTCTATTTGTAATGTTGCTGAAGTTTGCCTTGTTTAATGTCTTCAGTTTCTCTTTCATCAGTTTCAAGCTTTCTGCATACCTTCACTACTGGGTTTGCTTCAATCCTCTCATTCCAAACAGTTTTTAGTATATCAGGGAACTGAGCATGATGCATCCAAAATTTCTGGAATTTGAAGGGCTTGGGCCCAAATGAGAAGTTGTTTTTTCACTTCTACACAGATTGGAGAATGGTCATGATACTCCAGGGGCCATAACTTCCATAATAGCATTTGGAAATTTCTTATGCCAGGCTTCATTTATGAGTATCCTGTCTATCCTACTGTAAATTCTTCTTCCTACTTCCCTTTTATTATTCCAGGTGAAAGTATAAGCCCTTTCCTGTAAGTTCCTCATATCCAAATCATCAATGCATTAGTTGAATTCCTCAATAGCTCTATGCTCAAGGTCTTTGCCTCCCAGTCTTTCGTTTGCATTTCTAATTTCATTGAAATCTCCTAGTATGATCCAAGGGATACTTCCAGTTACAATTCTTTACTTGCAGCAAATGGTTCCATAAGGAATTTCCTTTCCTCAGATTTGTTCCTGCCATAAACCATTGTAACTAAGCTGATCTCCTCCAGCTCTTTATGTTGAACAAAACAAGGTTATGGCTTGATCATGGACTTGATAAACTTGGCATTTTATTACATCAGTGTTCCAACAAAACCATATCCTACATACCTGATCTGCAGAACCATTATGTATATAATCCCAAGTTCCAAAACAATTTCCAAAAATACTATCTGCATACTTACTTCTGATCCTTGTTTTCTATAATACCAAAAACATTCAACTTGCATGCTTTTTGTCATTTTCTTTATTTCAATTTGTTTTATAGGTGTAAGGTAATAGCATAGGTAACGCAGTGGAAAAATAAAAATTTATTACCTTAACCATGGATCTCTTTGATATATCTATATGATTAACATAGGGGGTTTGCATGAAGATTACCTTAAGCACAGAAGATTTCTATGCTTCTAGGCAAAGATCTTTCGAAAAAGATGTTAGATCTACCACGAAAAGCCCTCTAAGCGTAGAGCCTCTAACGATATCCACACGAATAACTTCTTTGGGAACCTTGTAGGCTTGCTTGCTTTGACTTTTGAGTGCTAGCTCCCTTGAATTATTAAGAACACAAGAAGAAGAAAAACCTAACCCTTAGGAGAGAGAGAGAGAGAGACGCCTAGAGAGAGAAAGAGGCGTGAATTTTTTCTCTTCAATTTTTCTCTCACTAGTTTTCTTTTGTGCTACAATAATAATGACTCAAGAGTCAAAGCATGAACCTATTTATAGAGGAAGTAATATAGTTTTTTAGGAAATAAAGCTAATTAGAAACCAAGAAGGTTTAGGCAACTTACTTTAAGCTAATCCTTCTCCTTTAGGAAATCTATTTCATAAGGAAACCAATTAGTTACTTTATTTCTTTTAGGAAACTAATTTCCTGCAAGATTTAAAAAATTTATAAATAAGTCCTTTAAGTTAATTTATCTCATAAATTAACCCCATAAGTATCTCATACTTATCTTAATTACATTTTAACCCAAAGATTTTGTTCTTTATGTGTGTGACCCATTAGGTTCCATTCACGTTGGCAATAAGTATAAATTATAACTCATTAATTGAGCTAGATAAATTAAACACTTTTAATTTATCATTAATTCACTAATTAATCAATTCATACTTATAGATCATGAGTGGCGTCTAGCAATGCATCATGACCACCCAAGTGAATAGGAAAGTCATATGGTAGACTATACCCTTCAATGACAATGTTACCGTGTAATTAATATCGTTTCACCACACTATATCCCAATTAGTCTAAAAGTATAGTGCATACTTTTAAATGACTAATTTATATTTTCTTGTTCCAGAAATATAACTCTCCATGATATATAACCTTGAAACTACTTCCAAGTTATACTATCACTTCTGCAGAAGATTTATGAGTTAATATTTCCAACAAGTGGCCATTAAGGGATATACTCTCCTATTAAGGAGTGGTGAATCCTATATTGATTACTCACTATCTTTCCATGTTTCAAACTATACCCAATCTCTAACCTATGAGCTACCCTTTTACGGGCACCGAGGAATAGAGTCAAAGTATAGCAATCCACACTCAAGATACTATAGTAATCTCAAGTCAAATGATCACTTACACCATTGCCATTAAGAGTTCAACTATTGGCACTATAGTTGAAACTCTTGGCGGATCAATCCAATGAACTTGTTTTCAAACAAGCATCCACATACTAGCTTAAGTGTCACGCACACCATAGTCAATGAGATCAACTACTACTTACCATAAGTAGAGGCAAAGTATGTGTTAGTCTATCCGTATTAATGATGTCCAATCTCATTAATACTATGACTAGGGATATTTAAGAATATGACTTTATGTATTAGTAGTCTCATAATTGTAACCCTTACAATCTCTAATACACAGTCAATATTCTAAGGACTTTATCAATCAAACAAGTAACATGGAAATACAAGTATAGATGATAAAGAAAAATACCACATGGATAAATATAACATAAATAAGTGTAAAACAAAACACCTTTAAACCATCTTGGTTTTAGGGCATACACTAACAAACTTCCACTTGCACTAAAACCAATCACTCATTTATTTTAGGCCAAAAGCATTTACATGAGCATCATGCTTTTTCTGGGACAAGGCCTTAGTGAGATGATCAGCTATATTGTCATCAGTGGGAACCTTTTCTATCTTTACATCATTCCTACCAACTATTTCTCTAATAAGATGGTAGCGCCTAAGTACGTGTTTGGATCGTTGATGAGACCTAGGTTCTTTTGCTTGGGTTATGGCACCATTGTTGTCACAATACAAAGGCATAGGATCAACAATGGAAGGAACCACTCCTAGCTCGGTGACGAACTTCTTGATCCAAACAGCCTCTTTTGCAGCTTCGGAAGCAGCAATGTACTCGGCTTTAGTTGTAGAATCAGCGGTAGTTTCTTGCTTCGAACTCTTCCAGCTCACAGCACCACCGTTTAACGTGAATATAAATCCAAATTGCGACTTACTATCATCCTTGTCTGACTGAAAACTAGCATCAGTAAAACCACACACTTCTAAAGTGTGTCCTCCATAAACCAAGAATAATTCTTTAGTTCTTCTTAAGTACTTAAGAATACTCTTGACAGCTACCCAGTGACCCTCACCAGGGTTAGCTTGGAATCTGCTCGTAACACTTAGAGCATAGGAGACGTCGGGTCTTGTACATAGCATAGCATACATAATGGATCCTATTGCCGAGGCATAAGGAACCTTTTACATGCTATCAATCTCGACAGGTGTTTTAGGACACATGTCTCTCGAAAGAGTAATCTCATGTCTCATAGGTAAGTACCCTTTCTTCGATTGTTCCATGCTAAACCTTTTTAGCATCTTGTCTATGTATGTCGATTGACTGAGACCAAGCAACCTCTTGGATCTATCTCTATAGATCCTAATTCCCAGAATATAAGTTGCCTCTCCTAAATCTTTCATGGAAAAACTCTTGGACAGCCATACCTTTACGGTTTGTAGTAAAGGTATGTCATTTCCCATCAACAATATGTCATCCACATAAAGTATTAAGAAAACGACAGCGCTCCCACTCACCTTCTTGTATACACAAGACTCGTCTTCATTTTTAAGAAAACCAAATTCTTTGATTGTCTCATCAAAACGAATGTTCCAACTCCTTGAAGCTTGCTTGAGTCCATAAATAGACTTTTGTAGCTTGCATACCTTATGACTATCAATGGAGTCAAAACCCTCAGGTTGTGTCATGTACACATCCTCTTGCAAATTCCCATTAAGGAATGCAGTCTTGACATCCATTTGCCAAATCTCATAGTCATAATAAGCAGCTATGGCAAGCAAAATCCTTATAGATTTAAGCATAGCTACCGGCGAAAAAGTTTCTTCAAAGTCAATTTCTTGCCTTTGTTTATAACCTTTTGCCACTAACCTTGCTTTATAGGTAACAATATTACCATTCATGTCAGTCTTTCTTTTAAAGACCCACTTGTACCCTATGGGTTTTATTCCTTCAGGTGGCTCGACCAAGGTCCATACCTTGTTCTCGTACATGGAATCCATTTCGGATTTCATGGCTTTGTGTCATTTCAAAGAGTCTACATTAGACATAGCTTCTTCGTAGCTAGTAGGGTCATCATCATCTATGACCAACACATCATTGCTCTCACTAATGAGAAATTCATATCTCTCAGGAGCGTAACGTGTTCTACTAGATTTTCGAAATTCTTGTGTAACTTGAGCTTCCGACTGCGCCTCATCATCATGTGGTATAAGCTCTTGTTCCAACTGTTGACTACTTTGTGGTTCTTGAATTTCTTCAAGTTCTACTTTGCTCCCACTACTTCTTTCAAGAATAAACAATTTTTCTAGAAAAGTAACATGTCTTGAAACAAACACCTTTTGTTCAAGGGGATTGTAGAAGTAGTATCCACGACTCTCTCTAGGATACCTCACAAACAAGCATTTGTCAGACTTAGCCTCTGGGTTGTCTGACATGTTTCGCTTCACATAAGCAGAACAATCCCAAATTTTTAAATGATTAAGATTTGGTTTCTTACCATACCAAATCTCATAAGGTGTGGTATCAACAGATTTTGATGGAACACGGTTGAGTATATAGGAGGCGGAATCTAAGGCATATCCCCAAAACGAACTAGGAAGTGATGCATGGCCCATCATTGAACGTACCATATCTAATAAAGTACGATTTCTCGTTTCAGACACACCATTTAATTGTGGCGTGTATGGAGGAGTCCATTGAGGAATAATCCCATTTTCCTCTAGATATTGTTGGAACTCTTGACTTAAGTATTCTCCACCTCGATCAGATCTAAGTGTTTTGATACTCTTGCCAAGTTGTTTCTCAACTTCAACTTTAAAGACTTTGAACTTTTCAAAGGCCTCGGATTTGTGCTTCATTAGAAACACATAACCATATCTAGAATGGTCATCCGTGAAAGTGATGAAGTAGGAGAAACCACCTCTAGCATGGATCGACATTGGGCCACAAACATCAGTATGTATAAGCCCAAGAAGATCACTAGCACGTTCACCCTTTCCAGAAAAAGGTGTCTTGGTCATCTTACCAAGTAAACAAGATTCGCATGTCCCAAATGATTCATAATCAAATGAGTCCAAGTATCCATTTTTATGTAACTTGGATATGCGTTTCTCATTTACATGACCAAGTCTACAATGCCAAAGGTATGTTTGGTTAACAATATCTAATTTTTGTTTCTTGGTGTTTATGTTGAGAATGGACTTTTGTTCATCTAGAATATATAAACCATTAATTAATGTACCAGTACCATAAGTAATACCATCACGTGAAAAAGAACAACTTTTATTCCTTTGAATGATGGTAAAACCATCCAAATCTAACAATGAGATAGAAATGATGTTCTTTGTAAGTACGGAAACAAAATAACAGTTTCTCAATTCTAAAATAAGCCCAGTGGGCAAAGAGAGTACATAGGTTCCTACGGCTAATGCAGCAACTCTTGCTCCATTCTCTACGCGTAGCTCGACCTCTCCCTTTGCCAAGAATCTACTATCTTTAAGACCTTGCATATTATTACAAATATGAGATCCAGATCCGGTATCTAATACCCATGAGTCTTGGTTAGTAGACAAATTAATCTCAATCATAAACATACCAGAGGTTGAAGTTTCACCACGCTTCTTTGACTTCAGAGAGTCAAGGTAGGCCTTGCAATTTCTCTTCCAATGCCCATCTTGTCCGCAATGGAAGCATGTGCCCTTGGGTTTGTCCTTCTTAACCCCACCCTTAGGCTTGGTTCTCTTCTTCTTGAACTTCTTAAGCCCAGAATTGGGCTTCTTTTTCTTGGAGCCCGAGACAAGCATAACGGTGCCCTTCTCCTTCTTAAGATTAGGTTCAGCAGTCTTGAGCATGTTCATCAATTCAGTCAACGTGCACTCAACTTTTCGCATGTTGAAGTGCAGGATGAATTGTGAATAGCTCTCAGGGAGGGACTGAAGAATTAAGTCAATATTTAACTCATTGTCAGAAACGTGTCCCAGATCAGCTAATTTTTCAATTAGCCCAATCATCTTCAGTACATGGGTAGTCACTGAAGATCCCTCTGCCATCTTACATTGATAAAGCTCCCTTGAGATCTCATACCTCTCAGTCCTAGCTTGTGCATCGAACATTTCTTTTAAGTGCACAATCATGGACGGAGCATCCATCTTAAGATGTTGCTTTTGCAATGCAGGGGACATAGCAGCTAACATGATACATGTTGCAGCATAATTGTCGGCTCTGTGCATCTCATATGCATCTATGTCCTCTTGTGATGCAGTAGCGGGTGGAGGAGGGGGCATGGGTTTATCGAGGACATACTCAATTTTTTCATGTTTGAGAACAATTCTCAAATTGATATTCCAGTCCTCAAAGTTGGTTTCATTGAGTTTGTTGTCAAGAATCGGTCGCAAATTCACGTTAGACATTCTACAAAAAGTAAAGACAGAAAATAAGTATTTATTTTATGTTATATGCAAACCAAAAATGTGGATTCGTGAATTTATTTGGTTTGCTCCCACTATTTTACTTCAAATCAATAACCCTCAATATTGATTCGGAAATCTGTTGGAGATTTCTAGTGGACTAGGATCCCATCTAATTAGCTTTGGGTTTGACGGAGGCCAATGCCCCAAAAATAAATTCGATTAGGTAGATAACTATTTATCCATCACAACCCTTGTGACTCCTAGATAGTTGGGTATCAATTCTTTGAAATTTACATCTTATGTATTACCCAACATTGCCTCAAAAAATATCATAACATTGACGGAAGCCAAACTCATTATGTAATTTTTGTTAAGTCAAACTCATTATTCAGAAATCATATCTCATAACAAAAACATATTCCGAGTAAGGTGACCTTGACGGAGGCCAACGTGTCAACCTTAATAGGAACTCTTCGTTTTTGTTATAATAATGGAAGGCAACTTAAGTAGATGACCTAATATTTGATATTGGGGGATTTTAATTTAAATATTAATGTCTCATCATATTATGCAATTAAAATATATCAATCATATAAAATAAAAGCATAATAAACGTGGATGATTATGGATTTTAACTAGTAATATTTCCTTCGAGCCTTGAAGAAAATATTTGGTTAAAATTCCTAGGGGACGTTTCAACTCCTTGATGCGCCTCCTTGGTTACTCCTTGGTACCACCTCCATCTTCTTGTACTTTACATATGTAATTCTAGTCTAAACAATTTAAATAAACCTATTCCTAACCTATACTTTATACATTACAAGTATTGATCAAGAAATCTCGAGTTACATTCGAGGGGAGTTTAGATGAGAAGAGAATTACATCAGAAAATAGAGAGGGAAGGACACGCAGGCCCTATTTATAAAACCAATACAAGCCAACCATAAAAGAAGTAATAACCATTCAATCGCATTGGTCTAGTCCATAATCATCCACCATGCCATTATACTATTTAACAATTAAATAAATTAATTTATTTAATTTTAGTCATAAATCATATGGTCTAAATAGTATAGATTAATGCTCTTGAAATTTATTTGTCTCAAAATATAGTTATAGAAGGTATAGGTTTCCAAATTTTAACTTTCCAAATCTTAACAATTAAAATTGGAAAGTGTTTTATTTGAGAAATTATCAAAATTCGCGTTCTTTCAAAAATAGGAAAAATTCCGCTAGGTTTCTGCTTACAAACCGCGCGACAAAACGTGCGCGGGTTCATCCGCGGTTTGTAACCCGCACGACAAACCGTGCGCGGTTTCATTCGCGGTTTGTAAACAGAAGTTACGGGATTTTGACCGCGGGTCAAAACGCGCGCGAGTTTTCCCGCGATTTGTGTCCAGAAAATACGATCTTTGAAATTCTTTGGCGTTTTTCAAAACTCTTTTGAATCAAAACATGTTAAAACCCTTTTAGCATGTAAAAAACAATTTAGAAACCATAAAAACAACCTTAAGAACTTATCTTAATTATTTAAAACACCTTTTAAACAATCAAGAACTTTTCCTAAAAATCAAACTCTTGATTTTTTTATAATGCTTTTGAGACAAATTTCATCAAGAACAAACCATCCATATTTGTGACAATTAAATAAACACAAATCATATAGATATAATCAAAGAAGGCTCTGATACCACTGTAAGGTAATAGCATAGGTAACGCAGCGGAAAAATAAAAATTTATTACCTTAACCATGGATCTCTTTGATATATCTATATGATTAACATAGGGGGTTTGCATGAAGATTACCTTAAGCACAGAAGATTTCTATGCTTCTAGGCAAAGATCCTTCGAAGAAGATGTTAGATCTACCACGAAAAGCCCTCCAAGCGTAGAGCCTCTAACGATATCCACATGAACAACTTCTTTGGGAACCTTGTAGGCTTGCTTGCTTTGACTTTTGAGTACTAGCTCCCTTGAATTATTAAGAACACAAGAAGAAGAAAAACCTAACCCTTAGGAGAGAGAGAGAGAGACGCCTAGAGAGAGAGAGAGGCGTGCCTTTTCTTTCTTCTATTTTCTCTCACTAGTTTTCTTTTTGTGTAGCAATAATAATTCAAGAGTCAAAGCATGAACCTATTTATAGAGGAAGTATTCTAGTCTTTTAGGAAATAAAGCTAATTAGAAACCAAGAAGGTTTAGGCAACTTACTTTAAGCTAATCCTTCTCCTTTAGGAAATCTATTCCATAAGGAAACCAATTAGTTACTTTATTTCTTTTAGGAAACTAATTTCCTGCAAGACTTAGAATATTTATAAATAAGTCCTTTAAGTTAATTTATCTCATAAATTAACCCCATAAGTATCTCATACTTATCTTAATTACATTTTAACCCAAAGATTTTGTTCTTTATGTGTGTGACCCATTAGGTTCCATTCACGTTGGCAATAAGTATAAATTATAACTCATTAATTGAGCTAGATAAATTAAACACTTTTAATTTATCATTAATTCACTAATTAATCAATTCATACTTATAGATCATGAGTGGCGTCTAGCAATGCATCATGACCACCCAAGTGAATAGGAAAGTCATATGGTAGACCATACCCTTCAATGACAATGTTACCGTGTAATTAATATCCTTTCACCACACTATATCCCAATTAGTCTAAAAGTATAGTGCATACTTTTAAATGACTAATTTATATTTTCTTGTTCCAGAAATATAACTCTCCATGATGTATAACCTTGAAACTACTTCCAAGTTATACTATCACTTCTGCAGAAGATTTATGAGTTAATATTTCAACAAGTGGCCATTAAGGGATATACTCTCCTATTAAGGAGTGGTGAATCCTATATTGATTACTCACTATCTTTCCATGCTTCAAACTATACCCAATCTCTAACCTATGAGCTACCCTTTTACGGGCACCGAGGAATAGAGTCAAAGTATAGCAATCCACACTCAAGATACTATGGTAATCTCAAGTCAAAGGATCACTTACACCATTGCCATTAAGAGTTCAACTATTGGCACTATAGTTGAAACTCTTGGCGGATCAATCCAATGAACTTGTTCTCAAACAAGCATCCACATACTAGCTTAAGTGTCACGCACACCATAGTCAATGAGATCAACTACTACTTACCATAAGTAGAGGCAAAGTATGTGCTAGTCTATCCGTATTAATGATGTCCAATCTCATTAATACTATGACTAGGGATATTTAAGAATATGACTTTATGTATTAGTAGTCTCATAATTGTAACCCTTACAATCTCTAATACACAGTCAATATTCTAAGGACTTTATCAATCAAACAAGTAACATGGAAATACAAGTATAGATGATAAAGAAAAATACCACATGGATAAATATAACATAAATAAGTGTAAAATAAAAGACCTTTAAACCATCTTGGTTTTAGGGCATACACTAACAATAGGGTCATTCAACCCTCTTATGTTCCAGCACATAATCTTCATTTAATTCTAATGGTGGGCTTTGTTACCTTTTTCCTGCTTCCCCTTCCCATCTTCTGTCCATTTTCTGCTTTTTCTGCCAGAATTTGATCAGAATCTAGCAGGCTATAGGTATTGGATATCTGGATAGCTATTGATTCAACCTCCTTTGCTTTGCCCCTGATGCTTATTAGATCACTGCAGTCTTCTTCTCCTGCTTTAGTTGTTTCACATTCTTCTACAGCTTCTTCCTGCAGATTGCCAACACTTATCTGCATTCTCTCTTCATCTTGAGCTTGTGTTCCTAATAGTTGCACACCACTTTGCTCCCTAGGCCCAACTTCCTGTTGATCAGTATGCTTGTTTGTTTCATCTATCAGGCCCTCTGAAATTTTCTTCCCTTGCTCTTTGGGTATCCATTTCTGCATGATCTTAGGCAGCTTTGGACAATGAGATTTATTGTGCCCAAACATCCCACATTCTTGACAGCATGGTGGAAGCCATTCATATTCAACCTCCTGTTGTTCCATCTCCCCAAATTCATTTACATATGATATAGAGTTTGGTCATTTTTCCCCTGCCTTAACTTCAATGCAGATTCTAGCATAAGACACTCGTTCCTGCGTGGTTGTTTGTTTATCTGTAAACAGTGGCTTTCCTATACAGCTGGCTAGTTTACTGAGACCCTTGGCAGTGTAGTAGTGCAACTTTAGGTGGGGAAATCGAATCCATATAGGAACAAATTCCATATCCTCTTTTCTTAAGCTCATGCGAGGGCTCCAAGGTTTCAGGAACAACATTCTACTAGCTAATGGCCATGGTGATTGGTCGAGAATTTTCACTTTCTCCTCCTCAGTCTGTAGTTTGAATAAGAAAACCCCATTCTTCAGAGAGATGACCTCTACTTTTCCATGTTCTTTCCAATTTCGTTCCACAAAGTTCTTCACTACCATAAATGGAGGTGAAGATCCAAGGGTGTAGCCCACTAAAGTGTGTTTCCATTTCACCAAGCCATCATCTACATCTTCCATGTTCATTTTAGTTTGCCCTTGTTGTTTTGGTTCCACATACTGCAGCTCCATACCTCCATGAGCTAACGTGCGCTGAGAGGGTTTGAACTGGCTATTTTGCGCTTTTCCCCTTTCTGCCATTTTTGAGCTTCTTTCAACTACTTGCAGGCCACCCATCTCCTTGTCCTCTTGTGATTTGTTTGTGGAAATTTAGGAGAAATACAGTAGAGAGTTTCTCTCGAAAGAGTTGGCTACTCTGTAGCTGACTCCTGTATTTCCCGGAGAATTACCTTGTTTTTAGGTAAATTTCCACTAAATTCTCCCAAACATGAATTTACAGAGAGGAGAAATTTTACCAGAAGCAAAAAGCCAACTAACTGTGGATCTTGGCGAATTCCCAGCTTTAAATGACATACACCAGAATCGTATAGTAAACCCAGACCAAACTAAATCTTGGGCCCAGGTGGTGTGAAATCAAGCTTCTTAAGGTCCAAGATGGAAATCTTAAGCAAATATTCAAGGAAAAGGCTACTGCACCTTGGTGATGCTCTAAGTTTGTGGTCAATTGAAGCATTAGAGATTAAAGTAAAATAAAAAAACAACTGGGAATGATCGAAAGCTGGGAGGAAAGAAATAGCCGAGAAGCCATCAGACATAGCCATATGTTTATCCCAGTGTTTGAAGCCCAAAAGTTAAACATCCTTTGATAAATTTTCTGAAGTTGGGAACACTATACACATTATTTTTCTTTCTTTTCTTCTTTCATTTGTCATAATTTTGTTGTTTAGAAAATATAAAACACCAGAAAGACATATCAAAGATCCTGCTATCCAGAAATATTAGAGATCTGCCAATGTAATAACCTTAATCTAACAATCATAATTACATCCAATAAAAAAAAAAGTGACGGAAAATTAAAACGAGAAGAAGAATCGGCAAAGCCTCCCAATCAAAAATGAAAAAACAAATTAGCTAGCTAACATCTAAAGAGACTAATTAAACCCACAATTGAGTCGGTGGTTCCGTAACCCTAATTTATAGCATTTTCTTGAAAGAAAAATTTGTCCTCGTATGTATGTTATTGTATTAATCTAGCTAGTATTTTTGTTTATTTTTCCTCTAACTTCATTTACAATTCTAATTTAATTTGAACAATTAAAAAATGAAAGAAAACGATGAAAATAGAGATAGCGGAGGGATTATTAGTACTAGTAACCATGAATGATTTCAGTACAAAAACGTAGAGATTTTGCCCAATATTATATGATAAGATCCAACCTCAATAAATCAAAATCTAGGTCAAAATAACTAAGATAAAATCTACCTCAACAAAAAGTAGTAGAATCTTCGCCGACTTGTTGTAAAAAGAGCGATTCAACTAGATCGGCATTCGAAGAGGTGGAAGTTTCTAGATTTGCTCCGGCTAAGTAATAGTGAAGCAAGGACAGAGCGATTCAAAAGTAAAAACAACGGAATCTCATAAACATAAAAATACTAAAGCAAATCAAACCTCTAGCGAGGTTGTGAAAGTGGCAAGTAAATCGAAGGCCAAAAGGCTTAGTAGCGTCGCAGGCCTCATCGGCTCACGAGGCGCTTTAGATAAATTTGATAAAATGTTTGTCGCGGGTTTTAGATAACACTTACCCACATTTTGTTTTTATCCTTTTTGGTGAGATTGGTCTTATTTAAAATACTAAATTATTGTTAGTTCCTTTATAACATTTAACTAAACGATACATATTTTTTAACATTAAAAATTTATTAGTCACAAAAGTATGACATTTGTAGTCAAACATCAATCATTTACATGATATTTCACAAAAAATGATTGGAATCAAAATTCTTACCGACATTTGTAATTAGAGTCAAAATTTAAATGTCGTCGTTTCTCTAATTTCTTGTAGTGTGTGAAGAAAATATTGTTGGGTGTCAAACCAACAAAAAAAAAATAAATTCCTACTCCAAGAAAAATATACTCAAGTATAGTAGTGAGTTGGTTCACAGGAACTGGTCAATTTATTTATTTCAAATCACAATAACGGGGGGTTTGAAAAATAATTAAATTAAAGAAATTTAAACCTAAGAAACTCAAAGGAAAAATACAAAATTAAGTCAAACGAAATCAAATAAAATATAGACTCTAGTCAAAGGAATAATTTCCACTCTGGTTCAATTTAACTGATCTTTGATGCAAAGATAAATTCCTACGTTCACGAATAAATTGGTTATGGTTGTTGAGAAGCTCTAACAACCTGCCTTTTTTTACTGTGTCGGTAATCAAGATAAGACCATTGATTACTTCCCTAATCAAATAATAACCCTAGGTAAGACCTTAGAATTCAATTATTCAACATCTTTAAAACTAGAAAAGCCACCAATTCTAATAAGCAAATATTTAAGAGGCTTTGTTCAAATTAGATTATCTATTCCCGTGATATAATCCAAAAGTTTCTTTTACAATTGAATTAATCACTTGCCACAAGTACTAAAACTATCAAACAATTACGGATTTGACGTTTTAGATGGCCCTAGATTATCTGACAATTAAATAGTGATTAGTTATTTAAGTGGCAAAAACAATCACATAAGAATGAATACAATCACCTTGGAATTAAATAGAGAATAAATAAATACTAAAAAATGTAGAAAATAATAAAAACAATTAGATCTCACAGTAATAGATGAACCAGAGCTTCAATTATCCTTCAACTAGATAATATGTCTTCAACTACCAAAAGAAAAATAACAAGAAATTGTTCTAGAGAGAAAAGAAAAAAAAACTAATGACTAAAAATTTCTTCAATTCTCCAAACTCAAATCTACGTTCCCCTAAAAGAATAAATATTGCAGATGCCCTTCTTTCTCTTTTTGTCTTTCGCGTCTTTTCCTTTTCTTTCTTCGTTTCCTTTTCAAAATCAATTTCCTTTCTTTCTTTTCTTCCTTTTCCAATCCAACTTCTTCCCTTTTTGTTTTTCTTTCCAATTCTTGTCAATAAAGAATTCTTTCAAATAAGATTTATCACAATTAGGGAAGTGGGACCCTCCAATTCTAATCTTCTGCAATTTCTCATTTCAGAATTCTGCACTGCAATACCAGTAGACCGTGGCCATGCTCTATCAAAATAAGTCTTCTGAAATTTTGGCAATTTTAAGGTCTTTTCTCTACAATCTCTTACATTGAACCCAAATATCAAAAAGTGAATAAATGGAAATATTAAACATAATTCTTGACCAAAACAAGGGGAAATTAAATACAATTCATATGACAATTTAACACTCTAACAAATATTTTCAAAACTTTAACCAAATACCAGAAATTATATGGAAAATAATTATTTTTTGAGAAAATAATTTTTAAAGAAAATATTTTCACAAGAAAAATATTTTGCATCTAATCCAACGGACCTTAATTTTGGTTATGTTTTACGTAGCCTAAAATTTAAAAGAACACGACCATCACTGAAACAATTACGAACATGAAGCATCAAAATATTCGCAAATTAAGATAACCATAATACTTGTACGAGATATGGAAATAGAATTGTGAGGATTAGGAACAACTGGTATTTGAAGAGAGATTTCATGTAGGGAAAAATTCATAAAGAGTCTGTGACTTGCAAGCAGTTTGCGAAGGATTATCAATGGTTGGGGAAGTGCGAAGGGGCATGGGGATGGTAGAGAAGAGGAGACAAGGGTTGTCATGGCCCGCTTATCTCGTTGTCTATGAAAATGATGTGTGGCATAATATGACATTTCTTGTAGAATAGAAAGGACCAAAGAGGATATGGGTTTCACAATTTCTATTTGCAACAAATTCATGATCCAGATTAAATAGATTAACAATGAACGGTTGATATTGAGCCATGCTAACCAAATTTGAAGTAAAAAAACAACATCGTTTTGGACTGAAAAATAATTACAAATTTTCACTAAGGTCCATATTTTAGCTTGTTTGCTTCTTTTCCCTAAATAACTTATCCTACCCTCACCCAGAGTTCATCGAAGGTCTTAGGGTATTCTCATGCAATTGAGTTATAAGTCTTCCAAGCAGCAACCCGTTGACAAAAGCAGCAATAGTAACTTGGTCATCCGGATTAGGGACTTGAAGTGACTCGTTACTAAAAACGAGCAAGATATTCCCAAAGTGATTCATTGGCATGCTGCCGAACATTCATTAAAGAGGCAGATTTTTTATTGAGAGGTTTGGAAGACACAAAACGAGCAACAAACTTATTTTTGAGCTCGTCTAGACTATGAATAGTATTTGGTGGCAGAGACCAAAATCACTTTTTTGCATTTCCAACAAGATAACAAGGAAATGCCTGGCACATTACTGTGTTTGAGGCCTAATACAGATAAAATGCCGAAGTAAATGTATGGACATGGTCGTCGGGATCACTATGCCCATCATAATAGGGAATAGTTGGCAACTTAAAATCTGCAGGAAGAGGATCATCATTGACCTCGGGCAAAAATGGAGAACCCCGGTCATTGTTCGGTGAGGGGAAAGCTCGTCTACCGGAAGGATGAATTTCATCATTGTCAAAAATATTCTTCAAAGGGACTTTGGAATGGGCTCTCTAAGAAGATTGTTGTTCATCGTGCCCAAAAGAGTATCTTCTTGAATGCTTAGAGGAATATTCCCTATCACCATCGTAAATAGATTCCAGTTGACGCTTAGAAGTCTTTGCTTGTTCTTGACCTTTTTTTCTTAAGAAACCTCCCCAATTGCTCAAAGATATTGGGATTTTCCTTAACGAACTCAGCCATTTTTGCTATGGCATTTTCGTTCGTGCGAGATTTTGCACCATGCTCTTCACAGGATTCTCGAGGATTTTGTGAACCTTCAACAAGTGAAGATGGTGGTTGATCTTGAATTATGGGAGTTCCTTTATTCTTCTTGGTTCTAGGAGGCATGATTACAACTTACTTAAAACTTGAACTTCAATTCTGAGAAGCTGACAATATGAGCAAAACCTCTAGATATTCAATAAATTGTTCCAATAGATGGTGCCAATTGTTGTATTTGAAATTATCAATGTCCACGCAGATATTGAATCAAGTATCCTGCAAGGCAAGAAATTACAAAAGCACAAGGGGATTTAATCCCCAAAATTGCTCCGATACTTAAGTTAGTAAAATCCGAAAATAGGACAAGTTTAACATAAAAGTATTCTTGTATTTTCTTGTGTATAAAGACTATGTCCCAAAGTCTTTTATATAAAGTGAAACAAACCTATAAAAAGTTGTGTTCCTTGACATCAACGCATTGAATGCGTTCAGTGGGGCAGTAGCCGAACTCATCAAAATGGACAAAGTTGATAATAGAAAGACCATGCTGACTGTATACTTTCGGCCAAATCGTGCTGGAAGTTAAATATCCGAAATGGACCACGAAGCCAATCTGACGTGGAGCATTGTCAAACTATCCTCTATAGTAAACTTTTCTATTTGACAACTCTTTCACTGATAAGTCACCCACTTCAATGTAACTATTTAGGGCAAAAAACTAACATGGCAAGAATCTTTTTGAAACCTCAAAGATAGGAAAATATCGAATGTTGTAATAAAATGAACAGGGAGATTTTTATAAAAAATATATACTCCATTTCTTGGTGGTGCATCGAGATCAACTATTGCTGTATATTTTGAATTTTGGGACTCTTGTGAAGTGTGATATCTTATGTGTGTAACTGGTCGAAAGACTGCAACTTGATCATGTATAACGAATTGGAATCTTGTTGGATGGACTCTTCGGGACAGCTACTGGATCTACAGTTTCTGTGTAACTACCTTATCAGTATTGCATCCTATCTAATGCAGATAGGATAAGATAGCATTAGATAACTCTTTAGTTTGTTAGTATCTGTTTGTTATTTGTTACATGTTTGTTAGTATTTGCTTGTTACAGTTTGCTTCCAACTCTTGTATATAAAGAGCTGTTGTATCTTGTACTAGCTAATTCAATGACCATTCATTCTTGAGCTCTTATTATTTCTGACTTGGTATTAGAGCCAATTATGGCTAACTCAACCTCTTCTTCAACCCCAAATATCAGTACATCAACTATCCGAACTCCTTCTCTACCAAATATGGTTTCTGCTTCTTTATCTTCAACTCCAACCCACGTTAATCAAACTTTCTCAATTAAACTCAACTCCAAAAATTATATTCCATGGAAATTTCAATTCACACCATTGCTAAACTTTTACAATCTTCATGGTATTCTCGATGGAATTGAACCAGCCCCACCAAAAGAAATCATCAACTCTTCAAATCAAGCAGAAACAAATCCTGCATATATCACTTGGTTTAATAAAGATCAAATTTTATTTTCATGGCTGCTGTCTTCTATCACAAAAGAGGTCTACCCACATCTCATAGGCCTGAAATCATCCTCAGAGATTTGGAATGCCTTGGCCTCTGCATATGGTGTTGTTACTCATGCACAGAGAACACAATTGCATATTGAACTTCATAACCTTTCCAAAGAAGACAAAACTGTTTCAGAATATCTTTTTCAAGCAAAGGCTGTTGCCGATTCATTGGCATTAGCAGGACAAGCAATTTCATCGGCAGAATTTAATGCGATTATTTTTCGCAAACTTGGGGCTGAATTGTAAGGTAATAGCATAGGTAACGCAGCGGAAAAATAAAAATTTATTACCTTAACCATGGATCTCTTTGACATATCTATATGATTAACAAGGGGGTTTGCATGAAAATTACCTTAAGCACAGAAGATTTCTATGCTTCTAGGCAAAGATCCTTCGAAGAAGATGTTAGATCTACCACGAAAAGCCCTCCAAACGTAGAGCCTCTAACGATATCCACACGAACAACTTCTTAGGGAACCTTATAGGCTTGCTTGCTTTGACTTTTGAGTGCTAGCTCCCTTGAATTATTAAGAACACAAGAAGAAGAAAAACCTAACCCTTAGGAGAGAGAGAGAGAGAGACGCCTAGAGAGAGAAAGAGGCGTGAATTTTTTCTCTTCAATTTTTCTCTCACTAGTTTTCTTTTGTGCTACAATAATAATGATTCAAGAGTCAAAGCATGAACCTATTTATAGAGGAAGTAATATAGTCTTTTAGGAAATAAAGCTAATTAGAAACCAAGAAGGTTTAGGCAACTTACTTTAAGCTAATCCTTCTCCTTTAGGAAATCTATTCCATAAGGAAACCAATTAGTTACTTTATTTCTTTTAGGAAACTAATTTCCTGCAAGACTTAGAATATTTATAAATAAGTCCTTTAAGTTAATTTATCTCATAAATTAACCCCATAAGTATCTCATACTTATCTTAATTACATTTTAACCCAAAGATTTTGTTCTTTATGTGTGTGACCCATTAGGTTCCATTCACGTTGGCAATAAGTATAAATTATAACTCATTAATTGAGCTAGATAAATTAAACACTTTTAATTTATCATTAATTCACTAATTAATCAATTCATACTTATAGATCATGAGTGGCGTCTAGCAATGCATCATGACCACCCAAGTGAATAGGAAAGTCATATGGTAGACCATACGCCTTCAATGACAATGTTACCGTGTAATTAATATCCTTTCACCACACTATATCCCAATTAGTCTAAAAGTATAGTGCATACTTTTAAATGACTAATTTATATTTTCTTGTTCCAGAAATATAACTCTCCATGATGTATAACCTTGAAACTACTTCCAAGTTATACTATCACTTTTGCAGAAGATTTATGAGTTAATATTTCCAACAAGTGGCCATTAAGGGATATACTCTCCTATTAAGGAGTGGTGAATCCTATATTGATTACTCACTATCTTTCCATGCTTCAAACTATACCCAATCTCTAACCTATGAGCTACCCTTTTACGGGTACCGAGGAATAGAGTCAAAGTATAGTAATCCACACTCAAGATACTATGGTAATCTCAAGTCAAAGGATCACTTACACCATTGCCATTAAGAGTTCAACTATTGGCACTATAGTTGAAACTCTTGGCGAATCAATCCAATGAACTTGTTCTCAAACAAGCATCCACATACCAGCTTAAGTGTCACGCACACCATAGTCAATGAGATCAACTACTACTTACCATAAGTAGAGGCAAAGTATGTGCTAGTCTATCCGTATTAATGATGTCCAATCTCATTAATACTACGACTAGGGATATTTAAGAATATGACTTTATGCATTAGAGTCTCATAATTGTAACCCTTACAATCTCTAATACACAGTCAATATTCTAAGGACTTTATCAATCAAACAAGTAACATGGAAATACAAGTATAGATGATAAAGAAAAATACCACATGGATAAATATAATATATAAAACACCTTAAACCATCTTGGTTTTAGGGCATACACTAACATGAATATAATGGTATCATCGGAGGTTTGCAATAGAGAGTAGAACCTGTATCATTCAATGTATTACATGGCCAATTGGTAGCCCATGAGCTACTCCTCAAAGCACAGCAAAACTCTTTGCCCACAGTGAATATTGCTCAACGCATGGGCTCTGCTAATTCAAATAATTTTCAGCCCAATAATTCTCAGCAAAATAGTTTCTCTAGAGGTAGAGGACGTGGGAATCGAGGCAAACATGGTTCCTCTACTTATCAAGGACATGGTTCAAATCGTCAACCTCATGTTGCTTGTCAAATTTGTGGATATACAAACCATACAGCCTTTGATTGCAGATGCAGGTTTGATAGTACCTTTGTTCCTCGGCCAAATCAGTCTTTTCACACAAAGAATTTTGCAGGTACTAAACCACAGGCTAATCTGTCCATTTTGCCACCAATGTCCGACAATAGCACTACTTCTAATTCAGTAGTTGATCAGTCGTTTACATGGTATCCTGATACTGGTGCTAGCCACCATGTCACTCCTGACCTGGTCTCTCTTCATATTTTGGAGGAATATAAAGGTAAGGATAAACTAGTAGTAGGAAATGGTACAAGGTTGAATATTTCTCATGTTGGTTCTAGTTTCATCAAATCCCCTGCCAAATCACTTTTCTTAAATAATATTCTACATGTGCCGAATATAACTAAGCCATTATTATCAGTTCAAAAATTTTGTCGTGATAATAATTGCTTTTTTGAATTTCACCCTGATTATTGTTTTGCGAAGGATCAAATTACCAAGAACATAATGTTGTGCGGAACCAGTGAGTTAGGACTTTACAAGTTATGTGGTGCACTTCAACAAAATAATAATTTTAATGCAGCTGCATTTTTGGTCAAGTTGGAGGATTGGCATGCTCGTCTTGGATACCCCAATTACCAAACTGTCCGTAGTCTAGTTAATCAGTTTCAATTACCTTGTTCCTCTAATAAAAGTACTCCCAATAAATGTGCTTCTTGTTGCTTAGGCAAATTGCATAGACTTCCTTTGTCCTTGACACATCATAAAAGTTCTAGCCCTCTAGAATTAATTCACTCTGATGTCTGGGGTCCTGCACCTCTTTGTTCTTCTTCTGGACATAAATATTTTGTTATCTTCATTGATGACCACTCTTTGTTTACTTGGTTATTTCCTATGAAATGTAAGAGTGAAGTTTATCATATTTTTCGTCAATTCCAAACCATGGTTGAAAAACAATTTAATTGTTCAATTAAGCAATTTCAATCAGACTGGGGTAGAGAATTTCGACCATTACATAAATATTTTCAAGAAAATGGTATTGTTCATCGAATTATGTGTCCTCATACCCATGAACAAAATGGCACTGCTGAGAGGAAAATTAGAAATATTATTGACATTGGTCTTGCCTTACTAGGACATTGTGGGGCACCTTTTAAATATTGGCAATTTGCCTTTGAAACAGCAATTTTTCTAATTAATAGGATGCCTACAACTTCTTTATTGAATAAGATTCCATATCAAGTCCTTTATAATAAACCACCAGATTATCTTTTCTTAAGAGTTTTTGGCTGTGCAATTTATCCTTTGCTTGGACCATACAATCAAAATAAATTTTCCTTTCATTCCAAACAGTGTGTTTTCATGGGTTATTCTCCATTTCATCTTGGTTATCGATGTCTTGACAAGGATACAGGAAAAATCTATTATGCTAGACACGTAGAGTTTGATGAATCCTGGTTTCCTTTTTCATAAGTTTCAGGCACCAAGTTCTCGTCTACTCCGATTGTCCAAGACCAACATGCCTCCTCTCCTTGGCTTCAAATAACACGTGAATGTCCTGATCTCAAGGTTTCGCCAACGTCATCTTCTACTCCATTAGGTAATCTTCCTCTTTCGAATTCATCTTCATCTCATTCTTTATCTCCAATAACCGAACAGCCACAACAACTTGATCCAATCCTAACAATTCCGCCTCAACGTACACACTCTATGAATCTCAAACCTTCCACCATGCAAAAACGCGTTATTCTACCACAACTTCCTAGCAATTATTAGCCATACCACCCGAACCTAATTCTTTTACAAAAGCCAACAAAGATCCTAATTGGAGGAAAGCTATGGAGTTAGAATTTGAAGCCCTTCACCGAAACCAAACTTGGGACCTTGTACCATGACCTACTACTAGTAACATTGTTGGCAATAGGTGCGTTTATAAAGTTAAAAGGAAAGCAGATGGCACTGTAGAAAGATTAAAGGCACGGTTGGTTACTAAGGGTTACACTCAGGAGTATGGCCTAGATTTCACTGATACCTTTAGCCCAGTTGTTAAACCAATGACTGTCAGGTCAGTACTTACCGTTGCTATTTCAAAAGGACGGTATCTTAGACAACTTGATGTTAGCAATGCTTTTCTACATGGTAATTTGAAAGAGACTATTTATATGGTTCAACCTCAGGGATTCATTGATAAGCAACATCCAGATTATGTTTGCAAATTGAATAAATCCCTCTATGGTCTTAAACAGGCTCCTCGAGCATGGTTTCAACACTTGACTACTTTTCTTGTTCAGCTTGGATTTGTTGGATCACATGCTGATTCGTCATTATTTATTTATGACAAAGATGATTTGCACTGCTTTTTGTTAGTATATGTTGATGATGTAGTGATTATAGGAAGTGATAGTGCCTTTGTTGATTCAATTATTGCGAAGCTATCTACTGAATTTTCATTACGTGATTTGGGCACTCTACATCATTTTCTTGGCATAGAAGTTTTACCACATGCAACGGGACTTCTTTTGTCCCAAAAGTCCTATATTTCAAGTATCTTGTACAAGATGGGAATGCAGACTTGTAAATCTTCTGCTACTCCCATGGCAGCTGGTGTCTCTCGTTCCAAATCTCAAGGAATGATTTTGAATTTTGAAGAGATTACCAAATATAGGCAAGTTTGTGGTAGTTTGCAATATGTAACCATCACTAGACCGGAAATCTCATTTGCAGTTAACAAATTGTGCCAGTTCATGCATCAACCAACAACTACACATTTTCAAGCACTCAAACGACTCTTGCGGTACTTACAAGGTACAATTTCTAAGAGTTTTTTACTTAGCAGATGTCCACTTGATCAATTGATTGCCTTCAGTGATGCCGATTAGGCTGGGTGTCCTGATGATCGCCGCTCAACAGGAGGGTTTTTGATTTTTCTTGGCCATAATATACTTGCTTGGAAATCTAGTAAACAAAAAACTGTTGCCCGGTCTTCTACTGAATCTGAATTTAAAGCAGTAGCAGATGTTTGTGTTGAGATTAAATGGTTAGCTAAGCTTCTTGGTGAGTTGGGTGTCAAATTGCTCAAGCCTCCTCATATTTGGTGTGACAACGTGGGAGCGGTTTTTCTCTCTTCTAATCCTGTCTTTCATGCTAGAACTCGACATGTGGAGATAGATTTTCATTTTGTACGTGACTTGGTTGCCAACAAGGAAGTCACAGTTGGTATCATTTCTTCAGCAGATCAACTAGCTGATATTCTAACTAAAGCACTGCCCAAACAACAATTTGCCAGCTTCATTTCCAAGCTTCGGTTGCAACATCTTCCACCTTCAGCTTGTGGGGGCGTATCAAAGGATAGATAGGATAAGATAGCATTAGATAACTCTTTAGTTTGTTAGTATCTGTTTGTTATTTGTTACATGTTTGTTAGTACTTGTTTGTTACAGTTTGCTTCCAACTCTTGTATATAAAGAGCTGTTGTATCTTGTACTAGTTAATTCAATGACCATTCATTCTTGAGCTCTTATTATTTCTGACTCATCCTGATTTCTAGATCATTTCACTTGAAGATTTAATTTTAACAATATGATATAGAAAACAGAGAAAGTGTGGGCCTTCTTCGATGTACTCGTGTTGGTAGCCGTAGAGTTATCTAGATATCTGATGGGTTTGTGATATTTTTCTCAATTCTAGGTACATTACAATGGGCAGTGCTCTTCAGGGAATTTTCTTATTATCATGCTTGCGTAGTGAAATTTAATCTGCAAACTATATGCAGGGAAATTTGGAGCACTATTTGCATCATTAACCTTCACAATATTTGCAGCCGTAAATTGTGTCCTGTTTGGTCTTGTTGGTAAGGAAATATATTGCTCGCTATTGTTCTTCTTTTTATTTCTCTTTGGTAGTTGATAGCTTGTAAACATCTCCAGCTTCTGTGGGATTGTCCTTCGTGCAATTTACAAAAATGAATTCAATGAGGAGCCTCTTTATCACCGGCGTTTCCATCTTCCTTGCTTTGTCTATTCCCCAGTACTTCAAGGAATACATAGAGCTGCTTTCCATGGTCGTGGGCATACAGAGGCTGGATGAGTAAGTTAAGGTATTTAGTTGCAATTACACACGTATCTACATAAAAAGTGGAAGGTGAAAAATAGGACCATGAATTGAGAGTGATATCGTATTAATAATAAAAATTTGCTGATATATCGATAAGAATTTAAAGAAAAGGCCTGTAAATTCTTTTGCACTGGCTTTTTCAAGCAATCTGTACTGCTCAGATAGGCTCTAAAGGACATATAAAGCTGAGGGAAATCTTAGACATGCAAATTAAGGTTTAAGGAAAGCCTATTTTGCAATTATTTGAAAGCTTTGAGAGACAATAGAGAATCTGCGAGTAACTGCCCATTCAGCTGAGTGAGTGCGTTTCATTCAAGTTTCAAGGTCCAAGGGGAATAATAAAGTGTATAAGAAGACTAATAGCAAACTGAACTTTCCCGCAATTGCATTGGCCAGAAGATTTATTTTCATGCCTCATGTACGCAAAATATGGCAGAATTTGATTTCAGCAAGTTCTTATAGAATTTTTCATACATTGCTTCTGACCCAAACGACATTTCCATGTCCAACAGTTAACAAAAATTTATATTAAGAAATGGAAGATTAGAGGAAAAGATTCATTAAAAATAAATTAAAAATATGGGTCCTGTTCCCTCTTGACATATTTAAGATACTAACAATGCTTTTCGTTCTCTTAGTTGCAGTTCAATGATTCCCTTAACACCGTTTTCCCATGCCCTCTTACTGTTGCCTTGATTGTCTCTGTATTCCTGGACAATACACTTGATTACAAAGGCAGTGCTTTGGATAGGGGAATGCCATGGTTGGTCAAGTTCAGCACATTTAAAGGAGACAGCAGGAATGAAGAGTTTTAGCCCCTCCCTTTCAATCTTAATCGCTTTTTCCCTCCATCATGAATCATGTTACATGAAGGAAGAGATGACTCGGATTTCTCAAAGAATTCTGCTTACAGGAACCATTCATGAAAGAAGGTACAGCCAGTCTTAGAGAATGACAGATTCGCCTCCTCTGTCATTAGTTTTTCATTGATTTTAAATGCGTAGTTTGGATTATTCAGGATTTTTTTTTTTGTTTACACATATTGCTTGTTTCTTACAGCTTGTAATACAAGGTTATCAATTTTCTAGGGAAGTTGTTTAACATATGTGGCCATATATTTATGATACACTAGTCTAAGAGTACGTGCCTTGCACGTTGCATGTTAACGTTGATGTAATCTATTGAATCATTATTAATAAATAATTTCTTTTAAAATAATAAGGGGAAGAAAAGTATTAATTGTTAAAGTATTTAAAAATATATTTGAAAGTGTTCTTAATTAATTTATTATTATGACTATTTTCTTTTGACTTTTCAACATATTAATGTTACTTATTTTTTCTTAAGTTTTAATCTTCACACTGAAATGAATTTAATATTACATTAATAAGTTTTTTTTAATGCGTAGTACATAATTATGTGGTCGGTTATGAATTTGGCTTAATTAATTACTTACGAGCAGTTAAACTAAGAGGTCTAATTGGTGGCATAGAAATATTAAATAACCTAACTCTTAATGACATACGAAAATAGAATAACTATGCAATTCTAAAACATCAGCTTAAACAAATATATACCAAACCTTCATGGCCTTTAAAATGTAATAAAGTGAAAATGACTAACTCCTCCTTTATTGGTTGAAATAGTAATAACAAAATTTGCTTAGGATAATTGAAATGGAATCAATGGGTGGTTAAAAATTAAACTACCATATTATATAATTTGTAAAGACCATAGGAAAAAAAATTTATAATTTGGCTCCAGAGTCATTGACATTTGCATTAATTGTAGCACTATGCCGCGCATGAAATTAAGAAAATAACCTTGAATTAATTTGCATTGTAGGATAACAAAATAGTATAAATTTTGAATTATGGTACAAAATATAAGCACTTCGAGTCCTTATAACAAAAAAATTGACAGAAAATGTCCTGTACTAATCACAACAAAAATTGGCCAGTACTAATTACAACAATAATTGACCAACTTATAGATAGAGAGAAAATATAACCACAAAAGAAAGAATTGCAAAAGAGGGGGAAAAATAAAGAAAAGCAACATAAGAGTGTGAGTAGAAAATGAGCAATTTGATAGATTGAACACATGAAATTAAAAAAGTACTTAGATACAAAAAGCAAACAAATAATTTAGTTTTGGATAATAATAAGTGTAAGAGTAAGAATTAAACTTTGCTTAAATTACAATTAGCACTTTGAATATTTTTTTCCTCGAATCAACAATCATCTCACAAAATATTCCTCTATTATGCCTAAGGAATTAGGGTCTTTATGTTTAGGTCTTGATCAATTTAGTTAAACTAAATCAGATAGGCTAAAAGTGCATGAACCTATCTTAATTCATAATTTTTTTTAATTCTTAATATTAATTGAAAAAAATCTTTTTTTTCCTAACGTTCGTTTTTCTAATATTAGTTGCAAACTATTTGGTATCTTAAAGTTTAAAAATGGTCAATGTACAAGCATTCTTTTTTGGACTACGTTTCAAATATTTAACATCTTTCCTAGAACAACTTATTTTAATCTATTTTACTATAAAAATTCTTTTATTATATAAAAGTAAAACATTACTTGACTGCATAATATTTGGTAGGAGAAGATACATTTAATCCATTATCTTTGCATAAATTCTTTGAAATCATTTGTATATTTCAAATATATATGTTCTTCTGACTATCTTACTATAATTTTTGACTTGGAGTACATTTAGAACTCAAAAAACTACAAAGATTTAATAACATAATATAAAGTAAGTGAAGCACCAAAAACAAAAAGAAGGGTGCAAACATCACTGCCCAATATGGAACTCATTAACTATGTTTATATAGGATTAGAAGAATATAAACCAATAACAATATATTTAGAATGCAGAACTTGTGTGGATAAGTTTCATTAGTAATTAAAAATTCCCAACCTTTCTCTCAATGTCAACGACAGTGGGAAATAATTATACAATCATATTTTCATGCCAAAAAAAAGGAGTGCATCCTATAATATACAAAAGCAGTTTGTGATTTTTGTTTAAATACATACATGGATTTCATTTTGTTAACAATTTATTTGTGTAAGAAGGACCTGTATAAACTATTATTCAGTAATATGTATAGTAACATATATAATTGTATGTTTAGAATTAACTTATTCTTTTTTAACTTAATAATATAAATTATCTAACCTTTAAAAAATTTTGCAAAAGCGAAATTATCTTTCTTGTTCAATAATTTCTAAAAATCAACTTTGAAGACTCTTATTTCACTAAAGAAACTTTATGAGAACTTTTTACTCCAATTAAACACAATTCTCATTTGAATCCTCATAATTATATATATATTTGATCTATTTATTCTTAAAAATATAGAACAATTCACCGTTGTTACGCTAATAGCATTAGCAACCACTCTTATGCCTATTATGCAGTGATGCATGTAAAATTGACATGTATTTATGGTCCAAACATATATCAAACTACAAATATATTTTTATATCTAACATGATTCACAAAATATGAAAAACATCTTAATATAATATTCCAAGCTTTCTTTATAAAAAAAAAATCATTAGAAACTACTTAGAGAGTAAAAAGATGACTTATAAATAAAAGAATATTTTTTTTCCGAAGTTAGTCATGACTTTTCTTATTATTGTTTTTCAGCTTATTTCCCAACTAATGAGCTCGTGTAACTCATGCTTGTTGGGTATTTTCACATGTGTAGCCAATTTACATTTTCTTTCCTTTCGTGGACAAACCTTTTCATTAAACGGTTTAGTTTCTTTAGTTGTATACTAAATGTTGCCAAGTATATTGTACCCACAATCTATGTTTTTGATAATCATTCCTAATCTAATTCAATTTATAAATTTCTATTACTACAATAAAGTTCAAAGGGAATATTATAAAAATAGCCTCAATAAGTCTATAAAAAGATATTTGACTTTGGTATATAAGATTGTCTTTATATATTTTTTTGTAAGAGTATTATCAGTAAGAAAATTTAAATCACTCAACAAACTCCATCTTTTAATATAGTATAGATAGATAAGATCAAAATTCTAGCAAAATGAATTATCGATGTCAAGAACAAATTTTAAAATGGATTAATTTTATTTCCTATCCTCAAGGCTTCTATGCAAGAACACGTCTATGTGCAGTTACTAATCTACTGACTTAATTTTGTTATGAATGTTAATGGAACCATGTTGCATAAAAAATTCTAATTTTTGACAACATAGGTGAATCTTAAAGTTCCGACTAAATTTCCAATTCCATTCGAGCGATTGGATGGCCAATGAATTCATCAAATGTTATACAATAATGAATGTTTTTTGAAGTTCTATTTGTTTGAAACTCACATGTAATTTGGATAATGCATTATGTAAACAGTTGTAAACAATTATGTATAGCATAAAGGTTAAAATTATGTAACAATTTGAAACTTGTCTTATTATTGTTTGATTGTTGAATCCTTGGTTATTAACGATCTAGTTGGGTCCATCTTGCTTTGGGGAATCAACCTTCTTTATTTTAAATGCCAATGGTGGACTTTGATACAAGTACATAATTATCATAATATGAGCTTATCAAAAAATTAAAAAAAAGCCAACATATTTATGGAAAAAAAGGAGAAAACTTTTCAAGCATGATAAACAATTACCTTTGAGAAAAAAAAATGGTACCATGCACACTTTTCTTCAAATTCACAAACTGCACAATTCAAACGTGGACAATTCTTGAATCATGTGGCTTTAGACGCATACACTCTTCTTCCACCAATCTCAATGTAGACGCCAAATTTTGACACACTTTTTGTAAAAATATGTGTGTTACTTTATTTTAGGGGGTATTTTTATTTTTTCGGGGGTCGATTACAATTTTCGTGTATATTATGACTAGTTCATCACATCAGGGGCAAAATGATAATTTCACCACATAAATATTATTCTATTTTGTTTTATTTCCTAAATGCATAATTTTACTATTTTGATCATTATTTATGATTTTAATGATTTTCTGGGAGTCATTTATTATTTATTTAAAATTTTAGTATTTTAAACTTAATGGCACGTTTTCCAATGCACTCTTTTTACGAGAATTTTCAAGTGAAAAATTTTATATGTGCATTTTGTATATTCATAAATTTTTTGTCAAAATTACATAATTTTTGGAGGTCATTTAAGTATTTATTTAATTTTCATCTTTTTTGTTTGTTAAGGGCACGTTACCCAAGAATGCATATATGCTAAAATTTCTGAGTAAAAATTTTAGTATACATATTTTTTGTGTGATAATATATTTTGTGTAAAAATTTTTAATTTTTAATGGTCGTTTAGTATTTTTATTTTTCTTTTCATAATTTTGTCACATATGACACATATTCAAATATGTTCTTATTATTAGAATTTTCGTATCAAAAATTTGATGCATGCATTTTATGAATTTATAGATTTTACATAAAATTTTCATAATTTTTCAACACTATTTACTATTTATTTGGATTTTTCATTAAAAAAAAGAGAGCTGCTACAACAACTGCAGTTTTACTACAGTTGCTGCATGCAGCAGCAGAGAAAATCAAACCAACTCCCCCTGCAAAAACCAGATTTGAGGGGATTTTGGGTAGATTTATTTCTTTCTTCACCTCACTTCATCATCAGACAGGCACCACACACACTCACCATCGATTCCATTCTCTCTCAATACACACACACTTTCATCTTCCTCTCTTTCTCGGCTCTCTCATAGAGAATACACACACCTACAGCAGCACACAACTCTCCTCTCAGCTCTACCACAAACAACTTCATCAACCTGCAAAAACACATACAGAACCACAACTCACTCGCTTGCACACGCCAATACAATCATCACTCTCACTCACATTGACCAAAAACATCAAGAACACACTTGCACTCGCAGACACACATTACACTCACAACCTCACTGCCTCTCTTCCACCTCGCACAAACACCATCACAGAACCTCCACCAGCCACCGCCGGCTACCTCACCAGCAACAGCAAACCTGCACCTCCAACTAGCCACACATACGCCACCACCACATACCACTCACTGTCAAGATAAGCGCCGCCACTTCCATAGAAGTCCACCATTACCGAATCTTCTTGCATCCAGGTACAACTTTTCTCTCTCAATTTTGTCTAATTAATATCTAGTATATGAGATTTTGTGTGGAACCTTGCTTGATTTGCGATTAATTGCATATGGGTTTAAGAGATTTGGTAGTGTGATTAGGGAATTCGGTTAGAAATAGAGAGAAAGAGAGAGAGAGAGAGAGAGAGAGAGAGAGAGAGAGAGAGAGAGAGAGAGAGAGAGCAAGCCGGATAGAGGGAAACTGAAGAGAAGAGAGGCCGAAGAGAGTGAGTGACAGAGAAACCGAAGAGAAGAGAGGCCGAAGAGAGTGAGTGACAGAGACACTGAAGAGAGAAGACTAGAGAGGAGAGGCCGCAGAAAGAATCCGAGGAGAGAACAAAACAAAAGAGAGGAGACCGAAGAGAGAGAGGCCGAAGAGAGAATCCAAAGAGAGAGGGAGGCCGAAGAGAGAAAACCGAAGAGTGGGAGACCGAAGAGAGAAAATCCGAAGAGTGGGAGACCGAAGAGAGAGGCAAGCCGAAGAGAGAAAATCCGAAGAGTGGGAGACCGAAAAGAGAGGGAGGCTGAAGAAAGAAAATCCGAAGAGTGGGAGACCGAAGAGAGAGGGAGGCCGAAGAGAGAAAATTCGAAGAGTGGGAGACCGAAAAGAGGAAGAGAAACCGAAGAGAGATCGACGAGAGAGAGAGCTGGAAAGGCAGAGAGAAAAAGAAAAAGAAGAAAAAAGAAGTCTTAGGCAAAACTACGTTCTTTTGGCATGAAACGACGTAGTATTGGTTAATTTTCTTTAGTTATTTATTTTTATTATTTTCATCAGATTATATATTTACATTTTGCCCCTTTAGGTTCTTAATTGTTTGATTATGCCCTTCAATACTTTTAGTTTACTTCATTTAAAGTCCTTATTTATTTTAGTTGGCCCCTAGAATTTGTAGTTCCTTTCAATTATGTCCAAATTAATTGCAATATGGTTCTAATATGTCTGAAATCGCAATTTTGCACCTCTAAGTTTGCTGAAATTGTGAATTTGTTCTTAAATCTTGCTGAAATTATGATTTCACCCCCCTAGGTTTGCTCTAGTTTTCATTTTTACCTCCCATGTATTGCTGGAATTGTAGTTTTGGCCCTAGAATATTGTTGGAAATTGTATTTTAGCCCTTGAAAGTTGCTGAAAATTTGTAATTTGGTCTCTTGTGTTGCTGGAAATTGTATTCTTGTCCCCCAACCTTGCTGAAATTTTATTTTTGCCATTATACTTTGCTGGAATTACATTATTATCCTACAATCTTGCTGGAAATTACATTTTTGCTCATAACTTGCTGTAATTTTTATTTTTGACTACACATATTTACCTGAAATTTATTTTTTTATCCTTTAAGCTTACTGTAAATTGCATTTTGTTCTTAGAACATTGCTGGAAAATATATTTTTTTACCCTAGACTTATTGAAATTCATGTTTTTGTCCCCCAATTTGCTAGACTTTTCACTTTTTACCATAGAATATTGTTAGAACTTATATTTTAACTTTAGACTTGTTAAATTGACATTTTAATTCCTAAAATTTTTCTTAAATCACATTTTCCCCCTAATTTGGGATATTTGTGTTTTAACCTAAAATTTTAGAAAAATCTTATTTTTGATTCGAAACTTTTCTTTTTTTATCTAATTAAGGTCTTAATACTCTCAATTACGCCCTTTATGTTTCTAAGCTTTAATCAATAACCCGATTTAAATTTTTATTTATTTAATTAATGATCATATTAGTTTCTTTGTACCTCTTTATATTATTTATTTGGTGTTTTTATACATTGTGTTAAAAGTTTAATTACATATTATTGTATTTTCTTTATTTAAATTAAATATATATTTTTAAACTGCTTAGTTAGTGCTTTTAACTTTTATTTGTTGTTGTTATTATAATTCCCTTGCATTTTATCCCTTGATTATAGTAGTTAATATTGCATTATTTACTTTATAATTTGTTTATCCAAAATATTGGCACCTTGACTGTGTTTATTCGTTTTGTTAGTATTGATACCAAGTCTTTGGATGGGAGGTACCTTTGTTATCCTTTTAATTTCTCTTTATGTGCTCTTATGTGCTCCTACGTGCTCCTATTTTTTATGTGCTTTTCTTTATGTATTTTTTTAGTGTTTATTATTTTATTTATATGTGAGCGTTTATTTATGTTATGTTATTTATTTGAATTTAATTTTAATTATTCAAAGGAATGTAATAGATAGGTAATATTCTATTTAACAAAAATTTTGTACTTAGATAGTTAATGTAATAGATAGTTTATATTTTATCTATTTAACAAAAGCCTATGTATTTTAGATAGAAAATGTAATAGATAGGTTAGATAGGTTATCTTTTATTCTTTTCCATTTTTAGATTGTAATTAGGTTTTTCTCCGGTGTAATAGTTAGGGCTTTTTGTGTGCTATGTGTGCTATGTGCTTATGTGTTTTATTCGCTTTCCCTAGGACTTTGCATCTAGAATATTATGCTTGTGTGCTATGTGCTCCTATGTGCTATTATTTGCTTTTATATGATTATTGCTTTAATCTATGTTTTATTATTTATTTACTCGTTATAATATATGTGTATCGTCGTCACACTAGTCCAACGCTAGTTGTGGTTGATTCCAGTTTCTTCGCTAGTCCAACGCTAGCGGAGAATTTATAGAAAATAGGCTAGTCCAATGCTAGGCCTTTAGGTCATTTTAGTATTAGAATCACTTCTCATATGCATTTCATGCTATTTCACACACATTTTATTTTTTTTAAGCCTTTTTCATTTTTGTATAATTTTCATATATACTTTATCACTTCTTATCTATTTTAAACATATATTTAGTGCATAATATTTAGATTCCACTACACATAGAATCTTAGGTCATTTGTATGACTCGACTAGAAATAGTCATTTACCCACATGAGAAGCGGTGGCGTACATGCCGTTCCCCCCTCTGTGAGTAGGAATAGATAGTCACGAGTCTACTAGTCCCCCGTACCCGTTATGTTGCATCCTACTTTCTTTGTTCACTTACTATCTATATTACTATTTTCCATTTCTTTTGCATTCCATTTTGCATCTATACTTGTGACTCCATCGATTTCTAGACTTAGGTTTCACAATTAATGCGAATATCTCGACCAAACCTCAATGGAATATTTTGTCCCTTAACGATACCTATTTTTAGGACTAGATTTGCATTCATATAACTGCATCCAAATGTGATAAAATATCAGGGTTATGTTAGGAAAATTTGGACTAAACCTCGCAACTAGTTTCGGCTATGTTGAAAGGGTTCCTTAGGCGCGAGCCTTTGCCTTCCCTTTCTTCAACTGTGACACCCGAACCTTTTTCTCTTGTTTTCAATGACCTGGAGCTATCTTAAAAAGGGTTTTCTTGTTTTTCTCATATTTTCTTAAAATCATTTTCTAAATAAATCATTCTCGATTTTCTTACCTTTTATAAAATATTTTCTGGTGACTTGGTACACCAAAACTCAATACCAAGTGGCGACTCCCTTTTTACTAAAAACCCTTTTTAGACTCTATTTTCGGGCTAAAAATCGTCGTATTTTCAAATTCCCATTTTAGGCCCTTTTCTTTTGTTTCCAAAAGAAAGCATTTTTAAAATCGCATTTTTTTCCGAACTATCTTTTATAAAGCATTTTCTAAAAAAATAATTTTTTACAAAAACCTACACTTTTTTTTCAATAAATAAACACAACAATAATTCCCTTTTCCCGTCACTTAGAAAAATGGGGCACCACACTCAAATATCTTGTAACTCTCACAATTCACCAATTGGAAGGACAAGTTATTGCATTGGCTAATTTTGGACTGGTTGTAACACCAAGGCCCTCAATTAGGGGCATTTTTGTAAATTCCCCAATGTAGAATGCAAGAAAGATGATTAGTTGATAGTTGCAATTCCAAGAAGTGTATATCCTAATTGAATTAGGGCTCTTCTCTTCCTATTTCCTTTTCATTTGGCATCCTCTTTTATCTCTTTCTCTCTCTTTCTCTCTTCCATTCTCTTCCACAATTTTCTTTCCTAATTGCTACCATTTCTTGAAGAAGGAGGTGTGAGGTGTAGACTTGCAAGGGCAAGCAAGGGGTGAAAGCTCAGAAGGAATAACTCAACCTCCAATTTAAGGTATTTCTTCCATTCCTCTCTTAGATCTTTGAATTAGGATTAGGGAGTATGCATTAAGTGTTCAGTTATGAAGATTTGATGTTGTATGTCGTAATGGTTGTGTATGAATGGTGGTTGTGGTGTGAGAGTGTGTAAGTGTTGGGGGTTGTATTTAATGATTGACACTTGATGGATTTTTAGGGAAATCTATGTGGAATGGTAGTTATGTAATGTTTGTCTAGCTTCTTGTGCCAATTTGAAGTTGTTTTGGTGATTGGGTGGTGATTGGATGGAGTTGGTAAGGTTAGAATTGAATTGAGTTGTTGCAGGTTGAAGATCGCGTTTTCTAGGCTCATTTGCGGCATCACCCACGCTGCGGATGAGACCGCAACTCGTAGGGGGTAACTCCCTGGCCCCATCCACGGCGTGAGCCGTGCCGCGGATGGGTTGCCTCCATTCCCTGACTTGAGTTGCGGTACGAGCCGCACAGCTATTAGGACCGCGGCTGGTCACTGTTTGTGAGCCACGGCGTGAGCCGCATCGCGGCCGATACCATGGGTCACAACAATTTTTCTTCGTTTCACTCCGTTTTGCATGTTAAGTTAGATGTAAGTCTTAGTTTTGACTTCTTGAAAGAATTAGAGAATTGATTGAGTTTTGTTTTGTATTTTAGGCGAAAATGTTGACCGTTCGTTCTTCGATTACTTTAGTTAGCCCCGATCGAGGTAAATGGGATTTGTACTCTTTGATCTTTTGAAAATGAGTTTTATGAATGATAAATGTTTTGAATTGATTATTTGTTATATAAATGTATGGCTTAAGTGTGGTAAATTGTAATTGTTTCTAAAAGTGATAATGTGGCCTACATGAATGAATGATTTGATGAATGAATTGATTGAGTTCTTGAATGTGGCACTCCTTTAACTGGACTAGTTCCTTAATTGTATGCTTGATGACTTTGGGACCGTACTAACAGATTAAAGTTAGTTTTGGGGCTGTACCAACTGATTATAGTTGGTTTTGGGACCGTGTTAATCGATAATAGTTAACAATTGGATATCCAAGGTCAATTGGAACCATTTGATAGAACTTATTACGTTTTTAGTTAAAGTATGCTTTTGGCCATATTATTTTGTATTTACATTCGATGATGACTTTGTTTATGAAATGTATGTATTAGTGTAACACTCTTAGGCCACAGGGAGTACTTTTACCAATTACTGAGTGAATTGTTTCGCTCACTCCTTAATTGTTATATGTAGAGGACGATGCTTTTGTAGAAGGAGATTGGATTGAGTCGTGGTACTAACTTTTGGAGATTGGATGTGATACATAGCAAAGATTTCATGTTAATTATTTTTGTATAGATTCTTCCACTTAGAAGTATTTTGTGATCTTAGTGGAAATGTATAGGATGAACTCTTTATTTTGTTTAGGATTATCTTTGTAATGTATCACATGACTTTATAATTGAGTCAAGTTCAATGAAATGACTATTTTGGACAATCTTGTTTTGTTAGCCCTATGTCATAGCGTAGTCTTGGCATGGCGGGTGTTATATCTCGGGCACAGGTTGTGACACTGGTGTTATGAGATTTCGTGCAAACTAGTTGAATTTATAATCTTTTTGCAATTCACCAATTCAAAAGACAAGTTTATGCATCAACTAATTTTGGATAGATGTAATGAGATTTCGTGCAAACCGGTTGAATTTTATAATCTTTTTGTTATTTTTGTAAATATATATAATCTTTTTGTTATTCTTTAATTTCTAAAGTTGAACTTTCTTCCATTAACAAATTTATTCCTTAAAAATTTAAGGAAACATGCTTTAATAAAATCTACATTCCTAAAGTAAACACTTAATACTAATATTATAAAAGTAACCCTAACAATTTTGAAAGGAAGGCATCCTTAATATTGTCATTAATTTGTTTTTTAAGGGTACTATTGGAAAGAAAATCTAAATCACTCAACAAACTCCCTCTTTAATATATATAGATGTGTATACAACACACACACACACACATTCACACTCTACAAACACTTGAGAGACTGAAGAGAAATGCTCTAATTTTTTATAGCTCTGCAGAAATTTGATAGAAAACATTTAGCTTCTACCCAGGAATACAGGTTACAGAGAAAGAACTCTGATATATGCATACATAAATAGAGATATAGAAAGTACACAAAGCTCTCTAACAAAAGACTTCTTAAGTGATCTTAGGTACAGTTTAGTTTGTGTGTGACTGTTTGCTTGTAAAAAAAAAGACTTCTTATATGTAAATATCTCACGAGATTGCATCTCACAAATCAAGTTAGTATTGCAATGAGGAGATTTTGTGGAATGCAAATGTATGGCTTTTTTGTTGTATGATCGTACCATGGCAAGGAGAACAAGCTATCCATTATTACAAGTCCTGCAGATAATGCATCATCTACCGAAGTTGAAAAATCTGACAAAATTGGAGACTAAAACCATTATAATTCTGAACCCTACAAAACAATTTATATGATTGGCTTGATGGTCTCCTGAGAATATACATCATTGAGTTTACTAAAAGATTATGGAAGGGACACATTTCATAAAACATGCATCCTAGATCATGAAAAATGAAATTAAGAAGCTAGTGATGCTTGCACATTGATCATTTGCAGTGTGGAAGTCTATAAACACTATGATGGTAATCGCGTTGATGGACACTTTGACGTTCCTCTATCATCTTCCTAATTTTTTGCCCAAAAATATTCTATTTTATGGTTGCATTCTGCGTCAAAACTGCTGCAAGCCTCTTTTTCAGAGGACTTAGAGTTGGTGCATGCCCACCACCATAATAAGCTCGGAAACCAGGCACGAGGGAGGATAGCTGGCTCCTAGTGTCGGTTATGGCAAATACATCAGCCGTTGCAGATGTAATAAAGTCCAAGGCTACAAGCTGTATTCATGGTACTTCTGCTGAAAATGAGTTCCAAAGCAAGTATGTATGAAGAAAATGAGAGAAAATAGATACCAAGGCCTTAGTTTTATACCAGGATCAGGTGAAGAAGTAAATAAGAGGCATCTCTAGTTTGTCCCAAAATGGCAATGGAATGCATTGATTTTATGTTCTGGAAGAAGAAAAGAGAAGCATTTCTAGTTTATAAAGGAGATTTACTTACTGTATATCATTAAAATCATTTATCGAAATTAAACTATTTGTGCTGTGACATTTAACGTGATTGGACTTTTTAGTTCAGGATTTTATGTCAGTATTGAGTTTGGATTTTGAAAACTGACTTGTCATATAATTGGGAAACTTTCAAGACTTGATTTCAGTATTTGATTCATGTAAACATTTTAAGGTCTATGTTGCCTATCTAGGTCACATAGCATAGGAACTGCCTCTTGCTAGTTTTGTAGTGCATATTAGTTGTGAAGAAATTTCTCCCACAAGTTCCCTCACATGGTGTGCTTGCACTTTTGCAATAGACTGTTGAAATTAAGTAGTAATACAGCTAACATGTAAGTTCATGTTCTTTCAGTGTTTAGTAGCTAGAGTAAAAACTTGAACCTCTCCATGACATGCAACTTTTGTTTATTACAGATGATCAGTTGTATTCCTCAAGCAAATCTCTGATCAATTAACCAAATCAACAAAAAAAAAACCTCTGGATATAGCATGCTGCATGTATCCATTCCTTGATTAATCAGAGTGCTCAACTCACTTGAGAAAAGAAGTTCTTAAACGGGGCAAGTTCACTTGAGGTGAGAAGATCTTTCTTTGTGACCACATTGGGGTAGAGGCAGGTCATAGGGTGCATCCTGGATTCTGCTGTATAAATTTCACAGCCTGCAAGATAGATGTAAGTATCGCCCTTGAATCCAAAAGCAGCAAGAACAAGTGCTGCTTCTTCAGGTGTCAATGGACATCTTCCCAGGTTTCTTAGGTCTGCTGGGGAAGGACGCCTATTTCAAAAGCAAACAAAAGAGACTAGTCAAGATACTTGGACATGTTTTTATAATATGATGTGGGAAATTGTAAAAATAACTTGATTACTGCAAAATCCTACTCAGAATTTCTTACACGCTCAATGAGGAGTGGGAAACGGGCCTCTCTAATTGCTTGAAGTTCTTGTGATACCAATGACCTTCAGGGGTATTCTTGTAATTTTGAGATAATTTAGGGTAATGATGTAAATTCAAAACCAAGAGGGACTTGATTGCAATTTGGATAATTATTTTCTTCACCCCAAGACAAGGGCTTCTTCATTTCATTTCATCTTTTTCCTCTTTTAGTTTTGAAAGCTCTCCCTCTTTCCTTTTTCTTTCCCTCTCAATCTCTAAGCTTCTCTCATTCATCTTGAAGAAGGAAGTGCAAGATCCTATTCCCGGAGAGAAACAAGTAGTTGAAGTCTTGAAGTCCCCATCCAAGGTATTTTTCTCTCAAAACTTAACCTTGCTTCCTTTGTTTTGGTTTATGTAAGGATTAGTAGATTAGATGATTGATTAGAAAGTTTGGGGTTGTCTATACTTTAATGGCTTGGTGCTTAGTGTTATTAGTGTGTGAGTATGTGAGTCATTTGGTGGCTTTCCATTGATGAATTTTTTGGTGAAGAACTTTGAGGGATTATGTGAGATTCACAGGTGTGATTCATGTTTTGTAGAATATATGGTGTTTATATGCTGTTTTCTGAGCTTAATATGCCATTTTGAAGTTGTTTGATCACTTGGGTAGAGGTAGAAGAAGATGAATAGTCTTGGGTGTGTGTTTGAACAGTTTCAGGTCGATTCTGGTTTGTGTCTAGTGCCATCCGCGGCCCCATCCGCGCCGCGGATGTTTGGGCTTAGTTTCTGGGTCGATCCGCGGCGCAATCCGCGTGGTAGATCCAGCCGCGGGTGTGAGCTGCGGGCCGAGCCGTGGCCGCGGCTCGTCCTTGTTCACCCGCGGCTCGCCTTCTGGAGGGAGCCGTGGGTGGATGCCAAAGATCCACGGGCGCGGATCAAGGGATCCTACTCGCGGATCGTTTTGTTTCTTGGGAGGTTGTTTCTTCTATCATTTTGAGTAGAGAACTAGTTGGTTACATTTCTTTGATAGAATTAGTGTATAATTAAATGTTTGATTGTGTGTATTAGGTGAAGAACACGATCAACCTTTCCGGAGTTATTGAGTTTACTCGGACCAAGGTAAGTGGGACTTGTATCTCTTGGATTTGGAAATAAGTTATTGCAAAGTGTAATCTCTTGGAAATCCTATTTACTATAGTAAAAAGGGGCTTGATTGTGATTATGTTTCCATTTTACCTTGACTTGATAATATATGTGATACAAATGAACCATTTGAATAATGAAACGAATGTGTGTATGATATTGTATGATTGACCAAACTGACCGGGTGATAGTCAGTAGGACTGAACTGACCGGGTGATAGTCAGTAAGACCGAACTGACCGGGTGATAGTCAGAAGGATCGAACTGGCTGGGTAATAGTCAGTAGGACCGAACTGACCGGGTTAAAGTCAGTCTGACCGAATTGACCGAGTAAAAGTCAGTATGACCGGGCAACCGGATTACAGTGAATGACTGGATATCCAGGACTTTGTTAGAATGAATTGAACCTTTGTCTGAATGTGATAATGCTTTGTTTAAGTACATTGTCCGGTTTGATATTTGATATTGAATTCGTGGTTAATAGTACATTGTCTAGATTCTTTGTACTTATATAGGCTATTACTTATGTGCGGTGAACGTAGCTATATGTATGACACCTTCAAGCCGCAAGGTGATGCTTTTGCCACTTATTGAGTGATTTTGTCACTCACCCCTTTCATCGTTGATATGCAGTGCTTGATGATTGTGTGGCTGGAGAGTGTGCTGACACTCAGGGTATGCAAGGAGATTAGATGTTAGTAAGTTTGTAGTGGTTTGTATTTATGCTCTTAGACTATGTTTGTACTCTCTCTTATGTTAGGTTAAGACCCTAATGGGTATGCTAGACCTTTGGAGTCGAGTATGTAAAGATTTGGATGGTATAATATGGGATAACATTGTACTTGCGATACTAATGATTATGGATACTTATGGGTTCAGAATGTTGTTATGGCTTTATTATGTAATATTTGGGATGTATATGTTAGATGTTTTGATTTTATGAGCCTTGTGATTCAGCTTAGTCTAGTCATGGCGGTGTTATGTCCCGGGCACGGGGCGTGACAATTCTCTTCTCTCATTTTCTTCACCTCCAAACTCACACATAGAGTAGGCCACCATATCAACTTCAAATCTCATATGTAATGCAAGATACTTAGAAGGGCCCTCTAGGGTGTGATGCTCTGCTGATGTAGCATCTAAAATGAAGTTTCCAAGGAGTCGTTTATCCAGCATGCTCCTTGCAACATTATATTTTCGGATCGGCTTGACTAATAATGAACTCACCTGCTGAATCCTTGCACAAACTTTAAAGCATGAAAGTTGCAATTCCATCTAAGTCTCTGCATGGAGTTCACATGTCTGTTATTATACAAACATAACTCTTGGTTTTCTAAATATGCATTTAACTATAATGTTTACAGGATAGCAAAATGATCCATAGATGGTAACTTGAATCAAAATAAAATTATGTGTCACTTCTAGACCTAAATTGTATTGATCTATAGCAATCGAAAGTTCCAATGAGAACCTAACATCTCATAAACAAAGCAAGTGAAATATTCTTCACCAGGATCACATGAACAAGACAAATAAAAAATAGAGAGCTAATAAAAGGTTTTTTGCTGGTGTTGGGAAATTGGAAATGCACTAGTGATGAGCCCCTTCACAGGAATAAACATGTTATGGATTAGAATCCAGGAGAAAGAATGAGCTTGGTCATACATAGGAATTACAGTGAAGGCTCTACGTGTTGGTAAATTGAGGAAATCATAATGATGCGGACTATGATCATCAGGTTAGAGAAAATGGCAGGTAGTGAGAGGTTAAGCGAAGAAAAATGTCCTTTTCTGATTAAACAAACTCAAAGTAGATGATGTCGCATGGGTAACCTATGAGTTTCTAGTCTCCCAAAGATACATTAGAGCCCTAAGTCAATATTCTACGAAGTCATTTGCTAAGTGCAATTTAGATTGTCAGCATGCTGAAGTTGGTAAATAACTTGAAATACTCACATTATAGAGGAAAATGAATGCTTATGACAAGTTGTTATCATGATGTCTGTAACACCAAGGTCCTTAGCAGGGACTTAATTGCAAAATGCCAATGTATAATTCATGATTAATGATTAGTTCATAGATGAGAGCCTTAGTTGCAATTTTGGAAAATTTATATCCCAGTTGTTTTAGGGCTTTTCTTCTTCTTCTTCTTCCCATTTTATCTCATTTTTCTCTCTACCCAAATTCCATTCCTCTCATCACTCTTAGTTGTGTTCTTTTCTTGAAGAAAGAGGTAGAAGAGAGGATTTGCAAGGAGAATCAAGTGGGGAAAGCTTAGGAAGAGTTTCTTCATCTTCAACCCAAGGTAATTATTCTTTCCCCTATTAAATTCTTAGTTAGAGGCAGTGAATGTGTTTTGGGTCCATAGTTAGCAAGCTTGGGTTTGATATGTTGTAGGGAAGTGGTAGAATGTGATGATTATGTATGTTGGAGGATAAATTAGAAATCTTATTTGATGATTAGTAAGTAAATTAGAGGCAATGTGTTTATATGATGTTTGTGTGATGGTTTTGGTGCAAAAATGCTTGTTTATGGCTTGTGGTGATGTTTGAAATCTAGAAACATGAGTTGTTTGTGGTGTGTGGGAGGAATGGAGTGATTGGGGGTGATTTTGCAAGTTTTCGTGTGTGAGCTGTGGGTTTTGTGTGGTGAGCCGTGGCCGGGAGTGGCTTGGCTCCCACCCGCGTCAACTCTCTGTGAGTGAGCCACGGGTGGGGTTGTCGAGCCGCAGGGGATGTTACCCACGGCAACTCTCTGTGAGTGAGCCGGGGGTGAAGTCGGGCCGAGACGCGGCCGTGGCTTGCAAGAGCCGTCTGCGTCTCCCTTTTTGCCCGCCGAGCCGCGGGCTTGGTCAAGGCTAGCCGCAGCCATGGCTGGCCAGGGACTGCCCGCGGATCAGCCCTCTGGGGTGATCTGCAAGACTAATCGTGGGGATCCGCGGGAGCAGCTGGGGGGTGCTTCACCCGTAGATCACCATCAGTGTGCGTTGTGTTACGTTTTCATTTAGGCTCTAGGGAATAAGTTTGTATATGCTTTTCTCAATAGATATAGTCATTAATTTAGTGTTTATTCTTGTGTTTTAAGCGAGGACATCGACCATACCTTCTCGAACTACCTTAGATAGCTTGGATCGAGGTAAGTGGGGTTTGTACTCTTTGACATTTCAAAAATGAGTTTTATGAAATGATAAATGTTTGAAAGGATTATTTGCTATATGAATGATTGGCTTAATTGTGGTTAATTGCTTTTGCTTATAAAGATGATAATGTGGCCTCTATGAATGAATATTTGAAAATGAAATATTTGAGCTCTTGAATGTGGTATTCTTTTGACGGGACTAGTTCCTTAATTGTATGTTTGATGCCTTTGGGACCGTACTAACAGGTTAAAGTTAGTTTTGGGGCCGTACCAACCGTTTAAAGTTGGTTTTGGAATCGTGTTAACCGGTAATAGTTAACAACTGGACATCCAGAGTCAAATGGAACCCATTGATAGAGCTCATTTATTCGTTTGGGAAAATCTATATTTTGGTTTAAGTATGCTTGGCCATATTATTATTTGATATTCTTATTCGTTAATGACTTGTGTACGAAATGTATATATATGAATAACACTCTTAAGCCACAGGGAGTACTTATATCACTTACTAAGTGATTTAGTTTGCTCACCCCTTAATTGTTTTATGCAGAGGACGATGCTTTTGTAGATGAGGATTGGATCGACTCATGGTTTTAGTCTGGGAGATAGGATGTGATACTTAGTAAAGATTCTTGTAATTTATTTTATATAGGATCTTCCACTTAGTAGTATTTTGTGATCTAGGTGGAATTCTATAGGATGACCTTTTGTTTTGTTTGTGGATTATCTTTGTACGTATCACATAACTTTATAATTGAGTTAGGTTCAATGAAATGGTTATTTTGATCAGTTTAAGTTTATTTTGTTTGCCTTATGTCATGGCGTAGTCTTGGCATGGCGGATGTTATATTTTTGGCACGAGGTGTGACAATGTCACTTAATTCCAAGGATGGACAGATGATGAATCTTTCAATTAGAAAGACAATTAAGAATTTCAAGCGTGGCATATGGATACTGCATTTTAATTGGTGCAGACTTTTGTCAAACCGCAAAAGGAGGACATAATTGTACATGTTCTACAGGAAAAAAGAAAAAGTTTACATTGATATATCGAATACAAGGGAAAAAAAATCCCCAACCCGAATTTCAACAAGGAAAGGGTCAAAACCAAGTCAGTTCCCATATCCAAGGAAGTGAACAACTCCATTACGTAAACGGAGAGGAGGTATTTTTGCAATGTACTCCTGAGGTGTTGCCTACTTTGAAAGATCAGCATCAGTTACCTGATAGAAGAGGTGTGATGCTTACCAAATTGTCCTTGGCCTAGAAAAGGAGAAGTCCTCAAGTATTTACGGGGAAAAGTGACATACTTGACTGCCAATAGCTTCAAAATCTAATGATTTTAAGTCTTGGGGGAGCTCCTTTGAAATGTCTACTTCATTTTTCAGCATGTTGATGAAATAATCCTCCTGATATATGTCACTGAATTGGCTACATTTCCAGGAAAATAATATATATAACGCTTTGCTAGAAAAAGAATACTGTAATGGAGCACCAAAGTATAAAATTTGTGCCTAAAAGAAAAGGTATGAAACTTGCTTTTCGCTGGTTGCAGGAGCATGGAATACAGGTAAACATTAATAAGCACATATCCATTATCCGGTTAGGCAAGATATTAGAATGATATAAAGATCCCCAAATTTCATGTGATGATTCGTTTTTTGTCATATTATCTGCCTATAGATCATTAACTTCGACTACTTATTCCTTTTGCATGTAATATCAGGTAAGAGAGCACATTAACAGACATCAACATTCCTAGTATTGTCCTTTGCTTATCATTACAAAATTAACTAAGATCAAGGACAACATCACAATAATAACTGGAGTCATTCAACCGAAGCATTTCTTTTACTCGAAGGTAAATGTACGAGGAATTTTTACCCTGAAATGAGTTATATTACATCTTTTACATGAGAAAAGGAGTAGCGGAAAGGAATAGCATTCTTTCTCAAATAACAAATAAGAATACGGTTAACTACATCTTACCTGCTTAGGTTTTAGATAAATCACATGACCCCCTTATGGTTCAAAAAGCTATATATCATCCCCTTGTGGTTTTTGTTAAAGTGCCAAACATACAGAAATTACCTTTCATAATAGTCCGTGGATAAAATGTCCATTTTACTGTGTATAAGTACTAGAAATTGCCATTGGGTGATGTATAACTTTTAAAACCATAAGAAAGTTATGCGGTTCATTTGAAAACCACAGGGGGATAAAGTGTATTTTGAACAAAAAGAAATACATACAAGCACAGAGATGAAATAGTTAAGTATTAGGGTAATTTGGACATTTTATTCACATTTCGTCACAGAAGTTAATTTCCGTCACTTTGATACTGTAACCCAAATCACAGTAGATGATGTATAGCTTTTTAAATCATAAGGGGTCATGTGGTTTGTTTGAAAATCACAAGGAATATAAGCTATTTTACCCATAACAATATTAATTTTGGGACTTGAACGACTACAAAAGGTGTTGCAGTTTCTTGCAGCAAACATACATTGCCACCTCCTCTTAGTTCACATAATAAGAGCCAAAGCAGGAAACAAAAGCTTGGGGAAAACAATCAATCTAACCAATGATAATGCAACACAGGGATGTATTTTCAGAGCTGGGATCATTCCATACATTGCTATAAAGGAATTTCAGAATCACTAGAGTAGCATTTAGTAGGGATGCAACTGCAACAGCATTACAGACCTGCAAAAGTAATGGTAACCAAATTGTTGATGTAGAGAGAGAGAGAGAGAGAGAGAGAGAGAGAGAGAGAGAGAGAGCACAATATGATTAAATGGAAAATGCGTCTTTAGAACTACAAGTTCGCTAAAATTTTATGGATCTTGGTTTCTTAATTTTGCATTAGATATTTATTCATAACGAACTATGAAATTCAGAAGTGTTGCAAAAATTCGTCATAGTCAGTACTCCTTAGCTGATATTACATCATTCAAAATGACTGTCTCCATGAAACAAAGGCAAAATATAAATAACAAATGGCAATCCTCATCTCTGTTCCTCCCTCTGCAAGCTAGTTAACATGCATGAGGTATGGCCAGAACCAACTCGAGCAATATCAAACCATGGGGTTTCGATTACGTAACATCACAGAGACACTAATGTAAAAAGAGTGACAAAAGGATGGAAAGAAAAAGGTCTATATGCTTACAGCAACTCTTTGCTGATTTAGATCTCCATTTGCACTGCATGATAAAACCTGATATGTTCCTGGATTTCCCTGCCCTGACAATTTTAAACAATCACACCACAATTCACAGAGAAAAATCACCTATTTTCTGAGATGAGACCGTAACAACTTGACTTTCGAACAAACATGGCGCAATGAAGCTCAGAGAGTAACTCTACATATTAGGCTCTTTTTATTTGCAAAAGGTTGCCACATAGAAGCCTGTGGATATGAATCATCCCATAATTTTGATGCACCCCTCTTAATCTCTTTCTGAAACATTATATGGCCAAGAAACGAAACATAAAAAGGTAGAATGGAAAAGTTGCCAGAAATAGAGTAGTCAAATAGAATACTGGACATGAAAAATTGTGGGATTGACATATTCGCAATATTATCCAGTAAGAAAAGAGAGATTTATATGTCATTGAATCCTAAAAAGACATGACTTGATAATAAGCTTTGGGGAGTTGGTAAAGGTACATAGGTAACTTGATAAATATTTTGTCTCAGCATTCTGGATATGTATTGCACAACTCCAAAATCAAAATACAGGATGAATTTATATTCCGCACTATACTACTATAATCAAATGTTTTTTGATGATGGAGCCACTTAGTATAACTCTGCTCGTAGAATATAGCAACAGTTTTTCAACTATCAGATAGAGATGTCACAAGCAAGACTACTACTCCTATTACTACTACAATCAAATGCTTTTTGATGATGTAACCAGGCAAACATCCTTAATCTAGTAATTATGCAGCTTGCTTTAACTCTTTAATCTCAATTCACTTCTCCATATCGAATCTATGGTAACATGAGTATATGTCCCTGCTACGTGCATCATAATTTAGATACAAGAAAATTATCTAGTACATCAAAATGCAGATAACGAATCAAACCTCAGCAAGAGATCTGGAACCCAGATTAAGAAGTCTACCACACATCTCTGTGGAATTCTTTTCCTCCAATTTGTATCCAGTGCTTGTCTCCTGAAAATGCAAAAGCAAAGTCATGATTTGAATTTATTGTCCTTTGAAGATACAATTTGATACACAACGTTTGACCAGCTTCACCAGTAATAATGCTGATTTTGAAAACTTTCAAAATTTTGTTGAATTGATTAACAGCTGATAATCTGGAATTAATGGTACTGATCATCTGACTGTGGGATGTGTTTATTACCATAGGCATAACAGTAAACTTCCTAGACAATAGCAGCCATAATAAGATCAGAAAGCAGAAGGTGTGTACATTTACTTCTTATTGCCTAACTCTTCAATTTGCAGATAGTTTCATATGTTAACCTTTTCATAAAAGAAGGAATGTCTGGGAAGTTTCAGGAAATGATCGCATTTACGGAAATCCAACTAGTGTTGTAAATGGGAGACAGATATGGTAAGGCAACTTCATCATTGGATACCGTTCTAAGTAGGTTTGAAAAATTAAAACAGGCTCTTCACAAAGTAAGGCAAGGTACACGTAGTCCTCCCTAGATCCTTATGGATTGGGCTTGCACTGCTTATATTCTGTTAAAGTTTATGTGAGACTCGGTTCAGTTGTGGAACTAGAGTATTATTAATTTGTTCCAGTTGTACATCTAAGCTGATTTACCATTATTTTGGAGGAAATATAACAACGATTTCCCTTTTCAGAAACGAAAACTTTTTTCAATGAAGATATCAGCTAGCTGCATAACTAAAAAATGTTACTCCTGCACTTCAATCTAAATAGCATGGAAAAGGTACCGACAACTAATTCTATGTACTCATACAATCATATCAATTACCGACAAACATAGATAGAAGAGCTATGAATTTCACTGGTATCTAGGAATCGTATGTAAATATTTTTCAACGTAAAATAATAGGAGTTGGCAATCTTCAAATCGTGAAATTGGACTAAGCTATTGAATTTCAAAATGAAGAATGAATTCCAGCATTTAGCATCGACAAATTTAACTTGCAATTAGGAGTCACATTGTACAGAGGTAATCTCAATCGACATTGTGATATCCTTTTGTTCCCATTCCTTTCTTTTCTCTGTTATTTTTGTTGGTTATTTCTATGTAAATTAGTGCAATCATATTCATTATGAATCTTCAATGCATACAAAAGAAAAGCTAAAACTTGATGCATTGATTATAGTTAATTTGGAAATACGGGAAGCCTTATTGACCGTGATACACAAACCATACCTCTTGCCTTGTTGATCTGCGAGAGCTTGTATTATTCTTCAGTATTATTGCATCCAAAAGTGAAAACAAAAGGGTATCCAATACAAAAAGAAAACCCATGAACAAAAACGTGAGAAAGATCAACCTGATATGCCTATGAAGGAACCACATATGCTTTTTTTTCTAGCATAAAATCCTTTCGAAGCAGCAAGTTTCTCAGAGTCATTCCTCAATGCTTGAACCAAAATGACATTACCCCAGTGGTTTTCACCCCGGTTCCCCTCCTGCCTAAAGAAGGGTCTCCAGACAGCTGCATTTCTGAACATCTAGATTGATGTTCTCTCACCCCATAAGAAACATCCAAAAATCTGTTTCTTGGGCTTAGGGCTTCTAGGGGACCCTTGCTTTCTCATTTTCACACAATTCTTGAAGATCCTCAACTGCAACATACAAATTCCCTCCCTCAAAACATTCTCTTTACTCAGTTACCGCAGCTCAAAAATTCTCAGAAATTATCGTCCCACAATCAAGAATTAAACATTGCAAAAGACGTGAGCCATGATAAAAATTGTTGTTGTTTTCACGCAGAAATGTATTTCTCTGTCTTTCTCTTTCTTCGTCTGCGTGTTTTGAAACAGGTTATACATTTTACTAGATAGCATGGAAAATATGAAGTTTGTTAGGAATTGAAATATCAGTAGATAGATTGGAGACATCCACGATCAGAGTCTACACTTGGACGTTAAGTTTAAATTTTACGTGGGATTGACGTATACACAACAACACCAACACAAAAACAACAATTTCCAAATAGCGGCCGCAACAGCAGCAGCAACATGTAGAAATTAAAAATACTACAAAAATGCATGAGTAAGAACTGACAAGTAAGTAACCTAAAACATTTGGTAACTGAAAGTAGAATATCATTATAGGCTGACCAGGTCTAATGTTGAGTAGAATAGCGAAGATGAATTCCATCAGCAGCAACTACTTTCCACCAAACATGGGGAGAAATTCAGCTTTGAGTTTTCTGTGCTCGCTGGCTATGTCAAGTTTTGAGTCGGGATTTTAGAGAAGGAAAGGAAAAGAGGGGGAAAAAATGGTGATCTTCTGAGATTGGCTATTGACCTTTCTGGAAGGGAGGGACAGTTGGTGATTGTATAATTTGGTGGGCCATTTTTAACCAACTCTAGGTAAAGCAGGGACCGGGCACTTACAATTTGATAATTTTTTATTTGGGACAATTTGAGATTAATAGTTGGTCGATAGATGGCTTAGATCGAATGTTCTTTTGTCTTGTTAATTTAATTTGTACTGTACATTGTTAAATTATCAAAATGACACTTGTGAGGGCTTTTCTTCGTATAGCAGTTGCTATTTAGAGGATTTTCTTCTTTCTTCTTAGTTAATATTGTTTTTGAAAATAAAGCAAAAATGACCAAAATGGTCCACATTTTATTAAAAAAATAATCTTTTTTTTTTTTTTTTTTTGGTTTGTGCTTCACATCTAACAAATGTACCAACTTTGTTTCCAGCACCCATTTCTGGCCAAACTAAAAATACCAATTGCTATTCACGTGTACATAATTTCAAGGGCCAAATGAAAACTAAAATCACGTGTCCAAAACATGGTTTCTTTGCCAATTTAAACCCAAATTACGTTGAGTAAAAATTACCAAATCTAAGACTTGAACGGTATTTGAAAAACCAGTAAGAAGTAGGCATTATCGAGAGAAGCAATGAGTTCAGCTAAAGTTAGTAAATTGTAATGAGTTCACCCCTAATTTTTAAAAGCATTTAATGCTTCACATGGCTAAAATTGCAGAATCAAGGATTTCAATGATGTTTAACATTTTCTCAAAACTAGTTGAAAAAAAAAAAGGTATGCTTATCAAACTAATAACATTTTCATGGCTTAAAATAAGCTCCTATAAAATAACTTTATTGTACATCATTGCACCGGTGCAATGAATATGTAGTTTACTCTAATTTGACTTACACACACTATTCAAGAACAGGCTTGGACATATTTATATTAATTTATTATTTTTATTATTTTTAATTTTAAGAAAAATTTACATTACTAAAATTACTTATATCTCTATGTTTCATAGAATTTCTCCTTAACGTTGGCTTTAAAAGAATATTTTATATGGATTACTTAAATTTCTCATTTCCTAAACCAATACTTTTCATTTTTATAATTCACTCATAGTTACCTCTGTGTAATTATTACAATTTTAATTATTGACTCATAGAATTTTACTAAAAATCTTAACACCTAAGATCAATTTTAATCATCTAAGATCATTCTATAGTTAATATTGATTTCATTTTTAATCATTTGATGATTCAACTTTCAAATTTACCTTGCTTATTTTACAATAGAAATTTTAACATAAGTTGAGAGTTTAGTATTTTTTAATTATATGATGGTGTTCTAAGTTTATAGTTATCAACATTTATAAAATTTTATCTTCAGGTATGAAAATAACCCATGTGCTGTAGGGGTGGGACTCAGGTCGGGTTTCGAGTTGGTGGGTCTAGTTGAGACCTAAGTATAACAGTCGACCTACCAACCAGAACTAACCCGCCAACCCACCACCCCAAAAAGAGCCAACTCGAACACGACCAGTCACGAGTTGGTGTGTTGGCGGGTCGACTCACGAACCTAACAAAAACTTCACATGCCATTATTAAGAAAGTTTTCGAGTCAAACGAGTCGACCTGCCAACCCACCAACCCGTTTAACTCGACTTCCTTAATGTGAATTTTTTTTTCTTTCGGGTCAAACGAGTCGACCCGAACCATAATTCGAACTTGACCCTTTTTTTATTTTTTCGGGTCAGACGGGTCAACCTAATTCTAACCTGAACCCAACCTATTTGTTTGGTGGATCAGTTGGGTTCGACCCGAACTTGCCAAGCATTGACCCAAACCCATTATTTTCGTGTTAGGTTCGTGTCATGTTTTTGGGTCGTGTCAAAAATTGCCACCCCTAATGTGCTACTATATATGTCTCTAACTTTTTTTTTTCTTTTTTTTTTTGGGCATAGATAGTAAAACTAGTTAGAATAGATAGTTTTACATGTGGATCATTACAAACAAAATAAGATATGATAGATGGTAAACCATAGAAAGTAAATATTTTTGAAGTATATATAAGTAAGCAACATTTAGACTTATTGCACTTGTATAGTCACTACTGCAATTGAGATATGTCAAAGTTATATCTTATTTAATAACTCAATTTAATGCTAAAAATTAATGTATGAAGAGTTTTTTGAATTCAACATGTTTATTAACAAAATTCTTTTATTACTTAATACATTAATCACTAATTAATTTGTATATAACTATTTTCACTTAATTTTGTTGAATTTTGAATACATGCAGTATGTTATTTCCCTCATACACACATATTCACACAGTCGCACTTATGCACATACACGCATTCTCACTCTGCACATACACGCATTCTCACTCTCACACACACGCATATACTTGCTCACACACGTACACGCGCATGCACCCATACACACACACCATTGCAATCATATATGCAAAAATTTTCTTTTCAATACATGCAACTATATTAATTGATGATGACATCAAAAAAATATTTCACTTGTGAAGTGGCATGTTGAGGAAAGAATTGATTATGGCATACAAGGGCATCCAGCTAATTCTTGTGCTTGAAAGATTTTGATGACAAAAATTTTGAATTTGCTCGTTATATTCGTAATGTTAGACTTGGGTTGGCAAATGGTGATTTCAATGTGATGAGAACCATGAGGGCAATTTAGTAATTTTGCATGATCCAGCTTTAGTGGAGAATGACTTGACCTTATGGAAGGACATGTTCCCATGACAAAAGGGAGATTAAAGCGGATGCAAGGTGCAATTAGAGTTCAGTTCAACACACTACAGGCCAAGGAAATTAAAGCCCACGTGGAAGATGCAAATGAGGCATTTATCTTGTTGATCTAGGCCCAATGTGACGTCGAAGAGCCCAAAGATAGAGGTCCGTGTGTGATTCCCAGATGACCCGGCCCAGTCGCAATTTTTAAATAAATAAATCTGTAATTTTTAGAAATAAATAATCTCCTTATCTTTGATTTAAGGAAAATTTTATCTCTTTATCCTTAGTTTAAAATGAGATATTTATCTTCTAGTTTAAAAGGATATCTTTATCTTTTATCTTTTAGTCTTTCTTATAATTATCATTATTTTAAGTTTTATATCCTTATCTTAGTTTAAAGGCAGATTTAGTCTTATCTTTAGTTTATCTTTTTAGCATTGGAGGCTATAATATAGCCATGTAGTAGCCTTGTAATGGATCATTCAGAAGTTTAATAAAATCATTTGAGTTCTCTCTATTTGTGAGGAATTTATATCTTTTTTTGCTCTTTTGAAACCTTGCTTTGTCAACCTATGAGAGTAGATTGGTGATTCAAATTCACAAAGCCCCCAATTCGTGCCTCGACCCCAGTGCGTTGTTGTGTGGATTGGTTCATTTGTGTTTGTGGTTGGGCAAATAGTCTAATTAGTAGGTCGCCTTCCATATAATGTTGGTTGGCTAATTGCATCTGCCAGGTCTCTAACCATCCCTACCTCTTAAACCTATGCCTTGAAGATTGGGCCATCCCTCGTGATTCGTAGCATCTGGGTATCAAAGCACCAGATTGACGTGATAGGCTATCCGTCCTTTCGTTCTTGCTTATTCACCATTAAACCATAACTGTGATTTCTTTCTTGTTTCGTATTCCATTACCTCCAAATTTGTCACTTTTTATCCGTTTTCATTACTACCATTTATTTTAAAAAAAAAATGCATCCTTTCATCCAGATTTGGCCTTTGGTATGCAAGATTAAGGATTTTCACATTAGAAAAGTCACTTATCTTGTAATTGACAAGGTGATTGGATTGAGACATCATCTTATTTGTTGGAGGATAAATTCATCTAGATTTGGAATTCAAATCAAAGGATATATCTATCCAGATTTGAAAATCTTCTTTGTTAGATGATAAATTTATCCAAATTTGAAATTCAAATCAAAGGATATATCTATCCAAATTTGAAAATTGAATTCAATTCAATTGCGAAACTATGGTCATATATTTGATGTATATTTCCAGACTTTTTTTCTACAATAGATATTAATTAGTTGTTTATAAATAGTTTTAATACAAGGAGTGTATATTTGGATTCTATCTTTTTTGCTCTCTAGTATGGTGAAAGGAAACTGCGTTGCTTTTAAGCAAAAAGCCGTTTATGGTATTTCTCTTTTCAAACAAGGCCAAATAAACATATTTTAAATCTTCATGGCAGTTGTATTATCAAATGAAAGAATAAAAAATTTTCACATTATATATTCTAAAACTATACTATTTTAATAACCCATCGTCACCGCCGCTCTCTCCGTCAGCCGGAAGGTAAGCTTTTCAATCCCTTATTTAAATTTTGTACAAATTATGAATTTTGTTAGTTGTAATATATATCACTTTATCAATAATTCAAAAAATAAAGTCACTTAGACAATTAATTATTTCACATTTTATTTCGGTAATTTGATATGTTGGTTGTCATGACAAAAAAGAAAGTTTAAGTTACTATTATGGGAGATAAGTTAAATGCCACAGCTAGTACACGTTTTGGCACTACTTCGCCTAATCAGCAATTACAAGCACAATCAATACCTCGAGCTTTCAGTAAACACGGGCGACGACATCTGCTAGCTTAAGCTCATCCAATGTTAGAGTTAGATATTTTACAATCACAAGTTTTCAATAAAGTTTACGTATCAAGTTCTCTTAGAGGAAGTCCTCTTATTTCTCAAGGTTTGAATTGTACATCTGTGTTGTTGGATTCGATTTTGCAAGCTGCTAATGACTACCAACCAGGTTCCTTTGGAGTTAGTGGTCCATTTCATTATTTTGTAGGTAGTGCATCATCACTTGCTCGAACTGCTGTTAGTGCATCTATGCCTTATGACTGGTGCATTTAGCTCTCACATTGTGTATAGTGCAAATATTTCATTTGGAATGGGTATAAAAAGTACAACTACTGATGGTTTAGATGGAAGTCAACAGCTTGGTGAGAATTAGGTTCTATACCCAATTCTAGTAGGAGCAATATGATTACAAATTCTCAGGGTGTCATATTTATCAGCATAATTTGGCTCCCAACCCAGTGGAGATACACCTGGTATAGAGCTGGTTGGTATATTCTTTGCCTTATTCATTTTGATGATCAAGTTCTCTAATGTTTTGCTTTACTCTTAAGTTATTTATATTTTTGAAGTTATTATTTTAGTATGTTCAATTTTTTTATATGCATACCGTAGTAAATCCAAAAAAAATGTGGAAGAGGTCCAAATCTAAAACCAGAGCAACCATTGATTCTCGACTTCAGTGAAGAGATGCAACCAATTGGACCAAATAGAACAGAGTTCATGAAATGCCTTGGTAAGTTGGCATGCACTGGCATACAACTGCCACTTGTATATGAGGCATGGAATGATGTTCTAGAGGATACATTGGACGTGCTTTGGAAAGGCATTCAGCTAAAAAGATATAAAACAACTAGCAAAATATTCCATAATATTTTCAATTTGTTATTTAGGCAATAGCCAATGTTCTCTTGCATATAAGATCAATTCTATGAAGTCACTTGATGAGAAATGGAAAAGTTGGAAGAGCATTCTAAAAATAGCATATTTTAGAGGAAAGAGTAAGGATGAGGCTTTGGTTAATGTTCCCACTCGAGTTCAACCTAAATAGTGAAAAGTTCTTATAAAGTATTGGAGTTTAGAGAAAGTTTAAGAATGAAATAAAATACATCTCTTTCAATTATTTTAGAATATTTGTTAGCATATATCATTTCTTTTGTTATTTACTTGTTTCAATAGCTTATTGGATTTGCATCAGCTTTGTTATTTAACATCTTGAATTCTTACAAAAAGAGCATTGTTGATCAAAATAAAAGGAATAGAGTAATGCATGGTCCTGCACATAGGACTGATAGAACACCACATGCTGTTATATGACAAGACTATTTAATGAATCTTGTACTTATTTGATATTTAGTTGCGTAGGAATATTTGAGCTTGTAACTTACCTTTATATATCATTTGTGTTTAGATGAAAGAAAACAGTTCAGATATTGAATAGACCTCAATATATATATATATATTTATCAAAACACAAGAACAGATTGAAATGGTGTTCCCAGGATGATCAAGCTACTGTAGTTGTTACAAGTGAAAAAGATTTTGTTGTTCTATTTTGATTAACTTTGCTTCTTGATGACTTTTGTATCACTTGAAATGAATGAAGTGTCAAATGAAAGAGAAACTTTCTCACATTCCTACCTCAGAACATACAGCAGAGGTAAAACAACCCATATTCGAGGAGGTCGTGGGATCTAAGTGCCAAGGGTATGTGAGAACACTAAGTTTAGGTCCTTCACCATTTAAATACTTTGGTGGAACTAGTTCAAAGCACAAACTTTCTGATCATCACATGACAATGATTCTCAACAAAGTTGAAGAATTCTACAAGCAGAAGTATGGAGGAAAAACATCAGACATGCAGGCTCAAATTGATAACTTTAATGCACGACTACAAAGTGGTCATAAGGTAAAAAAAATCACATGCCATGTTTTCCTTTCTTGTTGAGTAGTATACTTTCTTTTAACTTAGTTATGTTTTAAATAACGATATCAACAAGCGAACTTCAACAATAGAAGAATATGCCTCAAGATATGAATACTAATGATTTTGATGGACTAACAATGGATGTGGTTAGTTAAATTATGAATGTTACAATTTGTTGATCATTTGTTTTTTTTAAACTATTGCTGAAATTATCTCTTTTTTTCTATTGATAGTTTTGGTCTGTATCTTGTTTGTAATTATATTTTGTCTTTATTCATAACTCTAGATTGTTTTGAGCTTCATTAAAATATAGAATTTATGAGTTTTGTCATTGTCTCTTCATTTAATGGCATAAAGTTCTTTGCGTGTCTGGATTTTGTACAACATTTTATGATTTGTTAAGTAATGATTTGATTTTTGTTGTACATATATATGTATCATATAAATATTTGTTCTTGACCTATATTAAATATATACTCGTTCTTGACCTTTATAAAATTAATATATTTATGGACTTTTCATTACAGTCGTTTTTATTTTTTGAATGATATTTTCTTAAAATTTTAATTTGGATAGATTTTAAAATTATACAAATATGTCTTACATATTATCCTTTAGTGTATGCTAATACATATTTATAATCTTTCATTATTTTCAGGATATAGATAATGAAAGTTTTAAATGAGAGTTAAAGAATTTTGTTGTTGATGCTAGATATTAATTTTTCTATCTTGTCGTGAAAGACAATATTATTGGATGTGCTTCATTGTGCTATGTTTTGAAGATAAAATACCATTGCATATGGTTTTCATTATTGGAGTGTTATCTATATTTGTTTAAGATATTGTCACTTAACTACAGAGACAATTGGATGAATTATGGCAATGAATAATTTTTTTATTATTGAGATATTGAAACATGTCTATTAGAAGGACATAAAATTTGATATCTTAATTATTGACATGGAACATTTGTTTATAATTATAGATTGATGAGATGATGAATTATTTTGTTTGTATAATTAAATGATAACCTTGAATATGCAGTTAATTTTGGTTAGGATTGCAATAAATATTTAAGTGAATAGATTAGTTTTGTCATTATCATATACTGTGTGACAAAAGTTATTTTTATATAATAGTATTATATTATCAAAGTTACTTGTCATAGTTATTACACCATGATCGTAACGTTGCAAAAAAAAGATTTACAGTCGATAAAAAAAATGTTAAGCATAATTATAAATATTTTTGTAACTTGGCTCGAGCATGACAAATTCGTGGTAAAAAGTCCAACTGTATAGAACACACTTTTTTTTTTGCACGCTGTCAAAATTGTGACAAATTTGTGGTAAAAAGTTTCTGTCATGGTCAAAGTCTTGTGACAACATTATTTGTAACACATGTATTGCCTTGCCTCTAAAACTGTGATTATGTTGTGTCAAATACTTATTATCACAATTTTCGAGCCTTTTTGTCATTGTTTTGGTTATGTAACGAAAAGTCACTTTTTTGTAGTGTCTCTCTTTTTATCACACATATAAGTTCTCGCACAATCACACACTACTTCTCACTCTTGCACATACACAAACACAGACTTTCATACAAATAGACACACTCTTTCTCTCTTCTACACACACATTTCCTCATACACACAGTCTATTTATGATAAAAATATTACATTTATCAAGTGAAATATGTAAATTTCATAGTTAAGTTCAATTAATTATCAAAAATATAAAAGCTTTATCAATTCAACAACCTAATGCTTTCCATACTTAAATTTTAATTTCAGAATTCAAATGTTATATTTCAATTTGATCTAATGCTCATTTACGCAAAATCCATGGCTTCTCAGGTGTCAAGTAACATCATGTAAGCATTTAAATTGCTTAATAGTTAAATTCATCTTCAAATACTCCAAATTAGGGGCACCATGTAATGAAACGACTACGTTTCATTCACTGCAGTGAGTAGGACTAGAAAAGTTAGTTAAGGAGTGAGCTGGTATAGTTAGTTGAGGTAGTTAGCGTTGTCGCGCCCCATTTTTTCGAAAGACGAAAAAACCGATTATTATTGTTGTGTTTGTTATTGAAAAAAGAGTGTAATTTTTTGTAAAATGATTTTTTAGAAAATGCGTTATAAAAGATAATTCGACAAAAAATGTGATTTTAAAAATGCTTTATTTTGAAAAACAAAAAGAAAAGGGCCTAAAATGGGACTTTGAAAATGCGACGATTTTTGGGCCCCAAAATAGAGTCTAAAAAGGGTTTTTAATAAAAAGGGTGTCGCCACTTGGTATTGAGTTTTGGTATACCAAGTCACCAGAAAATATTTTATAAAGGTAAGAAAATCAAGAATGATTTATTTAGAAAATGATTTTGAGAAAATATAAGAAAAACAAGAAAACCCTTTTTAAGACAACTCCAGGTCTTTGAAAATAAGAGAAAAAGGTTCGGGAGTCACAGTTGAAGAAAGGGAAGGCAAAGGTTTACACCTAAGGCACCCTTTCAACCTAGCCGAAACTAGTTGTGAGGTTTAGTCCAAATTTTCCTAATATAACCCTAAGATTTTATCACATTTGGATGCAACTATATGAATGCAAATCTAGTCCTAAAAAATGGATATCGTTAAGGGACAAAATGTTCCATTGAGGTTTGGTCGGAATTATCGCATTAATTGCAAAACCCGAATATATACCTCGATCGAGTCACGAGTATAGATGCAAAATGGAATGCAAAAGAAAATAAAAATAGTAATATAGATAGTAAGTGAACAAAGAAAGTGAGGATGCAACATAACGGGTACGGGGAGCTAATGTCTCGTGACTTGAATATTCCTACTCACGGAGGGGGGAACGGCATGTACGCCACCGCTTCCCACGTAAGTAGATGACTATTTCTAGTCGAATCACACACAAAATGACTAAAAATTCTAGGTGTAGTGGAGTCTAAATGTTATGCACTGAACATGTGTTTAAAAATAGATATTAGGGATAAAGTATATACAAAAATCATGCAAAAAAATAAAAAATCCTAAAATAAAGAAACAGTGTGTGAAATGAGATGAAATGCACACGAGAAGTGATTTTAATACTAAAATGACTTAAAGGCCTAGCATTGGACTAGCCTATTTTCTATAAATTCTCCGCTAGCGTTGGACTAGCAAAGAAACCGGAATTAACCACAACTAGCGTTGGACTAGTGTGGCGACAATACACATATATTTTAATGAATAAGTAAATAAATAAAACATAGATTAAAGCAATAATCACATAAAAGCAAATAATAGCACATAGGAGCACATAGCACACGAGCATAATATTCTAGATGCACAGTCCTAGAGAAAGCGAATAAAACACATAAGCACATAGCACACATAACACACAAAAGCCCCAACTATTACACTGGAGAAGCCTAATTACAATCTAAAAATAAAAAATAAAAAATAAAAGATAACCTATCTAACCTATCTATTACATTTTCTATCTAAAATACATAAGATTTTGTTAAATAGATAAAATATAAACTATCTATTACATTTTCTATCTAAATACAAAATTTTTGTCAAATAGAATATCACCTATCTATTACATTTCTCCGAATAATTAAAATTTAAATTCAAGTAAATAACATGAAATAAATAAATAAATAAATGTTCACACATGAATAAAAATTATAAGCACAAAGAGATATATAAAAAAAACATATAGAAAAACATGTAGGAGCACGTAGGAGCATATAAAGAGACATTGAAAGGGTAATAGAGGTACTTCCCATTCGTAAACTCAGTACAAATTGCTAATAAAATGAACAAACATGTCAAAAAATACCATTGTTTAAATAAATAAACAACTAATTAAATAATTTCATACTAATCACTATGAACATGCCACAATAATTCAAACAATTATAGCAATAATAAACAAAATAATAAACAAATTAATAGTTAAATATTTAGGAAGAAAAATGAAAATTGTTTAAACAAAAATAAATAAGTAAATAAATAAATAAAATAAAATAAGGAAAATAAAAATAATAAAAGATAAAACACAATAATACATACTTAAACTTTTATCATCCAAATAAGAATGATCAAAATAACTAAAAGAGAAATAAAGAAACTAATTTGAACATTAATAAGATAAAAGACAAAATTTTGGAACATTAAAATAAAAAAAAATATGAAAAGAAAATAAATAAAAAAACTTGAGGAATTAATTAAATTCTTTTTTTTTTGACAAAAAATAAAAATATTCCAAGGTTTTGGGTCGAAAGTGAAAATTTAAGCAACATTTTTAAAGTAAAAAAACAATTTACAACAAACAAAAGGGTGAAATTATAATTTCAAACCCTAGTTAAGGTAATAACACAGTTTACAACAAATTTAAAAGGTTAAAATATAATTTCCAGCAAGCACAATGCTAAAAATAAAAATTTCTAGCAATTATTCAAGGATAAAAATGAACTTTACAGCAATAATAAGCCCCAATTTATAAATTTCAACAAGTATTAAACACCAAATTATAATTTTCAGCAACATTCAAGAGTAAAAATACAATTTTCAGCAACATTCAAAGGCTAAAATTCAAGTTCTATGTGGGGGCAAAAATATAAATTCCAGCAATATTGGAGGGCAATAATGTAATTCCAGCAAAGCATAATGACAAAAATAAAATTTCAGCAAGGTTGGGGGACGAAAATGCAATTTTCAGCAACACGAGGGACCAAATTTAGGGGCTGCTTGGTATATGGGAATCGGAATCAGGAATCGGAATGAATCCCTTATAGCCTGCTTGGTTGGTGGGAATGGGAATCGGGGAATCGGAATCATTTCTGAAAATTTGGGAATCCTCCATTCCCGACTAAATTGGGGGGAATCGGAATCATTTCTAAAAATTTTGCAACTTTGACTTCTTTTTGATTTTTTATTTATTTTGTTGTGATAATTATTAATAAACATCATCATTTATTTGTTAATTAATAAAATTAGATGATTTAGGATCATAAAATCTTCAAAAGTGAATGATTCCGATTCCGATTCCGACATCCAACCAGGCAAGGATATTGGAATGAAAAACTTCATTCCAATTCCAAAGTGAATGATTCCAATTCCGATTCCGATTCCGATTCCTAGCATACTTTGAGAAGTAAAATTGCAATTTCCAGAAATATTAGAGGGTAAAAAGGTAATTTCAGAAAAGTGTAGGGGTCAAAATGTAATTTTATAAAAATGCAGGGGTCAAAATGTAATTATTCAAAAATATAGGGGTCAAAAATGGAAATTAAAAACGTAGGGGCCAAAATTATAATTATATAAAGTCGGGAGACCGAAATGCAATTAATTGGAACGTAATTAAAAAGAAAATAAAATTATGGGGGTCAATCTACAAAAAATAGAAACTTAAATGCGTAAATCGTAAATGTTCAGGGCCACAATAACATTAATAAAAGTCTAAAGACTATAAAATAAATACAAATTATTAATTAAAATCAAATTAGAAAACAAAACCAACAAAACGATGTAGTTTTAAGTGAAACTACGTCAAAACAACGTAGTTTCACTAAAACTCTTTTTTTTTTTTCGGTTTCCTTTCTTTCTTTTTTTCTTTTTCTTTCTTCTTTTCTTTCCTGCTTTCGTTTTCTCCAGATTCTCTCCTTTTTTTTTCTCTCTTTTTTCTTCTTTCTTTTCTTCCTTCTTTTTCTCTTCCTCCAGAATTTTTCTGCTCTCTCTCGTTCCTCTCCTCTATCATCTCTCTCGTTCTCTCTGTCTCACTCTCTTTCTCTCCCTTTCTCTTTCGGATTCTCTCTCACGCTCTCCCTCTCTATTTCTTTCTCTCATTTCTTTCCTTCCGGTCCCCTTCCCGATTTCTTTCTGTCCAGATTTCTTTTTTTTTTTTCGTTCCTCTCTCTCACGCTCTCTCTCGAATTCTTTCTCTATCTACCCGAAAATCCCCAAATCATCCATTAAATTCATCAATTAATTGTACAAAAAATGAAAGAGGGATTGAGATTTTTTTTTACCTAGACCAAAGAAGCATGGCTGGTCTGACGGTGGTGGCGGAATGGTGGTTGTGGCCGGTGATTGGAGGTGGCTGGTCACCGGGGGTTTCGGCAGTGAGATGGTTGAGGGGTTTTTTTTTTTGTTGCAGGGGCTATGTGTGCCTGTTTTGCAGGTGTTTGTAGTGTGTGTTTGTGAATTGCGTAGGTTGAGAGACAGTGAGTGATGTCCGTGTGATTGTGTGTGCGATTGGGTTGTATGTGTGTGAGTGTGTGCTGAATGTATGCGATTTGTGTTTGTGATTTCTGTGTTTGATTGTTGATTGGGTTTTTGCAGGTGTGTGCAGTGTTAATGAAACTGGTGTTTGCAATATGTTTCTGTGTGTATTGTGCAATGGAAAGTGTAGTGTGATGTGAAACCAGTGTGTTGCGAAGTGATGTGTTTCTGATACATGAATGTGTGTGTTCTATGTGTGTAATTGGCCCTATGTGTGTCTGTGTCTTTTGCAAGTATGTGTTTAGGTAGCTAGTTGGTGACTGTTTGTGTGTGAGTTGTGTGTGTGTATTAGTGTGATTGTGCTGCTGGTGAAATGAATGAATTGTGTGTTTTTGGGTGCAGATTGAGAGTGATGGTGAGTGCTGATTGTGTGCAATGTGTGTGAGTTACAGAAGAGAGGGTGAGTGAACGGAGAGTGTGTGTGTGCTGTGAGAGTGAATGAAGTTGGGGTGTGGATTGTGTCTGCTTTGTGAGGGAAGGCAGAGAGGGAAATGTGAGAGTTGTCTGTAAGAGGGAAAGAAAGATGAAAATGAGTTTTTTGTGTCTGATGTGTGTGAGAGTGTAACGTGAAAATTGAGAGGGAACCAGAAGTGAATTGTCTGGTGAATGTCAGCAGAAAACTTGAACCAAATCTCACAAAATCTGGCCAAGAGTGCAAGAGGTGAGGGAGTGGTATGATTAGAGGGTGGAGTAGGTAGATTAGGATGTTCAAAAAATGATGGTGTCAGGCTGAAGTATGGTTGCAAGCAGCCATAGCAGAAATCAAACAGCAGCAGCAACGTTCTTTTTTTTTTTTTTTAAGGAAGAAAATTTGTAAGGAAAATAAAGCAAGAAAACAAATGAAATAAAATAGAATAAAAGATATTTGGACCCCCTAAAATCAATAAGAAAAACAGTAAAATTTGGAGTTATAAGAATGAGTAAATATTCAAAATTTAACATAACATTAAAAAATGTGCGATTAATAGAAAAAAAAGGTGAAGTATTGAAATAAATAATGAACGATTTCTAAAAATCATGAAATTTATATAGAAAATTCATGAATATATAAAATATGCATAATTTTTTTTACTTGAAAATTTTTCATAAAAAAATAAAAAAATACATTGGGAAATGTGCCATTAAGTTAAAAAAATACTAAAATTTTAAATGAATAATAAATGACTCCAAAAAATCATTAAAATAATAAATAATGATAAAAATAGTAAAATTATGTATTTAGAAAATAAAATAAAAAATAATATTTACGTGGTAAAATTACCATTTTGCCCCTGATGTGACGAATTAGTCATAATATGCACAAAAATTGTAATCGACCCCCGAAAATCAAGAAGTATCCCCGAATGAGGTAAAATACATTTTTTTTTTATAAAGGGTGTGTCAAAATTTGGTGTTTACAAGCATTAACTGTTAGCTTGATTAGCCGAAATGTAAATGCACTGCTAGAGATTCATAACGTGTAACGATAGATAAAAGAAGAAATGTATTGTGTAGAGAAAAAAATGCTTGTACTCAATCTGATTGATGATCAATAAAATTTCCCTCCAAATTTCTCTCTTTAACCTCTATCCTAATCTCTATCTTTCTTCTTCTCAACTCAGCTAAGCTCATATTTTCCCTTTTCCCATTCATTCTGCTTGTCTCCTTAATTGCTTGTGAGTAATTAGGGACACTACACACAACTTTGGCACCTTGTGAGATCTCACGCCTTCAAGTACATCCCCAAGTTGGGGCTGTTTTGTAGTTTATCCCCTAACAATGTTTTTGTGCCATTTTAATTCTTTGATTAATGTCTAAGGGTAATTAGGCCTTTAATTTTGTCAAACAAAAAAAAAAAGAAACTCTGAAAGATTAATTGCACTAAACTCTTTTAACGTTTTAGCATGATTTTATTTTAGTAACTCACATTATTTTTGTGCCACTTGAATCCTTCTATTAGGTTACCTTGATGTTTAATCGTTAAATGTTGTAATTTCAAATTGCCCTTATTTTCTATCTTTGAAAATTTTACGCAAAATACCTTTTGCCTTTTTATTAAAAATATAACTCTAGTAGTTATCTATTCTTTTTTTTTTTTCCTTTTCACTGTTCCAACTGCTCTTCATACTCTGTCTTTCTTTGAACATTTAAGGGCTTCCATAAATTTATTAAGTTTTCAGATATCACCTGCCGGAGATTTGGAGAAGCTCAACATCCCTACCTTCAAATTTTGTTATAGGGAAAAGAAAAATAAAAGACAGAAAATAGAGCAAAAAATTGAAAAGCAACCATGGAGGTGAGAAAAGAATGAAAAACTATTGGAGTCGTATTTTTAATAGAAAAAGCAAAGGGTATTTTTGTCTAAATAAATATTTCAACAATAAAAAACAAGGGCACGAAAGTACTATTAACTGATCTAGCGCAATTAATATTTTAGGGTAAATCTATTTTTTTTTTTAAATTTTAATCGTTGATCAAATGACTGAAGTGATACAAAAATATAGTTAGGAGTAAACCGGAAAACACCTAAACGTTAAAGTAGTTCCCTAGATTTTAACCCCTAAAGAAACACTTTATAGCACTCCTTCAAATGGTCCACTTAAAAATTTCATCAACCCTAATGTAAAGTGGCAAGCCTTACTCGTATATCAATGAATTTCCTTCTGCCGGGGACAGTGAAATTTGATGGATATTCTTTTCTTTTTCTTTTTTTTTCTTTTTTAATAATTTCCCATATTTTTATGACGTTGCAGAATTAGATGGCTGCAAAAGCAAACTGATTAATTGAAGGAATACATCATGTGTTTCTGGTAATTGGGCTTTGTTCTATAATTCTGTGAACGACATTGCGAATTTCTCGATCGAATATGCTTTTACAGCTGGGATTTTTAAGACAGTGATGCCATTTAAATTCTCACTTCCATTTTTGTTTGTTTATATCATTTCTCATGAACACTTACAGATTAAACCAACAGAGAGTTAGTTCGAAATTTCTTATGCATTATGGGCTTACAAAGATTTGAAGTAACTGGCTTCACGATGCTAAGCTAATGTCAAACTAAATTGTCAGAAGAATGCTGGATTCTTGCACACTGGGATGTTCTTTGTTGCTTATTTTGTAGAAAAACACTGCGACATTTATGCTGTTAAAATTGAATCAGATGTTATTTAATTATTTGACCCTTCTCAAGGGATCCATATTATGTAATCATTGTTTGTCTAGATAAGTGATAACTGCACTAATTGCGCCACGATGGATTATTTGTTGTAAGCCGTGGAAGATATCAAGGAACTGTTGTGTTTAATATTCGAATGGCTAAAAGATTTATGCAAGTGTGAAGTATCTGAGTCTTGGTGGAGATCTTTTTTGGCTCGCCATGTTGTTAACCTTACTTCGGGTGTCAGTTTCGTGCGTAAATTTCTAGAAAGTTACAAGTATTTTGAGAGGATGAAAGTCTAATAGGCACCAAGGTACAGTTTAATGTGGATTGCCATTCTAAAGCATGTGGCTGAAGGTAATGGTTACTGTGGCATATATAGTCATGTAGTAACATGAGAATTTTTTTATTTTTTGTTTTTACGGTTTTCCATGGCGCTAAAATCATGTTGGCGGAAAAAGCATGAGCTTCTAGCAAAGTCATGAAACTGGATTTGGTGTGATGCAAGCGTTCCTAATCTAACTGATCCTCGATTGCATGATTGTTTTTTACACATCTTGGAAAGAAGGAACATCTGGATAACATCCAAACTAAATCCCTAAAAACTAGTAATGGACATCAGGCTGTTTTATTGTTTTGTGAAGGTGAACTCTAATTTTCTGAAGTGATGAAAGAACGTCTCCAACCTAGATCCTGTCCTTTGGGGATTCTGCAGAGCACTTTAAAGCTAATTCCATTATTGATGATGTGCCCAGCAAGATTTCTCTTAAACTTCCATCTTCTAGCCTTACCAAATCAGCATCGACAACATCAGACACATTATTGGGCCGTGATGCATCTATCCAATCCTTCAGGTTCCAATCCTCAGAGAACACTTCATCAGTTGGTTTCTTCCTTGTGAACATTTCCATCAACATGATACCAAAGCTGCAAATGTCGCATTTTGTGGATATAAGACCTTCTGATCCATACTCTGCATTCAGTGAAACACCTATTAGAAGACTTAAGAATATATTGAGGGCTGCGAATTGTAACAGAACTAGAAGCAGCGGTTTCACCTGGTGCCATGTAGCCAACTGTCGCTAGGGTCGAGGTTTGTGCTACACTCTCTCCCGTACCTGGTAATTTTGCAATGCCAAAATCACTCACATGTGCTACCATGTTTTCATCTAGCAGAACATTGCTTGGCCTCAAATCACAGTGAATCACAGGTACTGCGTAACCATGATGCAGATAGTCTAATGCTGCTGCAACATCAATCATTATGTCTAATCTTTGTGAAAAATCCTTCCAGCAGTCCTCAGAGTACAGCCACTTCTCTAGGCTTCCATTAGCCATGCATTCGAGAACTAAAGCTTTGAAGTCTGGGGTAGACCAACTGCTGATTACTTTGGTCAGATTTCTGTGGCGAAGGTTTGGAGTACTTCACATTCTGTGTCGAAATTTCTAAATACACCTTCTGTTTCCAAGTTAAACAACTTTACTGCTACATGGGATCCACTAAGTAAAGCTTTATAAACGGAACCATAGGCTCCCATTCCAATCAAGTTTCTCTCACTAAATCCTTCAGTAGCACGTTCAATTTCAAGATATGAAATCCTTCCATGTGGTATAGTGTTCAGGGAATCTTCTTGAGTTATAATGTTACTCTTCCTTTTATATCTTATCAATATAAAAAGGATGCCTATAACCAGAAGTGTGAGAGCAGCTGCAAGAGTAATTAACAAAATTAGTAGTAACCTTTTTGTCCTTGCTTTATGGGAAGTAGCAGCTCTACAAGTAGGGACTTTCCACTGTGGAGCACCACAAAGTGCTTCATTTGACATAAAGGATTGATAAGTGAAGTTTGCAAATGGACCTTCGGATGGAATTTCACCACTTAGTCTGTTAAAAGACAGATTAAAGTATGAAAGATATGAAAGTGTTTCCAGTGACTTGGGGATTGCACCAGATAGGTTATTGTTTGATAAGTTTAGAGATTCCAAGGCTACCATGTTGCCAATTGATCCAGGAATAGGTCCTTCTGGTTTGTTGAATGCAAAGGAAAGCTCAATCATATCTTGCATACCTCCAACCATACTTGGGATGATGCCTGAAATTTGATTCATAGAAACTTTCAACGGTGTTGCCACCTTCAAATTTCCAATTTCTGCTCGTGGAGTGCTACTCAGAAAATTTGAGGACAAATCAAGATGCAAGAGGTCATCTAGTTTCCACAAGCTCATAGGTATGTTAAAAGTAAATTTGTTCGAGCAGAGATAAATGTATCTTAGAGATGTAATGTCCCCAAAGCATGATGGAACTGAGCAGCAAAACTCCCTATTGCTCAAACTTAGAAAACCCAAGTTCTTCAAATTGTAAATATCATTTGGAATAGGTCCTTCCATTTTGTTGTCATATAGATTGAATGCTTCAAGCTTTGATAGCCCGCCAGTTGTTACTGGAATATAACCAGCCAAGTCATTGCCTTGTAGAAATAAGAATGATAAACTGCTTAAATTAGTGATTTCATTTGGAATGTATCCCTTCATTCCACAATAAGCTGCATAAACATGTTCAAGAGAAGTAGAAACGTTGCCAATAGAAACTGGAAGGATTCCATTCAGAGGATTGTAACCAATCCACAGTTGTCGCAGCTGTCTGCAATTTGATAATGAGTTAAAGAAGCTCATTTCTGGTGATGAAGATTCAGTGATCAGATTATTTTCGATGACATTTAGATAATGCAGGGATCTTAAATTACCAAATGAAGGGGGAATTGAACCAATGAATTGGTTAGAACCAAGTCCTAGCCTGGTGAGTTTAGATGCATTGGGAATTGAATCCGGGATAACTACAGTGAAATTATTCATCCCGCGATAAAGTTCCTCAAGATTAGGGAGGCCAATGCCTAGATCTTCTGGAAGACTTCCAGAAAAGGCATCGCTCAAAAGTGAAATGCCTTTGATCCCTGTGATGTTGAATATTGATGATGGGATTCGGCCTGTAAAAGTATTGTTGTCAAGTGATAACCTGTCCATGTTGAAAAGACTACCAATTTCCACAGGCACCTCACCTGCCAACAGCACACATGCAAATTAAGATAGAATCTTTTTATTATGAGAATAAACTACAAGGAAAATGAGGCCATGATAGCATAGATTCTAACTGTAACCAGATTCTGCAATATAGATAAACTAATTAATAATCATTTCATAGGATAAATGACCTTCAAAACTTTTATCATAATAGCAGAATATAAGAATGGCTAATCCTAGGATAATCATTAAGACACTCCTCCATCTCCAAAGGAAAATGAATGGTCGATTAGTGCCACAAAATTTATCCAAATGCAAAAATATAGCCACAACGATAAGATCTAGAACTACCTGTAAACTGGTTTCCACTTAGATAGAAATTGGTGAATCAAGTACAATTTCCAATATCTCTTGGAATATTTCCACTAAATTGATTACTTCCGAGATCCAAAAATCCAACAACAGGAAGAGAAGAGCAGAAGTTTGGTGACAAGCTGCCTGACAGCTTGTTATTGTAGAGGTTAATCCATGTTAGAGTAGTGATGTTATATATTGAAGATGGCAAGATTCCAGAAAGGCCAGAGTTCTCCATGTTTAACAACTCAAGATGAAGACTACCAATCTCTGCTGGAATTTCACCTGTAAAATGTTTTCTCCGTGTCAACGATGCATCTCCTCTAGAATAGTTTTTTAATTTAAAACTTACTGTTTTTCTGTCTTCTAACTGGAAAAATTATTCGGATCATGTTGAGCATTTTCATTTTATACGTCAAATTTAATGATGAAAAGGTCATCCACGGAGCTTACGTTGACGTAATAAGTTAAAGAAGTCAACACTTGCCTTCTAAGTTGTTGTTACCAAGAAAAAGATTGGTTAACTGAGACAAATTCCCAACTTGTCTTGGTATACTTCCACTAAATTTATTGTATGACAATGACATAATTTGAAGTTTTGAGCATTCCTGCAGGACTGATGGAATTTGACCTTCCAGTTCATTTACAGAAAGGGCAACTACTTCAAGACTAGGGAGCTGCGAGCATATGTCCATAGGAAGATGACCAGATAAGCTATTATTAATCAAGACAATACGTTGCAATGATGAGATGCTAAACAAACTTCATGGTATAGAACCTGTGAGCCGGTTAGTTCCCAAACTTAACCATTGCAGCTTATTAAGACTGCTAATTTCCTGAGGAATGTTTCCTTCTAGAGAATTGAACCCCAGCACTAGTGTCTCTAGATTTGATGTATTAAATAGTTTGGTGGGATATGACCTGAAAATGCATTATATGCAAGAAACAATTGCTGAAGTTCAGGTAAGATACCAAACCAGGATGGGATCTCTCCTGTAAAGTTGTTGAAACTGGCATTCAGGTACTGTAATCTTTGCAGATAAGCTAATTTTTGTGGTAGATTGCCGTGGAACTCATTATTAATGATGTCTAGTGACATGAGAAAAGACAGGCTTCTGAAATGTGGCGGAATACTGCCGAAGAGGCCCATGTTGAAAATGTTGAAGGCTGCGACTCTTTGATGGCGAGAACTGCATGTAACTTTAATCCAACTGCATTCGAAGCTATTAGAAGACCAGTTTGCCAAAGCATTTTGAGGGTCTAGAGTAATATATTCTTTCAGAGCAAGAAGTATAGATTTATCAGTTGCGCCGTTGACTTCAGCCATGGCTAAGCAAACTGTGGAACCTTGCAATAATGAAGCCGCAAAAGGGAAGAAGATTTTAGTCTCTGTCTTGATTTTTTGCAAGAAATTAGCTGCAGAAAAGGTTGCTTCTAGGATCCAGATCCCTGATTTCAATTCTAGAATCTCTTTAATGTTCGACTCTGTATCAGATTTACAAAGTTCACCGTTAAAAGGAGCTTATTGATTTAAGAAAACAGAGTGCATCATGATCCTTCAGTAAGTTGACTAAAATTTTCTTTAATTTAGAGTAAATGGGCTTACAATTATGATACTGTTACGATATAAGAACTAAATCGGATATATATTACCGAGAAATCGGCCGATATAAACGGTAAAACACCGTATCGGTAAAAATCGACTGAGATCTCAGTGATATGTACCATTATGTGTGACGCCCCGGAAATTCGCACTAAAAAGATTATTTGATTCATGTTATGTTTATTAGTAGAAAAAAAAATGAATGAGAAAAAAAAAGAGGAAATCAAAGTGCATTTAATAAGGCATTTCTTTTATTTAAGGTTTAGTGTTAATCTTTGATTTATTAGTTGAAAGATTTATTAAATTAGTTAGGTTAACTAAATGAGATTTTTGCATGATTAAGTGGTACACCTAAGTACCAAACTTGGGTTAATTTTATTGGTACTATTAGTTTATAATAGTGTTTAATTTTGACTAACTAACTTTATCATTTTCAAGGCTTTTGACTAAGTGAGTCTTAGTTCCAAATTTTGACCTAAAATTTCACTAATTTTCCTTGCTTTCTCTCTCCAAAAATCCGGCCTCTCTCTCTCTCATTTCTTCCTCTCTTTTTGCTTTGAAAATTTGTGCCAAAGTCTTGCAAGTTGCTAGGAGATAAGTGACCAATATTTTTCACTAATCAAATTTAACCAAGTTAGCCAATCTTTCATTAAAAGCATACAACCTCACATGATTCTTGTCATACTATAATTGGTCCATTTCTTCTCCATTATTTCTTTATTTCTTCTCCATTTTCTTGACCTATTTTCCTCTCTTTTTCTCTCCATCATGGCCGGCCCTCCCAACCTCCTTTTCCTCTCTTTTGTTTTAAAATTTTATGTTATAAAACTTGCTAATTATTAAGTGATAGGTGATTAAAAATTTGTACAAATTATATTTAGCCAACTAGTACCTATTATGCCAAACTATCTAAACCCTAGCTTGACTCTTGTTTAGCTTTGATTGGTTGCACTTTCTTCCATTATTCTTTTACTTCCTTTTATACTTTCTTGACTGAATTCTCTCCCATTTTCTTTCTCCCTCTTGGCCGACTTTAGCTAGCCTCTCTCTTACCCTCTCTTGTTCTTCATTTTCTTGGAGCTTTCTTTCCAATTTTAGACAAATTCCACCATAGAAAGTGAGGTTTTCTTCTTCCTAAGTAAGGTTCTCAGCTTGTTTAAGGTATGTACCATGAACTTTTGCTATTAATTTCAAGTTTATTTAAGTTTTATTTAAGTTTTATTTAGGGTTTTGTTCAAGTTTTACATTAACAGTCATGCTGGACCAGTTTTAGTAAAACTTTCATAACTTGATGTAGGATAACTTAGGATTCGAGTGATTCTTGTTGTTTTAGAAACTAGATTGATAGGGCTTTCCAACGGTATAAAGCTTGCACTGTGGTTCATTGTGTATTAATCGCAGAAAGTTGGCAAAGTTGGCTGAAAATTTGATTCTGCGGAAAACAGTTTTGATGGTGAGCCAACTTGAGGGCTGATTTTGAACCTGTTCTAGTTGGAATTTGGATTGATGATCTTACACGAAAGTTGTAGCCCTATAAACGTACTTTCAAACCATGTAATCAAAATTCCCTTAGTTCTTAGATGGATTGACCCCAATAATGGCATGAAGTTGGCTGAAAACCAACCCTGTGCAGATTTGGGTAATGATTCTTGGAGTATAATTCTTGAAATTTAGTGGAATTTTGATTGAATTTGAGCTTGGATTGAACTAAGAAGTTGTAGAACTTGTTGAATTATGGGTTTGATGATTGGAATCTTGATGGAAAACAAGTTTGGATGGCCGAAAATTAAGGGGAAATAATGCCAAAATTTTGTTAGAAAACCCTAGGGTGAAAACCCTAAACCCTAAATCCTAGAACTAAAACCCTAGAATTTAATGGGGTATTTCTTGAATTTTCTTTCTAAGTTGAATTAGGGTTTAAATTGAGTTTTCATTAGATTATTTCTTATAAATTCCAAGATCCAAAAGTGAGACGCAACCGTTTTACGAAATATTTTCTTAAGCGTTCCAGGTGAGTGTCCCTTTTCTTGTGCATGTGAGTGTTCCTTTGCTTTTGTTTATGAGTGTTTCTTCACATATTCATAATGCATGTTCAAGTGTGACTTTATTTGTACTTGATACTCGTGACTTGTCCCAATGTGCTATGTGTTCTTGATATTCTTGAATTGCTACAATGTATTATATGAAGGGAAAGTGTGTACTTTATCGCACTTACCCCATGGTTTGTTACATGCACAATTTTTATTTGATGTGAATATAATTGTTTGTGAATTTTCGACTACATAAAACTTGTTGGTTGGACTTCCGTGGTTATGCCACGGTTAGTTTGGCAGGAGGGTACAAAGGAGGATATAAGATGCTGGGTGTTGTAGGGCTTGTGGTTCTTTTCCTTGAGTTGTGAATCCTCAAAGAGGCCAACTCTGGACTGAACCTTCTTGCTTGTTGCCCTCCAGGGTTGAGATCTCACCTTGGATGGGTCGGACGGGGCTCTTAGAGGATATAAGGTGAATGACGGATAGGGTTCTTGCTTGATAATGCAGGCATAACCGGTGATCCACTCTCAATACCACATGTCACATGATCAGTACCTGCTCTCGTGATTGGGAATGTATCCTCCCTTGTTTAAATCAGTGATTACTTAATTTGCCTTATACTGTCTTATGACTTGTGACATTCGTTTAATTAACTTCTGTTTGATTGCCTCTGTATCTGCATGTGTGGGGACCCCACTGATCTATTTATGGCTCACCCTCTTTTATTTGTTTTCCTTAAACAGGCTCCTATCTCTAAAGTCGGTGGTGAGGAATCCAGGGTAGAACTGGGTAGGATTTTGGTAGAAGGACTGCTTGAGATATTAGTTGTAATAATAAACGTATGTGATGTAAATTGTTTAACTAGTACTTTTACTTTTAAGTTTGAACTGTGATGTGACCCTGAGAACTGTCACAGGTTGGTATTTACGAGTTTTCTACCGAATTACAACTGCTTATGAATTTTTAGTGCAGTGCTCGACTTCGAGTCCTGGCGAGAGCCAGGCTAGGCAGTCCGCTAAGCCCTTTGGTGCGCCTCTGAGTAAGGTGGGGCTGTCACATTATGAACTTAAAAAAACTTGAGAAGGCAAACACGATTCTTGCTAACCTGCTCCTTTAATAACTAAAGAGTAAAAAGAAAACAAAAAGTTGAAGAATAATAATCAAAATGTTGTAATAATCAATCAAGAGTCAACCTCTTTACCCTACTATACAAAGTAACGTGAGTGCAAATTGGAGTTAAGTATTAAGCATATATCATAATCTTAAAAGAGAAAATCCATGTTCTACCAAAAAATCCAACCCCATCATCTCTCTCTTTCTTTCTTGCTCGCAATATTTAAAATCAAAAGATAAAAAATTATTATTACACTACATAGATTTTTTTCCAATTTTGCAACCTTTTGTAAATCTATCATCCCAATTCAATCAAAAGTTCTTATAAATCAATTTATGATGAAAATATTTATTGAGAATAAGGTGAAAATGCTTACTTAATATGTCTTTGTATTTTATAATATTATTTGATAGATATATGTTTCTTTGATATATTGAACTAAATACTATTATTTTCTTTATGTAATTCTTATTATATTATATAAGATATGATGGTTTTACTTTTATACTTAAGTTTTGATGTCATATAAAATTGATACTAAAATCATTTACTGCTAATACTATAGTTCTATGGTTACAGCAGCATTACTTTATTTAAATAATTAGTGGTTATATATGAAAATATAGGTATTTAATACATTTAATTTGATAATTGTATTTGCTATGGTATTTTTTATTTTTACTAATTTTTTAGATTTTTAAAAAAAATTTATATGCTATAATGTGCGTATCACCCGATATTTGACCAATATACCACGACGGATGTGAAACGACGACAACCACGATGCGACGACGAACCATGTTGAAAGGCGAATAACATTTCCAAGCCTTTTCTCCTTTGTTGAATTTGTGTTCTGGTGTCTTTCTCATAGAGATTACTTTGACCTCAATAAATTCGCTTGTCTCTGTCTCATAAAGAAAAGTTACATCAATTAAGTTGATAAAAAGTATTCTCTAAAATAAAATTTAATAAAAACTAAAGGTTTTGATGGATCCAAATCAATTAGATGAATAAAATCCGTAGGAATTTAAACAAGAAATCACAAGAAAAATAATGGAGGAAATTTCTTCTTCAATAACGCAATGGAGAGCTTTGAAAAACAACGGAAGAAAAAGCTACAAAAATAAAGAAGATGGCGCAAAAGGAAAGCACGTACACAAAACCTAAACTAGCTCTACTTGGATGGGCAATAATCACATGTGCCCACATCACAATAGACCCAAATAAATAAACCAATAGAATAAAGACACATGCACCTAACTAAACAAAATCACTAAAAGCCATACGGCTTGGTTTAACTTCTACATAACCTCCCTTAAACCAAGCTCTTCAAACTTGAACATGCCTAGCATCTTCTTAAGAATGCGTCCGTCTTCAAAGCCTTTGTTAATATATCCGCCACTTGCTCCTCAGTTCTACAGTAATCAACCTCAATCTCCTTATCACAAACCAACTCACGTATGAAGTGATACTTGATATCAATGTGCTTACTACGCCTACGAAGAACTAGATTTTTAGACAACTCAATCGCTGACTTACTATCACAAAAAATCTTCGTAGGACCATCTTGCTTGTGTTGTAGAACACCAAGCATCCTCCTCAACCACAATGTCTGAGTAGCACTGTTAGCTGCAACAATATACTTTGCCTCTGCAGTAGACAATGCTATCACCTGTTGTTTTTTAAAACTCCACGAAAATATTCCTGAGCCAATAAAAAATGTATAGCTTGAAGTACTCTTTCTTTCAACTGTATCATCAGTCTAATCACTGTCTGTATAACCAAAAAACTCAGCAGGATTACTGCACGAATAAAAAATATCATCTCCCTAAGTACCTTTAATATATCTCAAGATCCTTTTTACAGCCTGCAAGTATGATTGACGTGGATTCTCCATAAACCTGCTAATCAAATCAACACTAAAATTGATATCTAGCCTCGTAGAGGTTAAATATCTCAAACTTCTTAACAAATTCTTAAAGTAGGTAGGATTTATATATCCACCAGTGCCCTCCTTGGTCAACTATAATTTTTCTTCAGCAGGTGTCAAAATTGGCTTAACCCCATCCGTCTTGAATTTCTTCAAAACGTCACCTACATATTTCCTTTGAGAAATAAAAAAACCACGGTCAAATTGAGAAATCTCAATACCAAGGAAATAAGACATCAAGCCCATGTCTGTCATCTCAAATTGCTTGATCATGGCCTCCCTGAATTCAACAATCATCTTAGGATTATTGCTTGTAAAAATCAAATCATCTACATATAGGCACATAATCAATACATCACCGCGAGTTGAAGATTTAACATACAAAGTATGCTCATATGAGCACTCAAAAATCCACGAGAAATAAAATAAGAATCAATTCTTGTATACCAGGCCCTTGGAGCTTGTTTCAAACCATACAAAGCCCTCTTCAACTTATACACGTTATCTTCTTGACCTCTTTTGACATAACCTGTAGGCCGTTCAACATAAACCTCCTCTTCAAGCACTCCATTCGAAATAGCAGACTTACATCCATTGGATGAAGTTTCCATTTATTTTGGGCAGCAAGAGAAATTATCAAATGAACAGTATCAAGTCTAACAACAGGTGCAAATACCTCAAAATAGTCAATACTAGGTTTATGCCTATCTCTCTTAGCAACCAACCTTGCTTTGAATCTCTCCACTGCTCCATTGGGCTTGTACTTTCTTTTGAAGACCCGCTTCACTCCAATGGCCTTTTTATCAGTTGGAAGATTAGTAAGTTCCCATGTATTAATTTTTTTTCAATGGCATGAATTTCTTCATCCATTGCTTTCACCCAATGATCATCTCGAGCAACCTCTTCATAAACTACAGGGTCATAATCTGCAAACAAAGTAAATTAACAATTTTTTCATCAGAAGCAACATTATCAGGAGTAACAACATAATCCTGCAAACCAACAGGTAACTGTCCATGGCACTGTGGAGGACCCGTTAACTCAGTTTGTGAGCCCTGAGTAACAGGCACTTGCTGAAAATTAACATCTTCATCCTCCCTGTCAAAATTTAAAGTCAAATCTACATCCTTGGGATCCTCCATACTCTAGTCCCAAACATCTCTCTCATCAAAAGTTACATCCCTACTAATAATTATTTTTTCCTGAAATAGGACTAAATAATTTAGAAGTTTGGGATACTTCATTGTAGACAATAAATACACATTTTTTTCTTTTATCATCAAGTTTCTTCATCAACTAATTAGGAATATGTGAATAAGCAATACACCCAAATACTTTGAGATGACCAACAAATGGCCTCCTACCACTCCAAGCTTCTTCAGGGGTACTATCAATAAGGCTTCTCGTGGGGCACCTGTTTAACAGATAAATAGCACAAGCCACTGCCTCTGCCCAAAAGGATTTTGGCATATTTTTCAATTTCAACATACACCTCACCATATGCATAATTGTTCTATTTTTTTCTCTCTGCCACCCCATTTTGCTGTGGAGTGTACTTGATTGTCAATTGATGGTGAATACCATTTTTCTCAAGAAAATCATCATAGGCATTATATTCTTGATCCCTATCTGTTCTCAAAATTTTATTTGAAAGCCACTTCGCTTCTCAACAAAAATCTTGAATTTTTTAAAAATGTCACAAGCATTAGATTTTCTTTCAAAAAATAAACCCAAGCTTTCCTACTAAAATCATCAATAAAGGTAATAAAATGCCTACAATCACCATTAGAAGGAATCTCTACAGTATATAGGTCTGAATGGATGGTCTCCAATGGTCTTCTCCATGATTTACCTGTCTAAAAAACTTCTCTGTGCTTCTTACCCAAAACACACATATCACAAACTCTGTAAGGACAACTGATATCAGGTAACTCACGAACCATCCTTTTGCTAGCCAAAAATCTCAAACTGTCAAAATTTAAATGACCAAACCGCATATGCCATAACTAATTATCATTATCAATAACAGTATTCAAACAAAAATCTCCGATATTCAAATTTAATGGGAATAAACGGTTTGGAGTCATTGTCACCTTAGCAATCATACCAACTCTCTCATAAAAAATCATAAAAATACCTTGCTTGATACGAATATCATAATTTTTCTCTGACAATTGCTCCACACTCAACAAATTATGATTCAACCCAGGCACATAAAACACATCAAAATAAAATTGGTAGATCCATTTTTCAGGCTAATAGGGATTTTTCCTTTACAAACGTTGGCAGAACAGTGTTATTCCCAAATTTAACTTCTCCTTTGACAGACTAATCAAGCTCAGAAAATAATTCTTTCTTTCCACACATATGGTTGCTACATCCAGTGTCCAAGAACCATTTATTTTTATCAACAACTCGATCATTATTATATGCCAACAGTAAAGTCTCTGAATTTTGATTATTATTTTGAGCTTGATTTTCAACAATATTAGCCTGAAAATTACTGTTATATCTACATTCAAATCTTCTATGCCCTAATTTTTCACAATTATAACACTGAATCCTTTGCCTATCATTATTTTGGTTAAAATTATATCTATTGTCATAATTATAACCATCACCTCTACCTCTACCAGGGCTATCTCTAAAATTAAAATTGTTACTTCTACCACCACCTTGAGAATTTCATCTGCCTCTGCCTTTGTTGTTAGCCTGGCATCTACCTCTGTTGTTGTTGCCACGACCTCTGTTGTCATTGTCTTGATTTCTTTGTTGAAAATTTTCTTGCTCCTTGGGTTCATCTTTTGCCTTCAAATTTAACTGTGTTTGCAGGGCCTTCTCCACAGTATCGGCGGTGTTCTCCATCTTTCCATTAATTCTTTGTGCATGTAGAATCAATGACCTCTGCAATTCTTCAATTTTCAATTCTGACAAATCATTGGTTTCTTGAATTACTGTCACCATGTGATCAAACTTCGTGGGTGAAGTGTTAAGAATTTTATCAACAAATACCCTATCAGGAAGTTGATGATTATTGAGTGCCATCTCGTTTTTGATCACTGATAAACGAAAAAAATATGATTCAATTGATTCAGATTTTTCTATCGTTGCAAGTTCAAAGTTCCTTTTTAGTATCATCAAATTACTTTGTTGAACCCGATCTATGCCTTTGAATGTTTTCTCCAAAATATCCCAAGCTTCCTTTGCCGTATTTGCAGTAGCAATTTTTTCAAAGATTAATATATCAATTTCCTGATGAATTTGTGACAACGCCATATTATCCCTCTTTGTCTCCTGTGCATCAGCATCTTCACCAATCCCTTCTTCTACGTATTGATTTAACCAATACGCCTTTAGATGGGTTAACGTCTGTTTTCTCCAAAAATTATACTCCTCCTTATTCTTCAATTTTGGAAATAAACAAGCAATATTTGTGGGTGCCATGGCTCTGATGCCACTCTGATGGACCCAAATTAATTAGATGAATAAAACCCACAAAAATTTAGGCAATATATGACAAGAAAAATAATAGAGGAAATTTCTTCTTCAATAACGCAATGGAGAGCTTTGAAAAACAACGGAAGAAAAAGCTACAAAAATAAAGAAGACGGCGCAAAAGGAAAGCACGATAAATAAAACCTAAACTAGCACTACTTGGATGGGCAATAATCACATGTGCCCACATCACAATAGACGCAAATAAATAAACCAATAGAATAAAGACACATGCACCCAACTAAACAAAATGACTAAAAGCCATACGGCTTGGTTTAACTTCTACAGGTTCACTTCACTAAAAGTAAAAAAATATCAATTTTATATATCCTATGAGCAAGTAAAAAAATATCAATTTTATATGTCCTATGAGCTTGTGGGTAATTGCATAGTTATCTTGTATTTTAATTTATGCTCTGTAATAGTGTTAAAAATTAAAAAAAAAAGAATATAAAGAACTGTGGCGACTGTATATTATGTTTATCTTAGCCCTTAAGTTAAAGATAAATTAAAAAAAATAATCTTCATACTTTGTCCAAAGAGAAGAACAAGGAACTAAAAGAATGGGCGAACGTCAACTAATCCAGGTATATTAAAGAATGACTATTTCCCTACAAATCATCTCCAGATTAGCATAATCAATGGAGCAATTACAAAATTACAAACAAGAAGACTTCAGAGCTAATGAAGTCAAAGTATTCAGAAATAAATAAGTCGATAAAGACTTTTTCTGATTTGACCTTGAGCAACAGACGGGCAACAACGTCTAACAAAGAGATAATGCACTTTGGACCATGAATTGGTATGCTTGACTCTGCAAACGTATTCCTTAGAAAGTGAAACAATGTTGACTACCCTGTTCTGGAACATATATCTTATTTTTCTCCTTGGCTGCAAGAAGTAATAAGACAGAAATTTAAACATTATTCCTTTTTGGCCGCACCCTCTATTCTTGCTCGTGGAATTGAAGATTGATGTTTAGGAGGATACCTAAAATAGGGAAAAACATAGGGTAAATCAGAAATACCTCTGACATATTGCTTTTTACCACATAATCCTTGTAGCTTTTTTAATATGACTACATAAATCTCATGTGATTTTATAAAATGTGAAAAATAAACGGAATCATGTTTTGTCACAGAATATTTTCCATCTGATTCTTATAATCTGCTACTAATGTGGAATATTTTGTGACATCGTGCACAGAGTAATAGATTCTAAGAATGAGATGCTGAATATATAGTCTATTTTTCATATTACATAAAACCACTTGTGGTTATATGGTTATGCTGAAAAGATGGAGGATCATGTGGTCGAAAGCGATATCACATGGGATATTTTATAATTTATCCAAAATATATCCAGTATAAACTGCCTTGGAGACTGAAAGAAGTGGCTGTGTCACACTTTTAATAAGTCTCTAGCTGAAAAAAATATCATAACAATTCAGTAAATCCTTCTAAACTGTTAAGCTTACTATGGTGAAATAACACAATTAATGTATTTGATCATTTTGCCTCAAATTATTGCCATGTCTCCGCTTGTAACCTCTGGTGGCAACCACCTCAAAAGTTCAAAAATTTTTATTAGTTAGGTTTAAAAAGTTTAAACCTTATACTTTGATAAAGTTACACTTCAGCTCTAAATTGCTATATACATATGTATACTAGCCCCCGTCCTAACCTACGTCTCCCTCAATGAACAAATTAGAATCGATCAATATAGTAACATTAGGCTGGAGGCTTTCAATACGACAAGGGATTTCACTTTAGTTTTAATTCATTTATCTTCATCTCTCTAAATTGGGACTTTTACGTTGTAGCCTTTATACATTTTATTGATGTAAAGCAATTTTTGTTTGACTTGCTCACTCTAGAGTGCGTTATATGTGTGTGCGTGTGAAGAAAATTCTACGACGTAGTCGTTAAATTTAAGGAATACATACCATTATTGTTAGACCATTATATATATTGACATGTATGAGATTGTAATTTGTTACGATGGCGTCGCATGTTTAATATTCTAATCGACTAGTTTATTTTTAATAGCATGCTAGGTAATTGGGGTTGTTGACTTAGTAATTCAATTATTTTTCTCCTAATACTGAAGAAATTTTTGCAGCTACAAACATTTTTTCATTTACCATTCAGACTAAAAAAATTGTAGATCAGTTTGGACCATTTTTTCAAGGTAAAAGTTAATGTACTACAAGAAACCAACCAATTTGTACGTCCAATAACAAATTATCCAGTCCTTCAATGTAGAAAGTACTACAGTGCAAAAAATTTTATTTGTCGACCTAATAATTTAATTATTCGTACATGTGAATTGTAGGAAAATTTCACTGTTCCAAATTTTTTAACTTATCAATTGCACAAAAAAAATAGAATAATTGGAAGAATTTTTGTTTGAATAAAGTAAATTACCATCACTAAGTCATTTTGTACGGAAAAGTATTAAATTGTTCTGTCATTCAATATGGAAAGCACTACTCGAAATAAATAACATTTCATTTGGTGACTAACTAATTAAGCACTTTTACTGGTAAAATTAGGGAAGTTTTGCTATAGTGAAAGTGCTTTCAATTATGAATTGTATGGAAAAGAAAATTATAATAGTTTGAATAATTGTTAGGTGATAAAACAAAATGAATGGTCAAGCAATTGTTTTATATAAACAAATAGCAAAATTGTTTCATCAATCAACACACACAAAGTTATATGTATGTATGTATGTATACGTGTATGTATGTATGTATACATGCTCGTGCAAATATACATATATATATATCTCCCTCTGTGTAGGTACGTGCGCATGTATGTATGTACAGTGAGCATTAGGAAAATTGTTTGCTGTCATAAAAGTTGTCACCACTTACCAATGCATGCGAAAGAAAATTATGATAGTTGAATCATTTTCATCTGATTAAACTAAATGCACTGTCAAAAAGTCTTTTTTATTACTAAATAGAAAAATTATCCAGTCAATTAATATGAAGATATTATAATGAAAAAACTGGCTTTTCATTTGTTGACTCGATAATATATATATTTTTTGTGTTCATCAATCAGTGGAACTTTTTGCTGTTACAAAATTTTTTCACTTATCAATATATGGACAAGAAAATTAAAATAATTTGGACTATTTTTATGAGGTACGAGTTAAAATGCACAATCAAGAAGCCATTTTCTACAGAAAAATGGAAATTTGCCCATTATCATTCAGTTTGAAATGTACCGCACTACAAAGTTAACTTTTCATTTGTCAACTCAAGAATTTAATTATTCATTCTGTTAAAAATGACGCAAATTTGTATAGTTATTCACGTTATTCTCTTGCCAAATTGCATAAGAAATAAAAAAATAGTTGGAACTATTTTTATTTGATTAAAATAAATACATTGCTAAGAAGTTCTTTGTACTATCAAAAAGTAAAATTGTTGTGTTATTCAACAGGAAAGGTACTATGATGGAAAGATAGCATTTTTATTTGTTAGCTCAGTAATTAATTATTTATACTCGTAAAACTTGACAAGTTTTTGGTGTTACTAAAGTCTTTTCACTAGCCCAACTTATAAAGAAGAAATTTAAAATTGTTCAAACAATTTGAACATGATAAAGGAACACATACCATCAAGAAGACATCCTATACTGCCAAATAGCAAAAGTGTCCTATCGTTTAATACACGCACATACATACACGTTTACATACTAGACATATACATATATTGTTAACAAGAATGAGAATGGGAAAATATTTTTCTATATTTCATCCAAAGATACAACAGCCTATTTATAGGCTTGTACAAGTAATAAGTACAATAAATCTAGGCAATAGTAAATGAGTTTAAATCTAATCTTGTCCTAATATAATCGTATCCTAATTAATCATATCTACAATTTAAAATTCAAATATAATACAACTCACGACACTCTCCCTCAAGTTGGTGAGTATATGTCCCACATGCCCAACTTGGCAAGTGAGTTGTAGAAGATTTTAGTCGATATTGCTTTGTTCAGTACGTCAGCCAATTGATCTTCTGACTTGACGAATGGAAGTCGTATCATTTTGTCTTCAAGATTTTGTTTTATGAAGTGTAGATCCACATCAATGTGTTTGGTGCAATCATGTTGAGCTGGATTATGACTGATATCGATGGTTGTTTTATTATCACAAAACAAATTCATTTCGGAATTAGGAGGGAAGCCGATATTGATCATCAATCTTTTAAGCCATAGAAGTTCGCCGACGCCCTTAGCCATTCCTTAGAACTCAATCTCTGCACTAGATAATGGCACCACCTTTTGTCGCTTACAGTCTCTGCAGTAGATAGCAGCACCATCTTTTGTCGCTTTCACCTCCAAGTAACTAGATTGCCACTGACAAAGGTGAAGTAGCTTGAAGTTGATCTTCAATCAGTAGCATCTCCAGCCCAATCAGCATCAGTGTATCCATCAATATTGAGATGGTTATTCTTAAAAAATAGAAGGACTTTTCCAAGAGAACCTTTTAAATATCAAAGAATCCGTATCACAACCTCCATATGCCAATCACTAGGAGAATGCATGAATCAACTGACTACACTGACAGTATAGGCAATATCTGGACGTGTGTGAGACAAATAAATCAGCTTACCGACTAACCTCTGATATCTTTCTTTATCAGTCGGCTTTTGATCCAAATACTCACCAACATAGATTATCAAAGCTGTAACCTTTCCACAACGATGCTTCAAAAACAAAGTATGATCTTTATTACTTTGCCAGTACCCATACTTCTCCATGGCCAAAGTAAATTGACCAAACCAGGCACGCGGTGATTACTTTAGTCCATAAAGAGCTTTTTGTAACTTACATACGGCATTTCTAGTTGAAGTAGCATACCCTAGTAGAATGTCCATGTATACTTCCTGCTCAAGATCACCATGTAAGAAAGCAAACTTTACGTCGAACTGATGTACTGGCCAGTTTTGTAACAGCCCCATCTTACCCTAAGGTGTACCAAAGGGTTCAGCAAACTGCCTACCTGGCTCTCGCTAGGACTCAAGTCAAGCATGCACTAGATTCTATGAAACAATCAATATACATAGAAAACTCGTAATGCATTCATATGATTCAAACTTAAGAGTAAAGGTACCAGTTAAGTAGTGTACATCATAAACACCTAACTAATACAGTAAAATTTCAAACATCATTTTAACTAACAAAATCCTACCAAGAACTACTCTTGAGTTCTCACCACCAGCCTTAATAATCGGAGTCTGTTTAAGGAGAACAAATAAAAAAGAGTGAGCTATAATAGCCCAGTGAGGTTCTCACACATGCAAACACACAGGCAGACAATTAGAAAAATAAGTAAATAAATAACATGTGCCTTAAAATGGTATAAGAACAAGTTAAGTAAACAATTGATCAAATAAGGAAGGATACATCTCAACCACGGGAGCAAGCTCAACCGCGGGAGTATCAAGTACATAATCATCTGGCAATAGTGTTCGGACCAATAGAGACCCGAAACCACCCATGCACATTTATCTCCTCAATACCTCCACTCTAGGGAGAGATCTCAACCTTGGATGGTAAAATAGTTTATTCAATCCAGAGTCGGTCTCTTTGAGAAATCTCAACTCAAAGGAGAGAGCACAAATCCCTAATGCCCAAACACATTATATTCTCCTAACCAGTATGACTAACCGTGGTGTAACTGGTGAGGTATGACCACGGAAGTCTAGCCCCCGAAGGCTCAGTTCAGTTGAAAGTTCACAGACATGTACATTCACATTTGATAGAAGTTGTGCATGTAACAAATTGCAGGATAGATGTGATAAACTACACATCTTATCCTCATATAGCACATTGTAGTAGCTAACAAGTATCAGGCATAAAATAGAATTAACACTTAAACATGCATCAGGCACACACAAGGAAACACTCACTTGAAAATTTCAAGAAAGAGCCTCGTAAAACATGCGAGATTCAGACTCGGATCCTGAAATTCAAAATTACCCTAATTAACCTACTCGATTTTCTTTTAAAAGAATTTTATAAAATATACCCAAGTTTAACTAAGGTTTTAAAATAAATGTAAATTGGTTATAAGAAAAATCCAAGAAGTTGTAATAAAGGAATCTGGGTAAAACCCTAAATCAACTAACAAAGAAATTTAAGAAATTTCTTTTTGAACGTAATTTGGTTCTAAGGGAAAATATTCCATTAAATGTCAAAATTAAGGTTAACTTCAAAAGGAATAATTAATACTAGAGATTCGTTACTAATTCCTGCTTTATGTACTATATTAATTGCAAAACTTTAATAATTGGCTATTAATTTGGACCAAAAGAAAATATTGCTAAATACTATAGACTAAAGAGGTAGTTGAAATAAATATTGATTAGGTTTCAAGATTTTTGGTGTAAGAAGAAATTTTGTCCAAAATAGTTAATTTGTAGGTAAACTAGCTTTTAAAGTCCAAGAAAGCTTTATTTGTAATAGTCAAGTAATATTTAATAACTTAGCCAAATTAATATAGGTTAAAATGAGAAAACTCTAAAATATCCTATACTTAGGTAAATTAATGGTTTTAAACTAATTAATATCAAACTAATGATATTTAATTAAATTAAGACTAGTTAAATAACAAATTAGAGTTATTTGGTGAAAACATACTAAATCAAGTATAAAGTTAAACTAGTCAAAGTTCACTTACACACTTAAAAGTCAAATTTCTAACCGGTTTAAATCTTCAAAATTCATAAGAGTTTCTTCTTAAAATTGATTAACAAGGTTCCAAAATAATTGCACAACATTTTCCTAAAAACTGGTTAAGTAGATTAAGTTTAAGGTGCTCAATATTTGGTGTATTTCCAATAGTTTATGTCATCAAAACATGGCCAAAACAAGCTTAATATAGCTGGAAATATTTGGTTATCAAAGCTGAAATTTTATATACTAGTAAAGCTGAAATTTGCTCAAGGTTTTGGAACAAGGAAGTGCCGGTTTGCAAGCTAAAATTCCAGCAACTTCAGCCCACTAAACAGGCCTTAAATACTGAAATTTTTCTAGAATTTTTCCTTTAACAAGACTAACCAACATGCCTTTTAACTCTAGTCAAAATTTCAGCCATGAATTCCAAGATTTGCCACTCAAATAAAGCATCAATTTCCTATACAAGTCCATACTACGCAAGTAGGTCATAACATAGTTAATCTACTGTCAAAGAAAGGATCAAGACAAGGGAAAATATCATAATCATGAGCATAAATATTTATATATATAACAAGAGAACAAAATATAACCATAAATCCTAAGCACTTTAATGAAATCATACGAAAACATAAGAAATCTTCTATTAAAACTTGAAAGAACTTGAAGTTTCTTGATAAATTTACCTCAAAATATATAGGGTTTTAGTTGAAGACGAGTGAATGATTAGTCCCTTAAGAACCTTAAGCTTTGAGCAAGAACTTGAGCTTGAACTTGGAGAGAATATGATGAAATTTGAGAGGATTTCTTTTCTAGTTAGGTTAAGCTTTTGGGGAGAGATTAAGTTAGCCTTTTAAGTGTTTAAAATGGTTGAAATTGAAGACTATTTTGGCATTATGGTGACTGGCTAAGAGAGAGAAAGGTGCAAGGAAATTTGAGCCAAAATTTTAAAAAGAATTGGTAAAAGGAAAAGCCAATAATAGGTGGCCATTCATGGTGTTAGGTGGCATAATCTTCTAAATATCTAAGTAATAGGTGGCCTTACTTTTCTAAATATCTAAGCTTGGTTGATAACATTTAATTGTTGGAATTTTCTTATAATTATCCTCAAACATGTATTGATAATAATTCAAGAAATCAAATTATAAAAGAAAATTATTCAATAACAACTAATAAGGAATTTTACAATTAACATTCATAACATAGAAACTAAGTGGTTTTAAACTTCTAGGGTTTTACAAGTTTAGATTGGCTGCAAGGGATAGTAAGACCTGGACTGTGTCCAATTTAGCCACTGATGAGAGAGTCTCCTAATAATCGATGCCGTATGTCTGTGTGATCCATCAACCTTGTACTTGATTGTGAAAAACCATTTGCATCCTACTGTTTTCTTTCCGTTTGGCAGTGAGAGCAAAGCCCAAGTATCATTTTCCTGTAATGCTGATGTTTTTTCTTTGATGGCTTGAGCCCAATGTGGATCAACAAGAGCAGCATGCACACTAGTTGGGATATCAGCTGATGAAACATTGTGTACAAAGGCCTCCAGAGGTTCAGATAATCAGTGTGTTGAAACATAATTGGCAATGGGATACTTAGATTGTTTGGCAAAAGCTTATGGACAATACCGATTTCGAGGCTTGCCACGATTAGACCTTTCATGCAGCACATATGTACTAGTGGTATCCAAATCGATAGTAGGAGTGTCATAAATACTTACCTCAGGAATATTCTCAGGAGATTGATGGCCAAGTACTAAAGGGGAAAGGATTACATTAGCAGTAGCATCAAGAGACACATTTACAGTAGTCTCGTCAGGAACATCAGCAACAACAATTGGTACATCAGCCTCATTAGAACTTGGTCATGATGGCTGTTGTGTCCAAAATTGATACACACAGTGGGATCGTGACTATCGCGTCTCGAAAAGGCGGTCTGGTCCAATGACCCATTTCGAAAAGATAGAGTTTTGGAACGACTGTGCGCGTATGATAAAAATTGAGTTTTTTTGTGAAAAAAGCGTTATTTAGAAAAAATTATATTTTTGAACAAAAGTAAGGCGGGGACTAAATGCGCGACAGTTTTGGCCAACTAATTTTAAAAAAGAGTTTTATTTTAAAAAATGAAGTCACAACTTGATATTAAGTTAAGGTATACTAAGTCAGCCAGAAAAATCATTTAACAAAACAAAAACAAAAATTTTAGAAAAAATATTGAAAACCTTTTTCAACTCCGATCTACGAAAAATAAGAGAAAAAGGTCCAGGAGTAACATTTGAAGAAAGGGAAGGCAAAGGCTCACACCTAAGGCACCCTTTCCACCTAGCTGAGGCTAGTTGTATGGTTTATTCAAATTTTTCTAAGTTAACCCTAAATTCTATCTCGTTTGGATGCATATAAATGAATGCAAGTCCTAAATCTAAATGTGAGTATCGGGAAGGTCGAGAGGTTCCGTCAAGACTTGGTTGGGATTATCGCAATAATTGTGAAACTCGAGTCGAGACCTTGAGGGATTCACGAGTCTGGATGCAAGATGAATGCGAAAGAAAGGAAAATATTAATATAAATAGTAAGTGAACCAAGAAAGTAGGAATGTAATATAAAAGGTACAGGGTACTAACAACTCGTGACTGATATTTTTCTACTCAAGGATGGGAGAACGGCCCGTCAATCCACCACTTCCTACTAGGGGTAAGCAAATTCGGTAAATACCAAATTGCCGACCAAATTCAAATTCCATTTGGTAAATCGAATTCGATAATTCGGTAATTCGGTCAATAATTCAGAAAATCCAAAAAAATGAAATCGAATTCGGTCATTATTCAAAAAAGTTATTTTTGAATTCGGTATTACCGATTTTGAATTCAATTCGGTAATTCAAAATCGGTATTCAACTACTGAATTCAAATTTCTGAATTCAAGAATATTAATATGTATTTAGATATAAAATATGTAATACATATAATACACGTTATTTGCAAAAATATAATACATATATATGTCCTAATATTCTAAACAATGTCGTGCCATATTAAAACGTTGCTTTTAAGGCCTAACCAATTTACCCTACAAATTATCTCTATTCTATCTTCCTCCTCTCACACTCCTCTCAGACACTGCCAACTCCATTGCCCTCTACTCCTACTTCTCCTCCTCCATGCCGACTCCTCTGTCCTCCACTTCGGACCGTCATTCTATTCATCCTCCCCTACCCATGAATTGGGATTGCATTTTTCTGGGTTTTTTTTTTTTTTGTGGAGTTTTCCACTTGTAGATTGTAGTTGTACTACTTGTAGATCTAAGATTAACTATGTCCCACTTGAAGAAGTTGTAGATTTGATGAACTATTTCCCAAATAAGTTGTAATTGTTACAATTCATGGGAGATGTTTGCAAAGTTCTTTTAATAAAATCATTGGTGACAAATTAATAGTCAACATGTTGGGAACCATAACTTGTCATCTTTAATTGACCTGCAAAGTGTCTGGAAGGGTTGAGCTTTATTTCTTTGTCATGTGCTGAATTCTATTAGATTTGTGTAATGCAATTTCAAATCACCTCTTTTGGGTTAGCATTAGTTAGATAATTGTGGTTTTGCTTTCAGGTTCATTTCAAATGCTTGTGGAACATTCAAAATAGTAGATCAGAAGCTTACTGCTTGTCACTTCACTGAAGCTAAAATTTGAGTGCTTTTCTCTCTTTTTTTTTTTTTTGGAGATTAACCAAATTGAGATACTGATTTACTGATTTGAATTCGGAATCAGTATCGAATCGGTAAAGGGCGAAATCGAAATCAAAATCGAATTCGGTCGGAAAATTAGTAACTAAAAATACTAAAATGACCGATTTCAAGTGATCGAATTACCGATTTACCGATCAATTCTCACTCCTATTTCCCACGTAAGTGGATGACTATTTCTAGTCTGAGTACACAAAATGACCTAACTTCTAAGTGAAATGCAACCTAGATGTCACGCATTGTCAAATGCTGAAAATAGATAATAATAATAAAATATATGCCCAAAATCATGCAAATATGGAAATTTCTAAAAAAGAAAATGTGTGTGAAATGAGATGAAATACACGCAAGTGAAACTATCACTAAAATGATCTAAGGGCCAAGTGTTGGACTAGCCATTTCTAGGAATCCCCTACTAGCGTTGGACTAGCAGGGAAATAAGAAAACCACAACTAGTGTTAGACTAGTGTGGTGACGGAATAATAAAAGCTGATAAAACATGAATTAAAATAGTGAAACGTGAATTAAAGCAAATAAGCATATAAAGACATATAAGAGCATATAGGAGCACATAGAAGCACATAGGAGTACATAACACATAGGCATAATATCTAAATGCAAAGATCCTAAAGAAAGCAATAAAACAAGTAAGCACATAAGCGCACAAAAGTACACAAGCCCTAACTATTATATCGGAGATTTAGCTACAATTTTAAGGAAAAAAAGTAAAAACGACCTATCTGTTAGACTTGTTATCTAAACACACAAATATTTGTAACAAATATAATAAATGCAATCTAACCGTTACATTGGCTAGCTAAATACAAAAATATTACAATTTTTGTCAAAATAATAAAATTTGAAATTCAATAACATAAAATGAATAAATACATAAAAGCATGTAAAAATAAGAAATACATAAAAAATATGCATAAGAATCACATTGGAGCACATACAGAGAAACTAACGAGTAATAGGGGTACCTTTTTGAAGATCCGGTATAAAAACTAATTAAAATGAACAGACAAGTCAAGGTACCACAATATAAATGAATAAAAGCGAAAAATATGTAAATATTGACAAACAAAGGTAAAATTTAAATTTTAGCAATTAAGGGGACTTTAAAATAAAACTCCACAGAACTTAAGAGGTAAAATTGGAAATTAAAGCAAATATAAGGGGCAAAGATGCAAATTAAAGTGAAATAGGGACAAAACAATAAATTTCAACAAAAGTGGGGCAACTTGCAATTGGGGGACTTAATTGAAATGCATGTAAAATTCTAGGGGGTGAATTTATAAATAACATGGACTAAAATGCAACTATTAAAAGTTTTTAGACAAAATTGAAATTACTCAAAACCCTAAGGCACCAAGTGTTATCATTTATTTTTAAGCGAAACAACCTAAAACATGTAATTTTAAATTAGACTAGATTAATTAACTAAAATAACTAAATTAACTAGTAATTGATTAAAGCAAATCTAATAAAAAAATAATTAAACTTAATGAAACTGAAAAAAATTAGGTTCCTCATTTTTCCAAACTCTTACCTTCATCTTTCATTCTCTCTTCCTCTCATCTTCTCACTTCTCTCTTCTTTTTCTTTCCCTCTCCAGTTCTCTCTTTCTCTCTGATTTCTCTTTCTTCTCCCGTCTTTTTGTTTTCCTCTTCTCTGTTCTCTTTCCCCAGCTTTCTGTTTCTCTCTTTCGTGCTCTCTTTCTCTCCCTCCGTTTTCTCTCACTCTCTCTCTTTGCTCTTTCTATTCTTTTCTCTGGTTCTTATCCGTTTTTCCTTTCTCTCTTTTTCACAACCAGTTTTCTCTGATCCTGTTATCACTCACCCCCTCCCCCAGAGTGAGAAATTATGACTAATAAGGGAAGGACTGATGGTGTAGAAGTGGTAGTGACAGAGGGCTAAGGGTGACGAAATTGGGGTTTCAATTGGGTTACTGATTGATTTGATTAATTATAGTTGGGCCTATGATGGTGGTGTGGTGCAGAGCTACTGATTTCATGGGCTATGAGGGTGATGGTGATGGTGATGTTGTCATTTTGGGCCCACTTGCTGCAGGTGAGCAACCCAGTGAAAACGGACTAATGATAGGGGGTTTTAGATATGCTTTGGGATGAATCAGGTGGTGGTACGGCGATGGAATTGGTAATTTGATAGTGGAAGAGTAGTGGTGATGAAGCTATGGTAATGGTAGATGGTGAAGGTAGAAGGAAGCGATGGAAGGTGGTCCTGTAGTTGTGGATTCTGGTGCTTATGGGGAGCCATTTGGAGCTCTGGGTAATGAACTTTAGGTGTTTGATGGTGGCTCTGGGGCTGGCCTTGTTGTTTGAGGGCATGGAGAAGGTTATTTTGTGACTGTTTGTGGGGAATTTGGGGAGCTTGGTGAAATTGGTGGTTTGGGGGCCTTTTTGTGAATTAGGAGGAAACCATAAGGAGGAAGAAATGGCTAGAGTGTGATTCTAGTGGCTATGGCAGAGACAGTGGAGGGGAGGTCCGATTGGATAGCTGAAATTGACTGGGGATGTTCGTCGATAAGGATGGGGTTATGGGGGCTCGATGGTGTGGAAAGCCGTTTGGAGTTGTGACTAATTTTATGCTTGTGGTTTCTAATTTTGTGTATGTCTCTGTGTGTGTTCTGTGTGTGCAAATTTGTGGACTGCGTGTGTGCAGATTTGTGGACTGCATGTGTGCGAATGTTCTAACTACCTATTGGCCGTTTGTGATGGTGTGTGTTTTTGCCTAGGTGTTTGTTCTAATGATAGAGTGATGGCTTGATGGTTGAATAATCTATCTATTGGCTGTGATATGATAGTGGCCGTTCGGCTTGTAATTTGAGGGTCAGAGGGTGGAACTATTGGTTTCTGCAGGTTTATTTAGGTTGCTTGTGTTGTGTGTGTGATTTCGAGAAAAGGCAGGGGGAAGTTTGATTTTGGGATTGTTTGCAAGGGATAGTTGCAACAAGAAGATGTGGGGGGTTGAAAGGATAGGTCTATTCGCAGGTGCCCTATGGTGGAGAGGCGGTGGAGATAGAGGAGGTGGTGGTAGAAGTTGGTCAGCCTGGGAGGCTGAAGAACGGTGGAATGGCTAACTGGTGGAGATGGTGGTGGAAGAAGGGGGAGAGAGAGAAGATAAAGGAGATCAGAGACCAAAAACCAAAACACAGAAACAAGAACACAAACCCAACAACAAACTAGAAAGAAAATCCAGGCACAAAAAAGTTCAGAAAAAGAAACAAGACCAGCAGGATAATCCAAGGGCTTAACTAAAAGTGTAAACAAATAAATACAATTAATCTGATTTACATAGAAAAATGAAAATAAAAGTAAATAAAAAAATTAAGAACTTACCTTTTGAGCTTGGAGCCTGATAATGAACAGTGACTAGAGGTTGAAGATGATGAATAATAACTTTCTTGAAATAAATGGCTATATGTGTGTGTTTTGGTGTATGAGTGTGTGTTTAATCCCCAAATGGATAAAAGGGAATGTGTTTTTAGGTTCTTTGATTTTTTTTCTCTCCTTTTTCTGATTTTAGTGGGGGTAGTTATAGAGCTTAGTAGTCTTGGCCTCCAAGAATACCCTAAAATAACCAAAATGCCACTAATAATAAACTTCTAATTTTACCTTAAAAAATTATTTTTGACAAAAAATAAAATTAATATAAAAATGACAATGAACTAAAAAATTTATCAAAAAAATTAAAATATATTTTAAAAATCTAAAAAATAAAGATTAGAGTTGAAAATTGGTAGAAAAATGACTATTTTACCCTTGTAATGACAAAATAAACAGAAAAATAGCTATTGGTCTCGAAAAATTTTAAAAATTAAAAATGAGCTTAAAATCCTAGAAAATGAATTTAGGATTAAAAATTTGGTAAAAAATGTGTTCGAGATATGAAATGATTATTTTGCTCCTGAATGTGGTATTTATAAAAAAAAATAGCAATTGTCCCCAAAAATATCAAAAAAATTTTAAAAAATAATTAAAAACTTGAAAAATAAATTTGGGACTAAAAAATGAGCGAAAATACTATTCACGAGGCGAAATGACCATCTTGTCGTTACACTAACGAAATCTACAGAATAATATCAATTAAATCTGAAAAAATCATAAAATTTTCGAAACATGTATAAAATACGAAAATATATATTAAAAATTTTCAAAACGAATGGAAAATATTTACAACTAAAAATTACTATTTTGTCCCTCAAAAATACTGATTTTGTTCCTCTTTTATTGAAAAATCAGAATTTAACTCCAAAAAATATAAAATTGCCCCCAATGTTGAAAAAAATAAATGGTGTGTCAAAATTTGGTGTCTACAGTTTGTCCCTCTTTGTTGAAAATCTTAGAGATATTTCAGACAAAGACATAGAGAAATACCATTGTAAACTATAACATTTAGACATGCATAGTATAAGAATGTGAACCAATGAAAAAATGAACGTAGAGAAATATCCGACCAAACTCTCAGGAGCCACTTACGTATTCCGGTGAAGGGAATCAGGTCAAACGTAGTTCAAAGGCAAGTGAATTATGGATGCGAAATATAATTGCAAATAGTAACACAAGAATTCAAACTTTTCAAAACTTATGATCAAAATGGAGAAAGAAATGCAACATTTGAACTGCTAAACAAAAATAACATAAAGCGATAAAGACTGCAAGACAAAATAAAGTGCTTAAACTAATAAATCAAAACTGAGTCCAGGTTGCTAGACAAAATAAATACTAATAAGCTAAATGTAATGTCTGGGCTACCAGACTTGAAAAGTAAATAAACATATGCCGTTTGTAGACACCAAATTTTGATACACTGCTCATTTTTCTAACATTGGGAGCACTTTTATATTTTTTGGAGTCAAATTATAATTTTTTAATAAAAAAGGAAGAAATTCAACTATTTCAAGGGAAAAAATAGTAATTTCCAGCATGTAAATATTTTTTTAGTAGTTTAAAGTTTTAAATGTACAATATCTATTTTTATAAATTTTTATAGAATTTTGTGATTTTTCAGGTTTAATTGATATTATTTTGTACATTTTGTTAGTGCAAGTGTGACAGCCCCACCTTACCCAGAGGCGCACCAAAGGGCTTAGCGAACTGCCTGCCTAACTCTCGCCAGGTCTCGATTCACGCACTCACGCAAACGTCTGAGCGTACTTAACTTAAACAAATAAACTAAAATAAAATAAAATGGAATAACATAAAATACACTCATTTTATTTACTTAAAGGGTACAAGTCACATCAAAAGTTTATATATCATAATTTACATGAATTTCACAAAGATAGCCTACACAGTTTGGCTATTACAATAACTAAATATTTATAATAATCAAAACTAGTCAGTCCGGCTTTAATTTTTTGAGCAACCTGAGTAAGGGAAAACAAATAAAATGGAATGAGCTATAATAGCCCAGTGAATGTCCAAGTCATGCAATCATATCAAGAACTCATTATTTTTAGTAAATGAAATAATCGAACAATTAAATTAATAAATCCAGATATAAACAATTTAATTTAACATGTAGTCAAAGGAGGATACAGGGCTCAACTACGGAAGCAAGCTTAACCGTAGAAAGAGCAAATACTGATCATGTAGTCACAATATTTGGACCGAGATAATAGCTCAGGTCTTTATCAAAGAACATATCAGTTTTATCAAGCACAAACCTTAACCGCCAAGCACCTTATAACCTCCGTACAAGCTACCACATCCAGGGGAGAAAATCTCAACCCTGAAGGGCCAACAAGCACACATAAAGTTCAATCCGGAGTTGGCCTCTTTGAGGATTCACAACTCAAAAGGAAAGAACTCACACCCTAAAACACCCAGCACCTTATGACCTCCCACGTGCAGCCGGGTTGACTATCCGTGAAATAATGATGAAGTTAGTCACGGTAGTCTCACGCACACACAAATAACACATTGGTCAAGAAAGCAAGTAACACATTGCGGAATAGATGTGATAAAGTACACATCTTTTCTCAAGTAGCATAGGTATTCACATAGTACTTGCAAATTTGCGTATAATATTTATCAAATAAATATCACATTTCATGCATCATGCACACATAAAGACACTCACTTTGAAAGCCTAAGAAAATATCTCGTGAAACGGTCGTGCTGTGTTTTCGGACCCTGGAATTTATAAGAAATAATAACATAAAAACTCAATTAAAATCCTAGTAAATTTAGTAAGAAAAATAAAAAAAAATACCCCACTTATTTCTAGGGTTTTGGTTTTAGGGTTTCTAGGGTTTAGAGTTTACTTATTCTAAGAAAGTCTAATCTATCACTAGATCATTTCTAAAAAGTCCTACACTTAAATTTCCCTCAATTGAACACATTCTAAGCTTAAAATTTCACTTATCCATTTTTCTTCTTTTAATTCTACCGAAATTTCGGCAGCATTTCCCCTTAAATCGGACTAACCAAAATTTTTAAATCTGCAAGAAAATTCAACAACCCAATCCATTCAACATGTACCACAAATTCTATGTTCAATTTAAACTCAAATTCAATCAAGATTCCACTCAAATTCAAAATCCCTACTCCAAGAATCATCACCCAACTCTGCACAGGGTTGGTTTTCAGCCAACTTCGTGCCATTGCTGGGGTCAATCCACTAAGAACTAGGGAATTGTGATTACTTGGTTTGAAAGTACGTTTATAGGGATACAACTTTCATGCAGATCATCACTTAAAATTCGAACTATAACAGGTTCAAAATCAGGCCCCAAGTTGGCTCTTCATCAAAACTGTTTACGCAGAACCGAATTTTCAGCCAACTTTGCAGGCTTTCTGCGGTTAATACAAAATGAACAACCATGCAATCTTTATACCGTTTGAAAGCCCTATGAATCTAGTTTCTAAAACAACAAGAATCATTTGAATCCAAGCTATCTACACCAAGTTATGAAAGTTTTACTAAACCTGGTCCAGCATGACTGTTTTAAGCGTTCTTGAGTTCCAACTTAAATCTTCAACTAAACCACATATAAAACATAAATTTTCAAGGTTTAAAGGCCATATACTAGTCTATCTAACCACAAGAACACTTTATATAGCAAGTAATTCTCAAGTTCTAACTAATTTCTCTAAGTAGTATTAACAAGAACTTAGTCTTAAACTTACATAAAAACTAATTAAAACATGAAATTAATAAGATAAGTTCATGGTAAATACCTTAGATATGCTTAGAACTTTGCTTAGAAAAGGTAGAAGCCCACTTCCTATGGTGGATTTCTTCCAACTTGAGAGATGAAAGTTCAACGAGTTGAGAGCAAAAATGAGGGAAGAGGGAGAAAGGTGATGGCCGGCCAAGGGGAGAGAAAAAGAGAAAGAAATAGTCTAGGAAAAATGAAAAAGAATTGAAGAAAAGGTGAGGAAATAATTAACCAATAATATCATAACAAGAGTAAAGTAAAAAGTAAGCTTTTAATGCAAGTGTAGCAACTTGGTTTAATTTAATTGGTTGAAATCATTAACTCTTATCACTTAATATAAACAATAAAGAGACATAAATTATTAAAGCACAACTAGAGTAAATTAGGGAGAGAGAGCCGGCCACATGAAGAAAAAAAAAAAGAAAAGAAAAATTTCGGCCCAAAGAAAAGAAAAGAAAAGAGAGAAAATTTCGGCCAAGAAAGAAAGAAAAGAGAGAGAAAATTTTCAGCCAAGGGAAAAAGAAAATAAGGTAAGAAAATAAGTGAAACTTTTGAGAAAAATTGAGCAAAATTTTCAAGTAGTCCAAAGACTAGAAAATAGTAAAATGAGCTAATCAAAATTTTAACACCAATATAAATTAAATGGTTAAGTAAAATTATTCTAACTTTAGTACTTAAGTGTTCTTGCTTCAAAATGAAAATCTTAGCTAATTAACCTAATTAACTCAATAAATCTCCCAACTAATAAATCAAGGATTAACACTTAACCCTAAATAAGAAAAGAAAATGTCTCTTATATGTGCATTTTCTAGGGTGTTACAGCAAGGGTAAAATGGCCATTTCGTCTTGCCAATACCATTTTCACCATTTTTGAGTCCCAAATTTTGTTTTTTAGGTTTTAAAGTATTTTTCTAAATTTTTTTATTTTTTTCTTTCGAGGACAATTGCTATTTTTTCTGTAAATACCTGGTCCAGGGACAAAATAGTCATTTGGTACCCTAAACGTATTCTTTACCAATTTTTGAGTACTAAATTCATTTTCTAAGAATTTATGCTTATTTTTAATTATTGACAAATTTTCAAGGCCAATAACTAATTTTCTATGTATTTTGTTAGTGCAAGAGCAAAATAATTATTTCACACCTAAAAAGTATTTTTGTCAAATTTTTTTTTTTTGTGTTTTAAACTCATTTTTAAGTTTTTTTTGAACCCATTGCTAATTTTTGTTAATTTTTTGGGACCACTTTCTATTTTTTTTTTTTTGTAAATCCTGTGTTTAGGGTTGAAACGGTAATTTTGTATGAAAATATATTTTTCTCGCCCAAATTTCGTTAATAAATTTATTATTTACATTTTTTGGGCTTTTTCTGCTTTTTGAATGTTTTAGAAAAATCATGACATTTTAATTTTTTAATTTTACCGAAAACTAATTTTTAGGATGAAATTAAGATTTTATTACTAGGGGTATTTTAGTCATTTTGACCCATTTGTTGGAGGTTAAGACTTTTGCACTATAAATAGTCATTTTTAGGGAAAGAAAAGGAGGAGAAAAAAAAAAGTCAAAAGATCCCTAAACACACTTTTATTCAAAGAAAAAAAAATCAGTACACCTACTCATCCACCAAAAAACACACACACTTGTCATCATTTTTCATCCCTGGTTACTGTTCATCGTCACCTTAAGAAGTTGTTAATGTTCATCACCAATCTTCTTCAAGCTTAAAAAGGTGAGTTCTTCTTTTGTTTTGATTTATTTTCTTCTATTTCCCTATGTGAATCTGATTAATTGTATGTGTTTATTTAGAATTTGGGCTGAATATTTTATTCTTTTTGATTTCTATGTTCTATTCTTATTTTTGGGTTTGAATCTCTCTAGGTTTCTCTCCTCTGGTTAATAACCAGAACTTTCCCTTCCTTTGTCCCTTTATCACCGGCAAACCATAAACCACCAACTGTTACCACTAACGCTGAGCCATCCCCGTTCGCCAACTATTCCATTCATCCGCTGCCCACCACCTGCAAAGAAAACAGCAAAAACAAACCCCCAGTCACAGTACTCAATTAGCAACAGCCTCAAATTCTTCAATTCCACCACCGGTGAAACCACCGGACTTCTCTACTCATGCCCACCAATTTGCATAGGCTTTCAAACTTCTCAAAATCCATCTAAAACATTCTCAATTAAACACCAAAACAGCCAAAACCAATACAAAACAACCAAGGCCAACCGTCGAACAGGCCAACAGCCACCATACTATAATCGCCATCGCCATATGACCCTCCCTTGCAATGCCATCAACACCAACTACCAAAACCTCACCCAACCACACCATTCATTAGCAATCTCCCCTGAAATCACCCACAACCCCACCAAAACACCACCAGTGCAATTCAAATAGAATTAGCCCCAAAAGTTTAGCTCATTCGTCTGCCAAACCACAAGCCAATCAACCTCCCTCCATCAACCACCCACAACCAGTCACTCGAAATACCACAATAACCACCAAAATCCACAAATTAGCACGGAACAACAGCACCAATAGTACCTCCTTGCCAATTCCACCGTTAGTAAATTCGCCCAACCATCCAATCCATCGAACCACCAAAGCCCACCACCACAGCCTCAAAACAGCAATGCCACTCGGTCACTGCCCATCTCAAATCAGTCCCCAAGCTACCTATTGGCCCCTTAATTAAACCCAATTTGCATAGCCCTTGCAAACACATGCTAGCAACGCCTCTGTCAATTCCGACAGCCCCACAAACAAACACCAAAAATCAACTTCAAAACCAATCCAAAAACCCATTAAAATTAGCAAAAATCACCCGCAAATAAGCCCTAATAAACTCGCTAAAGCCACCAGCAAGATTCACCCATTGAATGCCACCTATGGCCAAAATCATAGCCCAATTACTTGCAAAGAAAAACACTAACAAAATAGCAATTGCAGCCCCCCAAAATCAACCTAATCAACCCTTTTAAAAAAGCACAAAAATCGCTACAAAACCAACGCCAAAACAACTCTCATTAGCCCCGTTCAATTTGCCAAATCTCCAACCAAGGACCTTAAATCAACAACCACCCCACACCCAGCAAATTGCCATCAAATTGCCACTATCTCAGCCCAAGATTCCCCAAAATCACAGCTTGCTACAGCATAAAGGGCTGGAGAGCAAGGGAAGGAAAGAGAAAATAAGAGAAGAGAACGGTGAGTGATTCAATCAAAGAGAGACAAGGGAGAGAGTGAGACAGAGAGAGGTCAGATGGGAAGAGAGGGAGAAGAGAAGAAAGAAAAGAAAAAGGAAAATTTGTAAGGATGACAAAGCTAGAACAAGAGAGAAAAGAAGAGAGTAATAGAGAGAAATCAGATAGAGGAAGAGAGATGGAACGAGAGAAACAAGAGAGAAAGAAAAGAACAAAGTGGATAGATTGGGCTTGGGGAATTTGGTAACTCGGGAGTTATAAAAGAAAACGAATTTGAAAGATCTTGAGCAGGCAGCTACGCTGTTGTTTGCTTTAGCTTGTGGCTGAAAATTGATTAGCAAAAACGTAAGGTAAAGACTAATTCTAAGATTGGAAATCAAAGTTTGATGTGAATTGGGCTGCACATGGAGATAGGAATATTTGGACGAGAATAAATTAAAAAGGGATGAACTTAATTTGTGTTGGTTTTGACTTTGATGACCCGATTGGGGAGATTCTTGATGATTGGGATTATAATGTTTCTTGTGCCTTTTTTATGATTTAGTTTTTGGGTCTTTGATTTTGTTTTCTTTAGCTTGATTCCGATGATTAATTTGATTAATTAAATTGATTTAGTTATTTAGTCTAGTCTTAATCTAATTATACATTTTAGTCCTTCTTGTTGTGTTGTTAAAAACATAAATCAAATTAGTCCTCCGCATTGCTGGAAATTCACTTTGGCCCTTTAAATTGCTAGGAATTCAATTTTTTTTTTAGTTGCTGGAAATTCAACTTTTAGTCCTTGCTATTGTTGAAAAGTCATGTTCCAGTCCTTATTATTGCTGGAATTTGATTTTTGAACCCTCGTCATTGCTGGAATTTTCAATTTTTTTGAACCTTATGTTGTTGGAATTTCATTCTAAGTCATTAAACTTTGCTGAAATTTTAAACTAACTCTTAGAGCTTGCTGTATTTTATGACTTAGTCATCTATTGCTGTCGAAATATCAATTTGGCCCCTACATATTGTTGAAATTCGTATTTTTAGTCTTTATTGCTACTGAAATTGAGTTTTTTAACCCTATATTGTTGCTGGAAGTTGTGCTTTAGTACTTATATGCTGCTGCAATTTATGTTGTACCCCACTAACATTGTTGGAAATCACATTATTACCTCCAAGCTTGCTGAAATTATGTTTTTCACCTTTTGTACTTATTTTAAATTGTGTTTTTCATCTTAGTTTGCTGGAATTTAAATGTGTATCCCCCAGTTTGTTGGGAATTTACATTTTATGCTTTATTTTTACCTAAATGGTGGTACCTTAATGCATTTGTTCATGATTTTAGCACTTGTGTTTTGTCTTCAAGAGAGAGGTACCCCCATTACCTATCAATTTCTTTTTATGTGCTCCAATGTGCTCCTATGTGATTTTTTTTATGCATTTTCTTCATGTGTTTCTTATTTCACATACTTTTGCATATTTATTTACTTTATGCTATTTAGTTTTGAATTTTTATTATTTGGCAAAAATGTAATATCTAGAACACAATTTCCTTTATTTTGGCCTATATTTTTGTATTCAGCCAGCCAATGTAATAATTAGATTACGTTTCTTATATTTTTAGTAAAAATTGTGTATTCAAATAGTAAATGTAGTAGATAGGTCATTTTTATCTTTTCCCCCTTATATTGTAAATTAAACCCCTCGATATAATAGTTAGGGTTTATGTACCTTTGCATACTTGCATGCTTATTTGTTTTACCGCTTTCCTTAGGATTTGCATTTAGATATCATAGCTACGTGTTATGTGCTCATTATGTGTTTTAGAATGTCCTTATATGTTTATTTATTTTCGATTCATGCTTTATTATTTTGATTCATGTTTTGTTAGTTTATCATTATTTCATTATTATACCAGTCCAACGCTAGTTGTGGTTTTCTCGCTTACCCAGTAGTCTAATGTGACACAGTGTAGATTAGGTATAGAAAATCAAGTCAAGTATACACAAAAGTCAAGTAATAAAACCTAATCTCTCAACTTTTACCGCAAGTATACGGGTTGTTGTAGCATAGGAAATTAGGGTCGAATCTCTCAAGGAACCAAAAAGATGCAATTAGTAGAGTTTTATCACTTTCTTTATTATCTAAGCAATGATTAAAGTGAAGAAGTTTGGTTGGCAAATCAAATTAACTACGAGAGACTTATAGGAATGCAAGAATTCTTGTAGAAAAATATTTATGAAGGAGTTCTAGGGTTATGAATCCACTAATGATCTATATTAAGTTGTATAGATTAACACTTGCCAATTTGAACTTACTTTGTTTAGAAATGCAATTCCACTTGTATCAAAACTTGCTTTCACAAAGAAATAATTCAACCTACTTATTACTATGATTGATTTGCTTTTGTATGCATGAATTGCTTCATTAAAACCTCATATGCATAACACTATGTCCATGTGTTAGTACTTAAGCTCAATTATTTATTTTCTATTATTACGACCAAACTTAATTGAATCCAAATAACTAAGATGCTTTGCATGTGATGGCCTTTCATATACAAAGGTTAAAACTTGAATAATTGATGAAACAAAAGCAAGAAATGGCAAGTATTAATCAACTATGAGCCTTAATATAGACGCATGAGTTTTATCAAAACCCTAGAAATAGGATTTTAGCTCAACATAGTGTAGACACCAAATTTTGACACACATTTTATAAAAATATGCGTATTACTTTATTTAGGGGTTATTATGATTTTCAGGGGCTAATTATAATTTTTGTGTATATTACGTCTAATTTGTCGTGTCAGGGGCAAAATGGTAATTTCACCATGTAAATATTAGTTTATTTTATTTTATTTCTTAAATACATTGATTTTACTATTTTTATCATTATTTATGATTTTAATTATTTTTAGGAGTCATTCATCATTTATTTAAAATTTTAGTATTTTTTAATTTTATGGCACGTTTCTCAATGCATTCTTTTTATGAGAATTTTTCAAGTGAATTTATTTATGCATAGCTCATATATTCATGAATTTTCCGTATAAATTTCATGATTTTTAAAAAAATTTTAATATTTATTTTAATACTTTATTATTATTATTGGTTATTATTATTTTTTTCGATTAATCGCACATTTTAATGATATTTTAATTTTTAAATTTTTGCAGTAAATTTTTATTTACTCATTTTTATAACTCTAAAATTTTAGTATTTTATTTTATTTTATTTTTCTTTTTTCTTATTAATTTTAGGAAATACAAATATTTTTTTTATTTATTTATTTCATTTTTCTCCTTTTCTTTCTCCTTTATTTCCATTACAAATTTCTTCTTAAAAAAAAAAAAAGAGAGCAGGCTGCGTTTGCAGCCTGCTGCTACTGTAGCAGCATGGGAGCTGCCATCAGAGCAGCCCCATGCCATCATCACAATTCTCTCCAACTCCCCTGCATTTCAGCAGATTTGAGGGGATTTGGAGAGATTGATCATCTTCCTCACCATTCACACACCATCCTCACACAGACAACTCACTGCACACCAGTTCACTCACACAATACACACCATCCTCACACAGACACTCACAGAAACACACACCACACTCACATACTCACACCTGCAATTCACTCCCTCTCCCCTGCAGACTCTCACGCCTCACACACAGAACACAGGCATCACAACACACTCAACCTCCTTCTCTCGGCCCCCCTTCCCCTGCCTTTTTTGATCACACCACAGACACACCTCTCCATCACCCTCAGCTTTCTCTCCTTTCCCTGCACCAGACACAGACACACAAAACATCAGCACAAACACATAAAAACACTCACAGACACACGCAGCACACACAACACCTTCACCACACCTGCAAATCAAGCACACAAAATTCACCCAAACACACCTGCAGACCCTTCCTCCCCATTACTTCTCTCGGCTCTCCCACACAACAGACACACACACATACACCAGCACAATTCACACACTACACACACCAGAAAACAAATCACAGAATACACACACTGCCACACACGTTCACGCCTGCATAATTCTCAAATCCTTTCGGTCTCCCTAACTCCCTCATTCTTCACTACACACACCTGCACTTCGCCTTGCACACACAGGCTTTCAATTCATAGACAACACACAAAAACACATGCATCACCACAGAACCAAGCACACCATCTAACACACACCACACACACCTGCAACACTCACTTGCACACACAGGCTTTCAATTCACAGACAACACACCATAAACACACATGCACTTCACACCTGCATTACATAAAGAACACACAGCAACAACCCACACACACACACACATCAGCCCACACACACGCACACACCTACATCTCACTCACAATTGCAGCACACACACACACACATCAGCCCACACACACGCACACACCTGCATCTCACTCACAATTGCAGCACACACACACACATCAGCCCACACATACACACACCTGCACAAAATCAGCATTAAAAAAAAAAAAAGAAAAACCAGAACAACAACAGCAACAACCACTGGACAGTCACCACCACCATCGAAGGCTCACCACCAGCCCCGCCGTCCGCCACCAAAATCGCCACTCCTACCTGCTCCAAATCAGGTGAACATGCTTCGGCCTCTTCTTTATTTATTTTATTTTCTCATTTAATCAGCAAAGTCAGACGAATGGATGCTATATAGATTCTTAATCGAATTGATTTAGATCTTGATTTTAGGATTTTGGGTATAATTTTGGAAGAAAGGAAACTGAGAGAGAGAGAGGGGGGAGAGAACAGAACCGGGGAAGGGGAAGAAGAAATAGTGAGATAGAGAGAGAGAGAGAAGGGAGAGAGAGAGCCGGACGGCCAGAGGAAGAGAGAATCGGGGGGAAGAAAAGAAGAATCGGGGGGAAGGAATCAGGGGAGAAGGAAGAGAGAAAAAGAAAGAAGAAAGAAAGAAAAGAAAAGAAAGAAGAAGAGAAGAAGAAAGAGAGAAAGAAAGGAAGGAAGAAAAAGAAGAAAGAAAAGAAAATTAAAAAGAAAAAGGAAATCTGGGGGGGGGGGAAACGTCTGAAAAAAAAATTAGTTTTAGTGAAACTACGTCGTTTTGACGTAGTTTCACTCAAAACTACGTCGTTTTGATTAGTTAGTTTTTTTAATTTATTTTTAATTAACAATAGGCATTTATTTTATAGTCCTTATGCTTTCATTAATGCTACTGTGGCCCCGAGATTTTCTGATTTGTGCATTTAAGTTTCTGTTTTTATAGATTGACCCCCATAATTTTATTTTCTATGCAATTAGGTCCTAATTAATTGTATTTAGGTCCCTCAACTTGTAGATAATTGTAATTTTGCCCCTATATTTTTCAATTTCCTATTTTTGACTCCTACATTTTTGGTAATTACATTTTGACCCCTCTATTTTTCTAAAATTGCATTTTTACCCCTGATATTTATGGAAATTGCAATTTTTACCTCCCAAGCTTGCTGTTATTGTGTTTTAGGCTTTAAATGTCGCTGGAATTCTGTTTTAGTCCTTGAATGTGGCTGGAATTTGCAATTTGGTCCCTCACATTGCTGGAACTTTTGCATTTTTGTCCCCAAACTTGCTGGAATTTTATTTTTGGCCCTTTATTGTTGCTGGAATTTTATTTTTGGCCCTTTATTGTTGCTGGAATTTACATTTTTGGTCCTTTATGTTGCTGGAATTTGTTTTAAGATCTCCATTAATTGTTAGAATTATATTTTAGCCTTTATTTGTTGCTGGAATTTGTATTTTTATACTTGTAGTTGCTGGAATTTTTATTTTGGCCCTTTTATATAGCTGAAAATTATAATTTGACCCTAGACATTGCTGTAAATTAGGTATTGTTTAATGACTTTGCTGAAATTATATTCTTGGATTTAAGTATTGCTGGAATTTTTATTTTTGGGCATTATACTTGCTGAAAATTATATTTTGGCCTTTAAATTCGTTGTAAACTATGTCATTACCGTAAGTAAGGTTTAAAAATTATAATTTTACCTTTTTACTTGTTGCAAATTACATTTTTACTTTAGAATATTGCTTAAATTTCCACTTTAATCCAAATCTTATAATATTTTATTTTTTGCTAAAAAAGTGTTAATTAAAATTAGTTAAGTCCTCAAAGCTTTAAATTATTTCTTTTTACATTTTCTTTATTTATTTTTATCAAACTTATAATTAATGTTCTAAGATTGGGTCTTGTTAGTCTAATTAATGTTCAAATTAGTTTTCTCTGTTTTCCTTTTAGTTATTTTAATAATTCTCATTTGAGGTGTTAAAATTTCAATGTATGTATTATTATGTTTTATCTTCTATTATTATTATTATTTACTTTATTTTTATTTTATTTTTGTTGTTTTGCTTTATTTATTTATTTGCTTATTTTTTTGACTTAAACAATTTTCATTTTTCTTCCTAAATAATTAATTATTATTATCAGTATTTTCTTCCTCTTATTTTGTTCATTATTGCTATGATTGTTTGAACTATCGTAGTGAGTTCATAGTGATAGGTAGAAAATTATTCAAATTAGTGATTGACTTATTAAATAGCGGTAATTTTGACGTGTTTGTTCATTTTAGTAGCAATTTATACCGGGTTTGCGAATGAGAGGTACCTCGATTACCCTTCCAAAATTTCTTTTATGTGCTCCTACGTGCTCCTATGTGTTTTTCTACGTGTTTTTTGTGTTTATACTTTTTATCCATGTGAGAGTGTTTATTTATTTATGCCATGTTACTTATTAGAAATTAATTTTTTGATTATTCAAAGAAATGTAATAGATAGGTAATATTCTATTTAGCAAAATTGTGTATTTAGATAGTTAATGTAATAGATAGTTCATATGTTATCTATTTAATAAAAATCTTATGTATTTTAGATAGAAAATGTAATAGATAGGCTAGATAGGTTACCCTTTTTATTTTTAGATTATTTTTAGGCTTCTCCGGTGTAATAATTAGGGCTTTGCGTGCTATGTGTGCTATGTGCTAATGTGTTTTATCCGCTTTCTTTAGGATTTTACATCTAGAATATCATGCTTATGTGCTATGTGCTCCTACTTGCTATTATTTGCTTTTATGTGATTTATTGCTTTAATACATGCTTTATTTATTTACTTGCTTTAATTATATATGTGTATCGTCGCCACACTAGTCCAAAGCTAGTTGTGTTTAATTTCGTTTTCTTCGCTAGTCCAATGCTAGCGGAGAACTTTTAGAAAATAGGCTAGTCCAATGCTAGGCCTTTAGGTCATTTTAGTATTAGGATCATTTCTCGCGTGTTCATTTCATGCTATTTCACACACATTTTTGTTTTAAGCCTTTTTCCATTTTGAATGATTTTTATATATATACTCTATCATTTATTATCTATTTTTAAAACACATGTTTGGTGCATGACATTTAGACTCCACCACACATAGAATTTTAGGTCATTTGCGTGATTTGACTAGAAATAGTCATCTACTCGCGTGGGAAGCGATGGCGTACATGTCGTTCCCCCCTCCGTGAGTAGAAACATCTAGTCACGAGTCCATTAGTCCCCCGTACTCGTTATGTTGCATCCCTACTTTCTTTGTTCACTTATTATCTATACTACTATTTTCCTTTTCTTTTGCATTTCATTTTTTGCATTCATACTCGTGACTCCATCGAGGTCTAGATCCGAGTTTCGCAATTAATGCGATAATCCCGATCAAACCTCAGTGGAACATTTCGTCCCTTAACGATACCCATTTTTTAGGACTAGATTTGCATTCATATAGTTGCATCCAAATGCGATAAAATTTTAGGGTTACATTAGGAAAATTTCAGACTAAACCTCGCAACTAGTTTCTGCTAGGTTGAAAGGGTGCCTTAGGCGCGAGCCTTTGCCTTCCCTTTCTTCAACTGTGACTCCCGAACCTTTTTCTCTTGTTTTTTTCAAAGACTTGGAGTCGTCTAAAAGGGTTTTCTTGTTTTTCCTTATTTTTTCAAAAACCATTTCTTTAAATAAAGCATTTTGATTTTCTTACCTTTTATAAAATATTTTCGGGTGACTTGGTACACCAAAACTCAATACCAAGTGGCGACTCCTTCTTTACTAAAAAACCCTTTTTAGACTCTATTTTCGGGCCCAAAAACCGTCGCATTTCCAAAAGTCCCATTTTAGGCCCTTTTTCTTTTATTTTAAAAAAATAAAGCGTTTATTTGTCGCGTTTTTATCAAATATCCTTTACAAAGCATTTTCTAAAAAAAAAAAAAATCATTTTTTACAAAAATTTACACGCTTTTCTTTTTTCCAAAATAAACACAACCTCTTTTTTTCAATAACCATAAAATCACATTTAATTCTCCCTTTTCCTTTTTTCGACACATCTATCAACATTATTTATCATTTTATTTTTTCTTTCGAAAAATGGGGCGCGACACATAGTTGTCTTTAAATAAAAACATATGAATTGAAAGCAATTAGCTATAGCAATCAAGATAAATGAATGATACAAGGTTAAAGAAAGCTTATTCAATATAGAAATGACTTTAAGAACTTTTATTCTTTCCACAAGAGTTGCTACAAGGGTTTTGAACAAGAAACACTCTTAATTCACAATATCTCTATTACGGGTTAAGCGAGGTCTAGCAATTCTCTACAAATTCCCTAACTTAGCATGCCTCCAACTCTTTACAAATAAATTCTATTTATAGACAAGGATCCTACAAGTCATTTTTCAACTTGCAATTACATTCAATGAATTGGAATGATGAAGATCCTAGTTGATGGTCTTCTTGGCATAAAAGTCTTCATTTGTACTCCCAATGTAATCTTCAACTTGCAGAACATGTATATAGTTAAAAAGTCTGCAAAAATAGCTGGAGGATGAAGCAAGTTGCAAAAGCTACAATTTGGCAAGTCAGTGCCGATCCGCAGATGGGATACACAGATAGTCATCTGCGTATTTGCATCCGCGAATTGTGGATCTTGGGCCACTTGTGTCAATTTTTGTTGAGTTGTCATTTCCAGTGTCCTGATCCTTTTTCATGCATTTCCTTAAATTTTTGCTGATTTTTCTAATTTTCCTTATTTTGCACATTTAATTTTTCAATAATTCTTCACTTTGTTTATTTCACTTCATCACTTTGACTTTGACCTTACTTGACTTTCATTTGCTCCACTTTGATATGAATCTGCAAAAATCAATAATAGTTTGTGCATTAAATACTCAAAATAATAGTTTTAAAGGCAAAACCTAATTCTAGGAAAATAAACCCTAATTGATGAAACAAGTTATTTAAAGTCAAACAGTATGATAATTTTACTAAAAATTACACTATAAACACCAACTAACATAGATATTAATATTGACAAATTTTTCACTTATCACACTCCCCCACACATGAATCATTGCTTGTCCTAAAGCAATTAGAAAATCAAGAGATCAAATAATGATTCAAGCATTGAAATAATTCGTATATGTTTCCCAGATAATTTTTGTCCCAAGTTAATCAAGTAAATAACCATTATGAAATGCCTTGTTTTTCTAGTACTCATAATATTAAGTAAGGGAAAAATAATTATACCATAAATTTCACTAGTTTAAATTAAATTTCTTTGCCTTACTAAGTTTTACAAACAACAATACATATAGTTAATCAAGTAGTCTTTACAGCTTAAGGTTATGTCATAAAAGTGGGATGTCCACATGCGTTTATTGTTTACATAATATGAAGTTGTGTTTTTATGCGAAGATCAACATTTTTAGATGAAGACCCCTGGTTACTCAACACTTCATTTGTTTTTCTCTTTGTTCAATTGCTTACTTGAGAATGAAAATCATTTTTTGACGCAAAGATCGACCTTTTTAGATGAAGACCCCTAGTTACTCAACAATTTCTATTCTCAAGTTGCTCTTGAATGCTCTTAATTCTAAGTACCGTTTGACAAGAAAATTGACATTTTTTTGACAAAGATTCCCGATTACTAAGTACTAGAATTTTTGGACATAGCATTGTTGCTCATTACTTCCTTTTTTTCCTTCTTATTCCAAGGCTTATTTTCCCTCTTGAACTAATAATCATAAAGCATTTGTGCTACTTAACTATTTATACTTATCATTCCATTTGTAAAACCAAATAAAGAAAAGAAGCTTAATACTAACATGTGGCCTTTTGGGCATAATTACTTCTACCTTTCCTAATATACTTTCCTAAAAATAAGAATTTTCATTACATGATAATTACTACTCTTTATTTGGATCAAGTTACTCTAAAGAACTACATGTAATTAGTTCAACAACTAGAAGATGTTTTTAACAAGCAAAATTTTTTGCCAAAAACAAGTTAGGTCATGATAGCCTTCCAAACTTGAGAAGTGTTTTGAAAACTTGTGAAAAAATAGTTAAATTGGAAAATTTTTGAAAATTTTTGACGGAGCTTGCCTTATAAATGGATTAAACTCCCTGTCAAACACAAAAAACATACCAAATTTCCAATCAATCTTTTTACACAAACCATGTTCTTCATTCTCAAATAACTGAATATAACTTTCGAAAACCTTTTCTTCCCCACACTTATATTAAACATTATGCTCAATGTGAGATAGGAGAAATAAAAGTATGAAAGCAATTCACGGTCCTTGAGTAGTTCACTAGTACGGATAATATCAAAGCAAAAAACATATTAGTTAATGTAACAATTAACATAGGAAATCTCAAAACTAAACTCAAGTGTTTTAAACAAATGTTAAAGGAAATGTCCTAAATGACTACGAAGGGGGAGGTTGGTCATGTTGGTCTCTCCATCTTTGCTCCAAGGTATGCAGTAGTCTATCAATGGTGTTAAGTCATTGTGTGATGGACTGGAAGGATTCTCTTTGGTCATTTATGATATTTTGCATTTCTTCCATCAATTGCTGCCATAGAGTTGCACGTCACCTTGGAGGAGTCGCGATAGAAGGTCTTGCTTGAGTGGATGATGAAGGTCCGGCATGGTAGGAAAATTCTTCAATGTCTTCTTGTGTGCTCCCAGGGTGTGCTCCTGCTTGCTGTCCAGGAATTTGCTCTCGCACCCTTGGATCTTTCAAATGAATTTGGCGAACGACGGTGATAGTGATAATGTTTGCTTTGGGAATCAGTTGGAGAGCCTCTCCTTGGGTGTTGATTCCATAGAACTCGAAGATCCTAGTCAACAACTTGGGAAAACCAAAACATGTTTTCAGAACCCGAGCTCGTGTAATAGTGTGCATATAACTGATAATGATATTGGGCGAAGGAATTCGATGAAGGTCGTTTCCTTGCCCATTAACCATTTTGTCCAACAAGTAAAGATCGGCATTTCTAACTTCATTTTTGCTACTTCGTTTAGGCATAACATTATAAGCAAAAATGAAAATGTAAATATGATAAACATTGTCAAACCATCTGGTATAGAGGCCAGTCCTTTCATAATCGCCTTGGCGGGTTATTTCATCTCGGACCTCGAACCGTCTTTTGGCTTATTGGATGTTCCATGTTTCCTCGTCTTACTTGAATTCCTTTTTATAGTCTACATCCATCCCCTCATTTCTGCAATGTAACATCTCTGCGATACGGGACTGTAGCAGCACAATCCTCTTTCCTTGGGCTATAGTTTGTAGGTATAATGCACTATGTCCTTCCTTATCATTGATATTGGCATAGAACTCGCACAATAAATTGGGGTAGATGAGTTCCGGTAGATTGAGGATTGAGTCCCATCCCATTCATGCAAAGAGGGCACTTATATGGAAGAATTGATCTACTTCGTTGTTCAAACTTTTCTCCTTAATTGATTCTTTGTGTACTCGGGCATTATACCATTCTTCATTCTCCAAGGATGCAAAACACCGAGTGTCGAATTGGGGAATAGGTTCCTCTTCTTCTGGTTGTGCAACCCATGCTCTACCGCATCTTCAAGACATTTTTGCCTACAACAATAGGAAAAGTTAGCTCATGATTAAAGAACGAATGCAAACCCTTAGATTGATTGCATTATCTTCATCTTTAGCATGAATCTTTGTGTGTCTTCTATCCCCTACTTTATCATCCCAACTTCCAATTGCATGCTTATGAATCATCAAAATAGAGTTGTTTTCATGCTTTCATGATGTTCTTAAAGAAATTCTTCATTCATCTATGGTCATTTTACCCCTTTCATCCATTCATATTATGCATCTGGTTCAAGATGTCCTCACTTGTTTGATTTTGGTTAAGATTTATTGCCTATGTTCTTCTTTAGTTGCTTTTTGTCCAATTGGTCATTCTAACACAATGTAGCTTAACTTAACTCTTTGTGCATGTTTACAATGTCCTTTTTATGAAGGAATTAAGCCCTAGTTTCATTCAAATGCATGTATTAATGATTTCACCCTTTTTCACAAAAAGTCACTGTTATATTCAAAATCCACAAGTTCATGTACCATATTATTCTAAGCAAGTGTTACCTATGCTTATATTAATGCAAATAAAATATTTCTATCATCAAAATTTAACATAGCATAACACAAAGTCATTGACTTCTCATTTTCGCATATGAACAATAAATGGAAATTTGAAAACTGAAACTTGAGTTGTAAGGATGAAATCTTACCTGAAATGTGATGCAAATGCTCCAATGATGTGTGAGGAGTGAAAATTTGTCAACAAACGGCTTTGAATTGATATCACAGTGAAAAGGGGGAATAGGATTCTTAAGAACTTTCTTTAATTTTGTCCCTTTTTCGTGTAGATTTTATGAAGAATCTAGGATTAAGTGTGTTGTTTGTGGTGCTTATGGTGAGGTATTGTGATGAATTGGAAGTAAAAGGGAAGTAGATGGAGTTGGGAGGGGGCCTTGACAGTGCTTTACAGAAAAAGGGAAGGAAAAATACTTGTTCAATTGCCCTGTTATTTGCTGAAAACTGCAGTTGATATGCACTTGTTGTCCGCGTATCACTATTGTCGCGTATCTGCCACACCTCCCAGAACTTGATACGCAAATGGCGATACGCGGATGCCACTCGCGTATCACTATTGATGCATATCGTGATAAGTCCCCACAACCTTATACGTGGATAGCGATGCTCATCTTCAGCCCGCATATCACTGTTGTCGCGTATCTAGTTCTGTTCTTGATGTTCCAGGTTGATTTTTCAGCCATTTTATGAGCAAATTTGTTCCAGTTGTGCTTTTCTTTTTGGCCAAGCATTTGTAAACATGTAAACATATCATCCATGGTTTGATTCATGCTTTAAAGTCATCATAAATATGATTATCTAGCAAGTAAGAAGTGATTCAAAATAACTACCTAGCAAATTCTGCAACTTGTGTTTTAACTTAGACTCTTAAAATCAAAGTTTTTGATTTTTAAGTTTTTTATTATTCCAATGCTGAAAACATGCTTTAGTAATGGAAACAAAGTTGTCAACATGTTTTTTAAGCATCAAAAATATCAAAATTTCAAAACTTATGAGCAAAATCATAAGGAGCCTCTTTGGAAGTTAATCACTCAATTGAATAGTTCCTTTTTCCTCAAAGAGCTTAATTTGATTGTGATGATTAGGTAGTATCAAAATTAGGTAAAATTCACACAAACAAGTGATAAAATTTATAAGCTAATACCCCTTTTCGCAAGTGCAGAGGTCAATTGTAGCAGGGGAAGTATTAGAGTCAATCCCACGAGGAAACACGACTTAGCAAGTACTAAAGCTACTGACTTACTCTATTATCTAGACAAATTATCAAAGATGTGGTGTGCAAGGCTAAGAAAATTCATATTCTTGAAGTAAAACTAATGGGAGAAATTTACAAATACAAGTGATAGGGTCTAGAATCCACTAATTGTAACTAATATGATTGAATGAATTAACACCTTGCTATATTAATCTTGCCTTGCTTAGGATTGTAATTCCATATGAAATCAAGACTTGTTTTCACAATGAATTGCTAGAGTTCAATTATGTTCATGATAAACTCTTGTGAAATGCATGAATTGTGGCATTAAATAACCTCAATCCACCTACTTGTACAACTATTTTCATGTGTGTACAACATAAGTGTCATCTATCATTTTCCAATGTTATAAGCATTTCTTATTGTCAAATAATATCTAAATGATTTGCAATAGTTGATCAAGCTACTACAAATGTTAAACCTTGATAGATGAATAAGCAAATACAAGTTATAGCAAGTATAATAACATTCAAATCATAGAATTAGTTTCATCTAACCCCAAGACATGTATTTAGTTAAACATAAGTTGTATGAATAACAGATAATAGAAACAACTCATAAACAAGTAAGAAATTAAAGAGCTAAGGTAAGAAATGCTCATTTGTTGGTAGAACATGGCTCCAAAGCTTCATTTCTCATTGATATGAATTAATACACTTGAATCCTCCAAGAGTTCATGTAATGATAATTCTTCTAAAATACAAGGAAAATTACTACTATATGCTAATTGGGAGTGCTTCTCCCTTCAAGACTTGTTTTAAATGCCTTGCAAGAGCTTCCTATTTATAGACAAATTCACCATAATCATCTAAATAACTTGCATGACAATTTGCAAGAAAAGTTGTCTTGCAATCATAAAAAGATTTTCGTTGAAATTTGCAATGTTTCCTTGGGTGGTGCAGGTGCAAGGAACCTTCAAAAAATCATCAAAAAGGGGCTAGAAGATAAGTTGCAAGTTGGAATCATCACTTTCTAGCCGACATTCATGATCCGCGAGCTGTTGGTCTGCAGATCTTGACCTGTAGATTGCTCTCAGAAGAAGGCAGAATCAGATTTTTCTCAAAACATAAAAGTTGTAGCCCTTTGAATTATCTTTCCAACACCATAAGAATCAGGTCTTTAGAGTTATGGATGAAAAGATATAGCAAAAAGACTAAGACGTGGTTGGGAGAGCCTTGCTTTTCAGTAATTTGAATTTTTGTCTATGAAGATGTGAGAACTAGATTTTGATGTCTTCATAAGATTTGTATAATATCCTCTTAGATTTAAAATTCAATAAGAATCATCTCAATCCAATATTTGTAACTCAAGTGATGGCCAAAATACATAAATGTGTCATTGTTACCGATGCCTAGTTTTTTTCAATTCTCCACTTCCATTGCTTCTTTGTACTTCTCTTTTGCTTGTTATGCCTCTTATGCCCTTGAGACCTTTTAGTGATGTTGATTCTTTAATTCCTTGGTGAATTTGTTGATGAGAATTTTCTAAAAGTTGAGCAAAACAATTCTCTAAATTTGAATGTAAAAGTTGTTCTATTGAAATTTTCAATCCAATCATCCTTGAATCCACTAAGAATGGGATGACGTTTACTCCAATTGATCCAAAGTATGATTGAATGTATAAAACCTGAAAGATTGTACAAATATTGTGTATTAATTTGCTCAAAATATAAATTTTGCTTCAAAACCCTAAAAATCGAGTAAAAATACTAGTTTTTGTGAAATTCTTCAAATGGAAGAATAATTATGAATTTGAGCCATTTTTATATTAAAAATACTTAAAACATACTAAAAACACACTAATATATATATACATATATATAAAATACTATGCTAAAATAGGTAAAATTATCACTTATCAAACTTTCCCACGCTTGAATCATTGCTTATCTTCAAGCAATTGAAAAATCAAGAGATCAAAATATGATTCAAGGCTTCGAAGTAACAAATGCTACATTGTTGAATAAAATTCTACAAGATAAAGAAAATAGAAACTATGCAATTCCTTGTAATGTTCTCAATGCTAATCATATCAAATAAAAGAAAAGTAATTATTTCAAGATTAAAACTAGTTCAATAAAATTTCATTGCCTTAACAAAATTTTACAAGAAAATAATCCATAAGGTCAATCAAAGTAGTTCACATGTCTATGATTATTTTCATTTTTTCATTTGAGGGAGTATTATTTAGCAAGCTAATTGCTCAAGATGAGAATGTCTTTTGACGCAAAAACCGACATTGGCCGATAAAGGTTCCCAGTTACTAAACATCTCAATGTTAAGCATGTAGTAAAAATCATATTTGAGAAGTAAAATTGCCTTTTTACGCAAAAAGCGACATTGGCCAATGAAGATCCCCGGTTACTCAACAATTTACTCACTCAAATTGCTATGCATTACTCATAATTCATGTACCAATTTACGCGAAAGTCGATATTTTTAGATGAAGACCCACGTTTACTAAGCACAAGAACAATTGGAGTAGAAAAAACTACTTCATTCTTTTTCATTTTTGTAGTATAAGATCCCTCATTCCTATTATTAAACCATAGATTACATGCTTGAACTAATTGACCATAATTATCATTTACATGTAAAATCAAGTAAAGAATAGAAATTTAGGATCAAACATGCCAAATCAAGACATAATTGTAACCATTTTACAAGATATACTTTCTTAAAAACAAAACTCCTAATCACATAATAAATATTTCTTTATATATTTGTAGAAAATATTCAATCAAATTTGTATAAATTATTTTAAAAAGTAAAGAAATTCAACAAGTTAATGGCACAAAGTATGATAAAAAGGCAAATTTTTAAAAAATTTGACCATATTTTACCAAAACAATATCTTGACACATTTTACCAAAGACCCCACCAAAAATAATCCTTTACCTTTCCCCCACACTTAAAATGTCACATTGTCCTCAATGTGTAAAAGAAAAATGGAACAAGAAAAATCCCTTTGTTTGGTTCATGAGTCCCAAAAGTTGATATTGTTGTCTATTGATGTCCATTGGCCTTTGTAAAGTTTCTTTTGCAATGGTTCACCATGTCTTCAATTGGTCCATTCTTGCTCCACAACCTTACTTCAAAGCTTAGAAAAACTCAAAAGCTATGTTAAAGCATGTTTTAAAGAAAAATAAGTTCAAAAAGTAACATAGCATGCTTTGAAGGACTTGATTTCCCCCACACTTAGTTCTTGTAATGTAGCTTCAAAGAGGTGAAATTTTGATGCATGTGTTATGTGAACAAACGTAATGTTTTATGATGAAGTGAAAAGCAAATGAAACTTGAACTCAAATGCCTCAAATCAAGATTTCATACTTTGATCCAAAAAGTTAAAGTTTGAATCATTGAAATGAAACATGAGATGTAATCAAATTGAATGTGTTAAGAGGTGTTTTTTCATGCTCATAAAGTTGCCAAATAATCACACAAATCATGCCATAACATTTGGCAAACAAAACCACTCAAAAGCACCAATTTGGCAAACAAAACCACTCAAAAGCACCAATGGAGGCCAAAATTCCATGGATTCGTGGGTCAGACCCACGGATCAAGCACCCACAGATCTGCAGCACCTCCCAGAAGTTGCTGCTGCAAATTTTCTGCACCAGACTGATTTTTCAACCATTTTGGGCTTTGATTTCTACCATTTAAACCTCTATTTTTAGGCAAATAAATTTATGATCATATAACCATGTCAAAAAACCTTGAATCTATGCATTAAACTCATCCTAAAAATCAACACAAATGAAATTAGAATCGATCAAAGTAGGCCTCCTGAAAATTCTGCAACATTGAATTTCAAGATGAACTTGAAATTCAAATTTTTCCTTTTCATGTTTTTTATCAATCCAACACTTCAAGCATGTTTCTTATGTTAAAAAAAAATTTAACATAATTTTTAAGCATCCAAAATATCAAAATTCCAAAATTAGAACCAAAATCTCAAAGAATATCATATAATGGCTAGTAGCCAACTGAATAGTTACCTTTTTCACTTAATACCTCAATTTGATGTTTTGAGTTATTCTAACTGCAAAAACACTTTGAACAAATTTCAAATGATAAAACAAAGTTGCTCAAAACCAATTTATGCATCAAAAGTCTATGGATTACCAAATAAGAATCAATGTGTTCAATGAAACTTAGCTCATGAATAGTAAACTAATGGAATAGTAACTTTGGATTCATGCTCCAAATTGGTTTCCTTATTCATCTAAACTTCAAAACCATTTCAAACACATTTCAAATGATGAAACTAAGATGCCTATACCAAATCTACCTTCAAAACACAAGAGATATGAAAATTTGGCATTAAACATCCAAGTTTAAATATGAAACTTCATGGATTGCATCAAAATACTTCAAGTTCAAATTCAAACTAATCAAATCAAACTAACTAGCTACAAAACACACCTAAAATATACATCACACTAAAACAACATAAAATACCAAAAATATTTGGTTGCCTCCCAACAAGTGCTTCATTTATAGTCTAGAGCTAGACTTTTCTCCAATCTTCTTAGGTAATTGGAGTGTCCCACAAAGGATGTAATTCACCTTTGGTGCTTAATTGGTTGAGTAGGAAGAGGTGCATCATTTGTATCAAAATGAGTGTTCCTATGTTCATGATCCATTGTGCCACGTTTCCTATATCATAGAAACACTTTGAAAGAATTTCATAGCCAAGATTGGCTATGCTTTTCTCTTGGGTTAGTATAACATTGATACCAAGAAAATCAACTTCACCAATCAAAGGAGAATGTTCAATCCTGTCAAGCTTATCATGCCCTATCTTTACTATGTCAACATAAGCATCTTTGTTTGCACTTTCCATGCATTCATATTCATCAAAAATAGATGGCATAACACATTGATTACCAATCTTTATTTCCTCAAATTCCACTACTTTCTCACAAACATGCTCATATTCAACATTCAAAAGCTCATTGATAGGGGAATCAAGCATTGGTTCAACATGATTGAGGATCATTTTATGTTCATTTCCTTTAAGGGCACTGTCAATTTCTTTACGTATAGCACAAGTCCCACAAGTCAATGATTCACATGTTTTAGTATCACGAACCTCAATCTCACTCTTTAATGCATTTATTTCATTTTGTGTGCATTCATTTGTAGCATTAGATAATGTTTCAATAGCAGCAACACAAACAAGTTCTTGTTGATCAAAATGTTTATTGTCAAACATATTAACATGGTCTTCACAATTCACATCTATCTTATCAACACAATCATCATTTTGATCACCAGAAGATCAATATGTAACAAATTCACATGAATCATCATCCAAATGCTCATTTTTCATACCTTTAAGCTCATTGTCACATATTTCTATTTGTTTACTACTTGCCTCAACACATGGTAACTCTTGGTCCATTTCATTTTCTTTAACCATTTCTTCTTCATTCCTAGAGTCCAAGGCTTTTTTAATTCTATCTATATGGCCATCAATATTCCTACTTATTTCATCAAATACATCATCTTTTTCATATCTTTCATTAGCAAAATTTTCTATGGCTAAGTCCGAAGAAGATTTTTGTTCTACATAAGTAGGTTGAATTGGTTGATTCCATTGTTCATTCCAATCATAACTAGAATGATTTATCCACCCCTCATTATCATTATGAGCATAATAATCACATTGAGGTGCATAAGTGCAATTGTTTTCATATTGTATGTAATCATTATAACCACAATCATGATATGCATGATTTCCTCCACAAGTGGTACAACAAGAAAAATTTACACTAGAATCATAACCGAATCTCTTTATTAACATGCCTTCCAATGTATCCATTTGAGATATTAACATTTGCAACTTAACATTAAAAGACATACCTTCATGAATACTAGACTTGTATTCATTATATGGCCAATAGTTATTCCATTGAGAATTGCCTTCCATATGTTCAATAAAATATGCTTGAATGACTTTAACTTTAATTTCTCCTTCCTTTCACTTGAAGTTGATTTGGCACCTACAAATACCAAACAAGAAAGATTTAAACAACAAAAATAAAACAAGTCTAGACTAATAAAGCTAGCTTTTGCCTTGATATTGCTTTCTTAGTTTTCCCGGCAACGCCGCCAATAACTTGATGTCGTGTAGATTAGGTATAGAAAATCAAGTCAAGTATATACAAAAATCAAGTAATAAAACCTAATCTCCAAACTTTTAAATCAAGTATGCGGGTTGTTGTAGCATAGGAAATTAGAGTCGAAACCCTCAAGGAACCAAAAGGATGCAATTAGTAGAGTTTTATCACTTTCTTTATTATCTAAACAATGATTAAAGTGAACAAGTTTGGTTGGCAAATCAAATTAATTAAGAGAGACTTATAGGAACGCAAGAATTCTTGTAGAAAAATATTTATGAAGGAGTTCTAGGGTTATGAATTGACTAATGATCTATATTAAGTTGTATAGATTAACACTTGCCAATTTGAACTTACCTTATTTAGGAATGCAATACCACTTGTATCAAAACTTGCTTTCACAATGAAATGATTCAACCTACCTAATACCATGATAGATTTGCTTTTGTGTGCATGAATTGCTTCATTAAAACCTCATAAGCATAACACTATGTCCATATGTTAGTACTTAAGCTCAATTATTCATTTTCTATTATTAAGACCAAACTTAATTGAATCCTAATAACTAAGATACTTTGTATATGATGGCCTTTCATATACAAAGGTTAAAACTCAAATAATTAAAGAAACAAAAGCAAGAAATGGCAAGTATTAATCAACTACAAGCCTTAATATAGACGCATGAGCTTCATCAAAACCCTAGAAATAGGATTTTAGCTCAACATAGTCATCTCCAAATCAAAACATATGAATTGAAAGCAACTAGCTATAGCAATCAAGATAAATGAATGATACAAAGCTAAAGAAAGCTTATTCAATATAGAAATAGCTTCAAGAACTTGCATTCTTTCCACAAGAGCTGCTACAAGGGTTTTGAACAAGAAATGCTCTTAACTCACAATATCTCTATTATGGCTTAAGAGAAGTCTAGAAATTCTCTACAAATTCCCTAACTTAGCATGCCTCCAACTCTTTATAAATGACTTCTATTTATAGACAAGGATCCTACAAGTCATTTTCCAACTTGCAATTACATTCAATGAATTGGAATGATGAATATCCTAGTTGATGGTCTTCTAGGGCATAAAAGTCTTTATTTCTACTTCCAATGTAATCTTCAACTTCCAGAACCTGTATACAGTTAAAAAGTTTACAAAAATAGTTGGAGGATGAAGCAAGTTGCAAAAGCTACAATTTGGCAAGTCAGTGCTGATCCACTGATGGGATACATAAATGTGCATCCGCAGATCATGGATCTCGGGCCCACTTGTGTCAATTTTTGCTAAGTTGTCATTTCCAGTGTCCTGATCCTTTTCATACATTTCCTTGAATTTTTGCTAATTTTTCTAATTTTCCTCATTTTGTGCATATAATTTTCCAATAATTCTTCAGTTTGTTTAGTTCACTTCATCACTTTGACTTTGGCCTTACTTGACTTTCATTTGCTCCACTTTGATATGAATTTGCAAAAATCAATAATAGTTGTGCATTAATACTCAAAATAATAGTTTTAATGGCAAAACCCTAATTCTGGGAAAATAAACCCTAATTGATGAAACAAGTTATTTAAAGTAAAAAAGTATGATAATTTTACTAAAAATACACTATAAACACCAACGAACATAGATACTAATATTGGCAATTTTTTCACTTATCACAATGCTAGTAGGGAATTCCTAGTAAGGACTAGTCCAACGCTAGTCCCTTAGGTCATTTTAGTGATTGTTTCACTCTTCCTGTGCATTTCATATCTTTTCACACACCACTTCTCATTTTCAGACTTTTTCATTTATGCATGATTTTTCGTATATATTTTTATTATTATCTATTTTTAGCATTTAACACTTCATGACATCTAGGTTGCATTTCATTTAGAAGTTAGGTCATTTTGTGGGATTCGACTAGAAATAGTCGCCTACTCACGTGGGAAGCAGTGGTGTATGTGCTGTTCCCCCCTCCGTGAGTAAGGAATAGTCAGTCATGAGTTTTAGTCTCCCGTACTCATTATACTACGTCCCCACGTTCTTTGATCACTTATATTTATATTCTTATTTTTCTTTTCTTGCTGCATTCCATTTTGCATTCCCACTCGTGACTCCCTTAAAGCCTCATTCCTGGTTTCGCAATTAATGCGATAATCCCAATCGAGCCTGGACAGAACATTTTGACCCTCCAGATGCTCACATTTAAATTAGGATTTGCATTCATATAGATACATCCAAACGCAATAGAATCTAGGTTTAATTTAGAAAAATTTGGTTAAACCTGCAACTAGTCTCGGCTAGGTAGAAAGGGTGCCTTAGGCGTGAGCATTTGCCTTCTCTTACTTCAAATGTGATTCCTAGACTTTTTTCTCTTGTTTTTGTAGATTGGAGTTGGAAAAGAGTTTTTCAAATATTTTTCTAAATTTTTTTATTTTTGTTTTGTTACATAGTTTTTCGGATGACTTGGTACGCCCTAACTCTACACTAAGTAGCGATTCTATTTTTTTAAATAAAACCCTTTTTCAAAATTATTTGGCCCAAACTGTCGCACATTTAGTCCCGACCTTATTTTCTTTTAAAATACCATTTTTTTTTCTAAATAACACTCTTTCACTAAAAAAAGAGTGTTATTTTTTCTCACACACGCATCGTCTTTCCAAAACCTATCTTTTCAAAAAGGGTCACCGAACTAGACTGCTTTTTAGGGCACGACAGTCAACGACCTCATCGTGCTATCGATTTTGGACGCGACATCACTCACACTAAGATTTCACAAGTTGAGCCAAAGAGTTTTACAATTAGCCAATTAACCTTCTCACTACTACATGTGGATGCAACTACTCCAGCTTTGAAAAACACAATCAAACCCCAACACACTTATCTCACAAAAAAATACAAGTACACCAAAAGGAGAGTATTTTCTCACAAAATCACTTCGAGATCACTTATAATCAATGTAGATAGTTGTTACATTTAATTATGCACTTCCAATCTTATAATCTTACTAGTCTCTAGATAGTAAATTTATCATCCAAAAGTTTGCACCTCGTCTAGATGGCGTCTGCATCTTGCATCAGCATTTCATCCATATACATTTTGTCCAACTTCAGTTCAGCCATTTCTGAGTGTGCGAACGTCCACATCACCCGCATGTGTGTTCAAAAGGCAAAGTATCAGTGCTTTACATTGTTCGCACCACATCCGCACATCATTTGCATTGAGTTCGTATCATATTTTTCTTGCAGTTTCTTCCTTTTTTTTGATTATTTTTGTTACTTAGTCATTTTCAGGTCATGATTGCTATTGATTGGCACTAGTTCTACAAGAATTGCTGAAGTGGACCATTAGTATATTTCATCATTAGTTTGTTAATCATCAAAAGTAGGTGATTTAGAACCATAAACTTCTCAAATCCTATGTATGACAACAAGGTTTAACCCTTTTTGGCCTGCTAGAAAAGACAAAATTCATAGTGTACAAGTGGATATTTTGCAGAAAGACGGTAAAGTTATTGCCTATGAAGCAATGCTTTTTGCGAAATGATGTAAGCAAAGGGCCAGGAATTGACTTTACTTTCACACAGTAGTCATGCTTAAATTAATTAAGATATTATTTATAATAATTGCATGTTATGAGTATGAGATTCGGGTAAATAGATATAAAAACTATATTTTCTAATGTGAATTTGCAACAAGATATGTACATGACACAATAAGGCTTTGTGTCAAAAAGATACAAATAAAGTGTGCAAGTTTCTAAAGTTCAGTTATGAGCTTAAGCAATGTTTAAGGAGTTGGAACATGCGTTTTAAAAAGACAATCAAAGAGTTTAGTTTTCTCAAAAAATGAAAATGAATCTTATGTATATCAAGGAAAATAGACTCTTATTATTCTCTTCAAAATATTTAATTCAAGGATAGAAAGGCTTGTCCTTAATTAACATTGGAGATTTCTATAATTTATGCATAGAAATTGGTTCATTTGATGTCGTTATCTCAAACACTTGTATCTTGGATCTTCAATCATTCAACATGACAGTGGTAATTTGAATTTGAACTTAGACTAGAACAATTTGAGGGAGAGAAATATCTTGAGAATTTAGTAAAGTTTTCTTCAAAAATTAGGGATTTGCATATATCCTTAACTTGGGAGGGAAGAGACCTATTTTTTAGGATGTAGTTTACTTAAGTGGAAAAACCCTCTAGAATTTTTCATCTCCTCAGGTTGCTTGTTGGTTAGAAACACTTTAGGAATTAGATTGGCCCAATTAGTCTAATGTGAAATATTTAAACTAAATTGCTTCATTTTAAATGGGCATTGTAATTTACTTGAAATCCACATGTCAATGGCTCAATTTATCAGTCCAAATATGAATAGACGTATAAATTTAATTAATCAAGATCAACTTAACTTGTTTAATCTTGGCTAATAAAATTCAAATTAAAGTATTTACAGTTATCCTAAAAGTGTAACCGAGATTTCACCTTCAACTGCCCTTCATAGCCATCTATTAGCAACTGTAGAGCCCACCCCTTTCTATATTAAATGTAATAGTCTTACTTATCTCATCTTTTAATATACCTTGTTTATATAAAGAGATAGAGAGACTTTAGGAAAAGGAAACATGCAAGAAGCAAGCGACTCGCTTCCGAAGTCTTGATATTTGAGCATAATTATTATACTTCTTTTCCTTCCGTTTCTCCTCTCGTTTATCCTTATCAGGTCAAATTCTCATGGACATATAATTCAAGTCCAACTCGAATGCCAACCACTTTCTCTATTTAAAATATTATTTGATTAGACATGTTTATTATTTGATTAGACATGTTTATTATACTTATTATGCTTATGCCTGCATGAATAATATGTTGTGATTTTAATTTAGTGGTTTAATAAAATATGCAAGGGGTCAATGCTAAACACCTCACCACTCTCAGATTTACTAAATACAACCTTAAAACCCTAAACAACTCGTATGTGTATGTGAATAATTTGTGAAATATATGCACGTGTGTGTGACAGTGTATATTTATTTATGAGAGGGGCATTTCTTGGATAAATACAAATTAAGCAATATTTTATGTTTTCAACAACAGAAAATTTCTTGTCTATGAGAGAGGGGCTATTGAGTGAATAATTACCAAATCGTATTTTACATATTCAACAATAGAAAACTTCTATTATAAAATGTTTTGAATACAAAAGACTCTTCATCTCTTATTTTGTAGTCCCTTAATACACCATATGTCAAGTGTCTTACACGTGCTTCTTCGTAGTTTTACTAATTATTATTATTAAATATAATCTCTTCTTTTTCTTAATGTTTCTTAAATACTAAATTATGAGATATTATTTTAAAAAAATGTGTATGCCACTCAATTTTGCTTGAAAATCAATGTTAATCTTTTTTAAGATCACCAGTTTCCTATATTAGACTTCCCTGTTTCTTATGAGCATGGATAGCCCATTATAGACAAAAATGCATCTTGATCGTTCTTTCTTTTGCTAACAAAAATTAAAAAAAATAAAAATTCTGGTAATCAAATTGTCTATGCTTTAAAGCTGTTCATTGTTCTCTTTTAAAATTATTGAGAAAATTAAAAGTCAGAATTGCATTCAATTATAGTTACTATATATATATATATATATATAAATGTATATATAAATGAGCTTCAAGTACTAATTTTTCATTCTATGTACAAAACTATTTGAAACTTGATTAGTTTAAACTTAAAAATTATTACTATAGTTTGATGAGATAGTGTATCTCTGTCTAAAACATTGTGTTTTTTTTATTGCATTGCATGTTCTAAATTTATATATCCAACTAATATATTTTGTGTAAAAAAATTTATCTCTACAAATTGTTAATGAGTAAAAATAAAAAATTCTGGACTCGGTTTCAAAATTTTCATCATTTCCAATGTAACTTATCCATGGAATATTAGGATTGACTTGAACAACTGTTGAATTCAATACCAGAAAATAGAATGAAAATCAAAGTAATGTTCACACAAGGAGAACTCAAGTTTGACATCCAACTAACCTTACACACATCAACTTCATCACTTTGGATAACAAAATACTTCTCCTCCTTGACAACTGAAATTATTCCATCTTCAAACAAATCAAAGCATAGGAAGCATCAACTTATTATGTGCCAGTGTAAGGAAATCAAAAGCGAGAACATATATTTATGTTTCGCTCTCATCATAATGCATCAAGTTGACGTTTTATTTTCTGGAGTGATGCTACAACATCTTGCATATTAATCCTATCGCGAGGACATTCCTTACAGCAGTTCAAAGCCAAATTGAGTATCATTGAAATGTACTCTAACTTTTGAGCAAAATGTGCATCATTTGGTCGGAGTAAGTTAGCATCTATAACCTGAGTTATTGCATGAGGTAGAGAATCTTCTATCCAACTCCTTAAGCTCACATCTCCAGAGAACATTTCATCATTAGGTTTTGTTCTTGAAAAAGTTTCCATGACAACTATGCCAAAGCTATACACATCAGTTCTTGTTGATACCTGTCCCTCTAGTCCATACTCTGCAATGTAAATGCCAAATCAATTCGTTTGAATTCGTAGTGGAAAAGCTAAAATTAATGAGAAAAAACAAAGGAAATACAAACAAAAACTAATAAAAAAAAGCTAGATGCTTAACCTGGTGCAATATATCCCAGTGTTGCAAGGGTCTTGGTATGCGAAATACTATTTTCTTCATCCAAAAACTTTGCAATGCCAAAATCAGTCACATGTGCAACCATGCCATTATCAAGCAATATGTTACTAGGCTTCAAATCACAGTGAACCACCGTTGTTGTATAACCATAATGGAGATATTCCAATGCAGAAGCAACATCTATCATTATGCTTATTCTTTGCATCAAATCTAAGAAATAATTGTGCGAGTATAACCACTTTTCAAGGCTCCCATTAGGCATGTAATCAAGAACCAAGGCTTTGAAGTCAAGGTTAGAGCAACTGCCAATTACTTTGGTGATGTTTCTATGGCGAAGATTGCGTAGCACTTCACATTCCGTGTCAAAACTCTTAAATGGCAAACTAAAAACTTTCACAGCCACAAGTATCCTGTCTAGCATTCCTCTATACACAGATCCAAAACTCCCCATGCCAAGTAAATTGCTCTCGTCATAGCCATTGGTTGCTTGAACAAGTTCATAATATGAAATCCATTTTGGCGCTCCCATGGGCATCAAATTAGTTGCTCTTGGAACATCATCCTTCCTTCGGTGTCTTAAAAATATTACTACGGTAGTTGTTGCAACAATTGCTGCAATCCCTGATAGAATTCCTATCACTTCAAATATTTTCTTCCTATTTGATCTATGAATAGGAGAAACACTACAGGGAGGAACAAGAAATCTTTGAGCACCACACAACTCGTCATTAAACATGAATGATTTGTGTGTGAATTTCTTAAAAGGACCATCAGAGGGAATTTCACCACTTAAGTGGTTGAAGGAAAGATTAATGTATGTGAGATATGAAAGTGTCTCCAAGGACTTTGGGATTGGACCTGATAGACGATTACTGGACAGGTCCATGAATTCCAAGCTTAATATATCACTGAGGGAGTCTGGAATAGGTCCTTCAAGTCTATTTTGAGCCAAAGAAATGTTGACTAAACTTTCCAAGCCTGCAATTGAGCTTGGAATATTTCCATAGAATTGATTTCTTGACAAATCCAAATCCACTACCGCCTTCAAATTTTGAATTTCTTGTGGTAGTGAGCAACTCAAGGAATTAGACGATAGGTCCAAATGCAATAGATCCTTAAGTTTCCACAAGCTAATAGGTATGCTAGAGTTCAATAGGTTTCCATGAATCCTAATCTCCCTTAGGGAAGTAACATTGCCTACGCATGATGGTAATGACCCCTGTATCTGATTTTGGTTTAGGTATATTCCATATAAGTTCTTCAAGTCACAAAGAACATCTGAAAGTGATCCACTTAATTGGTTGCCGCCAAAATCTAAAGCTTGAAGTTTCTGCAATTTTTTTAGGGTTGACGGAATTGTTCCAGTCAAGTAATTTCCAGTAAAACCCAAAAGTAATAAATTGCTCAAATTCCCAATTCCTTCAGGAATTTTTCCCTTAATTTTACAATCGTATCCATACAGTCTCTCCAAAGAAGTTGAAAGATTCCCAATGGACATTGGAAGAATGCCATGCAAAGGATTCTCATTGAATGATAACCCTTTTAGGTATTTGCAATTTGTCAAGTGAGTGATAAAACTCAATTCTAGCGAGGAAGGTTCAATTGTCAAATTATTTTGGAAGAGATCCAGATATTGTAGAAGTCTTAAATCACCAAGAGAATTGGGAATGGGACCACTAAATTTGTTTTCAGAAAAAGCTAAAACAGTTAATTTAGATGCATTTGAGATCGAACCTGGTATCACTCCATCAAGGTTATTTACAGCAAGTCCAAGCAATTCCAAATTAATTAATCTATAACCCATGGTTGATGGGAGATTTCCAGAAAGATTATTGTTTTGAAGTATCAAATTCTGCATCATTGAGATGTTGAATATTTGAGCTGGTATGGATCCAGTTAGGCCATTGAAACTCAAAACCAATGTTTCTAGTTTACGCAGATTGCCCAGCTCTTGTGGTATTGTGCCTGTAGAACAAAAGAAGCTTTAACAACGTCAATCCACAAAGCACACTTATTGACATGTTTTATCATCTATCTTATTGAAAGTAATCTCACCTGTCAATTTATTATTGTCAAGATATAGTACCTCAAGCATGGTTAAATTCCCAAAGTTTCTGGGTATGGATCCGGTAATTTTGTTTTCGTCCATATTTAAGAACTTCAAATTATGAAGATGACCAAACTCTTGTGGAATTACACCTACATAATTGTCATGAATCAATAAATCCGGTTTGGGAAAAGAATTGCAAAAGTCAATTAAGAAACATGCATAGACAAAATTAGATCTCGTTACTACGAAATGAAAGGTTTTATCTTTGATGACATGAGATTTGATTTTAAGCATAGTCAAATCAATAAACGGGTAAGTAGACGAATTAGTCCTCTATAATTGTTCTTAGTAGTATTAATTAGTGCTTTCATTTATTTGGTCCTAAACCCTTTACTTCCGTGACAAAGCTTTTGTTGTGAATCAACCCAAAAACATTAGCACCATTCAGATAGTTGAATGTTTGGAATTTTTAATTTTCCTTTAACACATTCTTTATTACTTTTTTATTTTTAACATCATTTTATGTCATATATCTGGCATTCTATAAACTACTACTATACTATTTATCTAAAATCACTTCTAAAAAGTATGTAATCCAAGGTGAACCAAATACTTTTGCATTCCATAAATCTAAGTAAAAATTGCCAAACCAAGGAAGCCAAAAGCATGAAATGATTGATAAACAAAGTTTTTTTTTTTCTTTTTGTTGGGGGGTCGGGAGGGGGTAAGGATTGCAATTTTAGGTTTTTGCAACCAATGTGAAGCTTTAGATTCCTCTTAATATAACAACAAAGTAGTATAGTTAAATTAATCGGAGGGACTGCTACATGCATACATGCACACAAACACACATATAATTCCCTTTGACTAAACAATCAATGACAGCAAAAACTTATTTTTGGGCAAGATAACTACTAAAAGACTAAATTACCAAAAAATAATAGTTTAAGGATTATGAACTAGGGACTAAATTAGTTATTGTAGAAAAAGCCTTAGAGAACTATTTTGACTATTTATTGTAAAGAAAATTATGTGAAGGAAAGAACATGCAATTATATTGATGACAAATCACAACTACTATTAAGCGATGAAAGCAAGTACAAGTTTGGTCACCTAATTACAGCTTATCCTCCTATATATCACTTTGGGGAAATAGCATCCAGACAAAACAACGCGGGGAGGGGAGGATAATTTCAGAAACCTCCCCTAACGTTTCCAACAATTACATTTAACTTGCCTAAACTTTTTGAAATTCACATACCTCTCGTGGTCACTTAAATTGACCGCAATGACCATATTAAAATATCAAAATTAAAACTAAAAGAAAAGACCTCTTTCCTCCTTTGCCATTCCCTTTCCTCTCTGACACAAACCACCACTAACTCCCTCTTTTCTTCCCTCTCGCCTTCCCTTCGTCCTCCCTTTAATTTCCACAATTGAATCTTTTTCTCTATCTTACTTCTTCCCTTCTTTATCAATTTCTACATCTCCAACTTTCTCAAGCACCACCAACACCTCTTCTATTTTTTCCCCATCTACAAAATACCCTTCCTCCAATCTCCTTCCCTGTTGCTGACCCACTCTCCTTCTCCCCTCCCTGTTCTCTCTCTCAGCCAACTTTCTTTCCCCACATTCGAACCCCATCTCCACTACCCTTCGAAGAGCATCACCAATGTCCAAATCTTGCTTACAGTATACTCTACTTTATGTTTATCTATTGAAGTTAAGCCTGCATTTTAGGGATTTGTTAATGGGCTTTGGGATGTTAATTGATTTGGTTTTGGTAGAGTTGGATCGCTTTTTAAAATGTTGATTTGATGGTGTTGCGTATCCTAACTAACAATTCTTTCATGGGCATTCCGATGGTTTGTGAGGATATTTGTCTATGTGTTGTTGAGTGGCAGCTAGGCTAGTCTTAAAAAGTGGTGGCCAGGGAAGAATGACCAATTTTCTTAGGAAATAGATGGCCGGATGTGTTTGTGGCACAAAATTTAAACATTATTTTTGGTTTTGTTTGTTATTTTTTGTAACAATAATTTTTTCAATTAATTTTGTGAAATTTAAAATATTTTCCATTCTCTCTTGCTATTTTCCCATTGGGAACCAGGATGAGAGATTAGCTAATTTAAATAAAAAAATGATGGTTATGGCGGTGGATGAATGGTTGTTGTTGTTGTTTTGGTGGAGGGAGGATTTTAAAAGGGTACTTTTGTCTTAAAACAACAAATTGGGTCATGTTAAAATAAGGGAGGTACGTGTAATTTTAGAAAGTTCAGGAAAGCTAGGCGTAGTTGTCAAAAACCTGAGGGAAGGTTTGTGAAATTATCCCAGAAAAAAAAAAGAAATTCAAATTCACAAAATATTCAAATTTGACACTTTTGATACCTTAAGTTTTTAAAGTATACAATTTCAAGAAAAATAATTCGCATCCCTTCTTAATTGATATTTCAGATGAAATCACTCTCAACATGTGGAGGCTAAAAATGCGAATGTAAACTTTAGCTCTGCATAATTTGCCAAGCACATGTGTGGAATACTAGTTGTGAAAATATCAGTTCTACCCAACTTCTTAGATGCTAAAAATTTTCACAAGATCTTCTATTGTTTGCAAGCTGACACAATTGTCATGCTTATTAGTGTGTCATACCCAAATTGAGAATTGAATGAAAAACTTAAAAAATTAAATTTTTTTCCTTTAAATGAGGATCTATTTGATTTTTAGAAAAAAAAAAAAAAGGTTGAGGGCTAAATTGGATCAAATAGAAAGATAAAAATCAAAAACCCAAAAAAAAAATGTGGGTAGAAACTTCATAAATTACCCATGATATTGTACCAAAACTGTAATTGTCTGGAATGCTAAATTAGGATTTTTCTAGGCTATAGTGCCTGGTATGTTCCTATTTAGCAAAATTTGAATATTGTTCTTGTGCATGAGTCTGACCTACATATGAAAACTTTTGCTATTTAATACCTGTCCGACCCACGTCAAAATGGGACATACATCAACATGTATCATCCTACCTATGTGGCTCTTGTTTAGATCATGAAATTCACAAGTGGGAGTTCATCTAAAAATACCCCGTATTAGAAGCATAATGGAGTGAGTCTTATGTTCTATAATGAAGTTTTCCCTTTTTTTTTTTGAAAAATTAAAAAGAATTATTTATAATACAAGAGTGCATGTTGGCACGCAAAACACGGAGTGGAATTTTATTTAACACATAAAAATATGTGAGAAAAAAGGAGTTATAAAATAAAGCATCTCCAACATTCATATTGATACCAGCATAAACCCATGGCATCATAGCCTTAACCTCATCTAAAATTTTTCTAGACTCTCAACTCTCTCGACTTTTCTTAATTCAATACAATTATAATGCTTCCTATAAATAAACTCTCAAAACTTAAAACATAATTGGAATTAGGAATATAATTCTAAAAGAAAATTGACAAACAATACTCAACATCTTAAATTAGTAAACTAATAAAAACTAAACTAAATCTTAACTTCCGAAACTAAATAGAAAACTCCTAATTCTCTATGAATTTGGTCTAATTATGCCAATAATGCCTCCGTTAAATTAAACTCTCTCTTACATAACGAAGAATGGAGAATATACATTTATTTCATCATGAACAACGCGATCAATTGATCTTCGTTGACTTTGTCACAATAATCTTCAATCTCTTTTCAGGGCATCAGGTTTTAATTGATTTTCATCTTCCAAATCTCTAATTAAAAAAATCCGCATTTCGATCGCTTTTTCTTCAATTCCATGACTTGTCTTTCCTTTTTTCCTTTCTACCCAATCTCCAAAGTTAACAATTTTGGACAAGATTTGTTTTTTTAATCTCTACTTAATTAGGTCCATTTTTTTTGTCTAATTTTCCTCACAAATAAATACTCCAAGACCAGCCAAGTCGTCCAATTTATTGATGTTCAAGTACTCTAATAAACACAAATCTTGCATTCCAAATTTAATAATCAACACCCTAGGATCGATGTCTAAAACTCTAATAGCACTTATTAGCACAAAAAAAGTCACATGGTAGAATTTTATTTGACACAAATAAAAATATATGGGAGAAGAGAATTTACAAAATAAAGCACCTCTGACTCTCATTCGAGCATAAACCCACTGCATCATAGTATTAACCTCATCTAAAAGTTTTCTAGACTATCAAGTTTCTCAACTCTTATCAATTCAATACAACGATAATGCTCTCTATCTCTAAACTCTCAAGACTTGAAACCTAATTGGAATTATGAATATAATTCTAATAGGAAACTGACAAAATATATTCAACATCTTAAATTAGTAACCTTATATATACTAAACTAAATCAAAACTTCCAAAACTAAATAGGAAACTGCTAATTCTTTATAAGTTTAGTTTAATTGCCAACAGTGCATAATAATTTAAGAGCTTTTGATACTGAATCTTCTTTTTTTTTTTGTGTTTTTAGTGTTTTAGTTATAAGTTAGGGATCACATATATTTTCTACAAATGAGACTGTACCTGCTACATAATATCAGAACTTGGTAGGGTGGTTGAATTCATGGCGAAGTCAACAATAGCAAAAAAAATCTGTAAATATTCTTCCTTTGTTACAAAAAAAAAAAAAAAGAAAGAAAGAAAAGTAACACTTTTTTTGAGTTCATTCATTTATCCCAAAAAATGTGAAAAACGAATAAAAAAACTACATATTTAAGCTCTTATCTACTAAGTACCATTTTACCATAATTTCTATTAATTTTTCTAACCAAATACGCTAGTATCTTCTTAATTTGAAATTCATAGAATTCAGAATTCAGTTTCACCAGCGAGTTTTGTCTAACCATTCTAATTCGCTAGATGCCCTATATTAAAAAGATTTATTGCGAATATTTAAACATTCCTAATAAACTCATAAAGTGATCAACATCATAATTGAAAAAAAAAGATAATTTATCTAATTCTGATTTGTTCTAAAATGCAATACTTGGGTTCGTACCTTTTAAATTGTTGTTGTCAAGATATAGCTGCTCAAGCAACTTCAAGTTCCCAATTTCTTTCGGGATTGGTCCACTAAAATTGTTGGAAGACAAATATAATACCTGAAGCTTTGAACACGGGGACAATATTGATGGTATTTGACCACTTAACAGGTTATCTGATAGGTCAAGCCATGTGAGCTTCTGAAGACAGCTGCAGATATTAACTGGAAGACTGCCAGATAGGCTATTACCTTGTAAAACAATCATTTCCAATGAAGAAATATTGAAGATCTCGAATGGCAAAGAACCATCAAGCATATTATAAGCAATGATTAGCTTTTTCAGATTTTGATAATTCCCAATAGCTTTTGGAATCATTCCTTCTAGAGAATTGAATGAAAGGTCCAACTTCTCCAGATTCGATAAGTTATAGATAGAAGGTGGAATAAAACCGGAAAAGCTATTATTTCGGAGAAATAAGCCATGGAGTTTCTGCAGGCCACCAAACTGCGAGGGAAGCTCCCCAGTGAGATTGTTGAAGTCGAATCTAAGTAGTGTTAATCGGCGCAAGTTGGCTAAGTCATGCGGGAGTTCTCCATGAAAATTGTTACTGCTCATGTCCAGGGAGACAAGAAATGACAAATTTCCCAATTGTGGAGGAATGGTGCCCGTCAGTCCCATGTTCGAAATATTCAATGCAGTCACTCGACAGTGACGAAAGCCGCAGGTGACCCCTATCCAATCACAAACAGAGGATGTAATAGACCAGTTATTCACCAAGATTTGATGAGGCTCGAAAGTAATTTTATCTCTCAAAGAAAGAAGGACTGATAGATCTGTTGTAACATTGGTGGTGGCCATTGCTAAGCAAGCCATCCAATAACCTAAGAGCAAAAGTCCAAGGAGAAAATAGATTTTCTTCATGGCTAATTCGAGTTCTAAGATAATAGATTGAAGACTAGGCTAGTGTGCCTAGCAATTGCTCGTTTCCGGTACATATATTAGACAGTGTAGACATGTCCCACTAGAATGCAAGGACAAATGGATCGGGCCCACAAGTTAGGATTTTTTTTATTTTTTACTATTTGGGATATGCGTAACATGTAAGTTAAATGATACAATTAAATAATAGTTTAACTTTGTTAAAATATGATATAATCATTTGTCACTAAGAAACAAAGTCGTTTTTTAATTTAAATTTAGTTTTATTGATTTAATCTCGTTCATTTATTTTTAGTCATTGAATATAGATCGTAAACTTGTACCAAATGTCACTTGCAAGTTTTCATTTCCCAGAAAAAGATGGGGAGTTTTAGCATAGGACCCCGGGGTAGGTGTAGTTATAAATTGGTCCAGTTGTTTATGATTTGTATGTTTTTAATAGAATATTGTGTACAATAATACACTAATCTACTTTTGTATGAGAATTGGGGTACGTAAAGGAGTTTTTGATTGTAATCCGTAGTACAGCATTCTTGTGTAATTATTAATAATGTTACATAACAGATACGCCGCCAGTATACAGTTGCACTATTATCAATTGTAAATATTCCAATTTCGTTGCGCGTAGACGTGGCAATTTTAGTTTAAAATATTTATCCATCGAAATTCGCTCACTTAAATAGTTTTGGGTGATAATTAAAATGCTACTGTATCTATATGGCTTACTGTGAATCCTTAGTTTAAAATGAATTATGTATCTGATCCAATTATATACAATTATAGACGTGCATACATGTACAGGTGCAAGAGCTTACAAGTGTGTGTGGTGAGGTAAGATGTGAGAAAAGCCTACCAAACACATCCATAATTGGGTTGTGTAATGATAAGTGATTTCCTAGGATAAATTGAATTGATTTCATCCATTATCTCCCATATATCTACCAGGGATTCTACACGTACTTGGCAGGCAAGACTGTGTTTTACCATGCAATTATCTTCCAGAAAATAATTATACAGATATTCACAACTTTTTATTTAAATTTTACATGGAAGTAGTATTTACGAACTACACTAATAATCAACTGTGATTATGATTTTTTATTGAAAAAGTGCGAATTTGCATAATTGTAGGAAACAATATTAATTCTTTTCGTTTAAATGATGTATGTCTAGCATGTAATCATATTATCACACTTTTTAGAGTTAAACTATAATGCTGTTTTAGAGCTTTTATGATAATATGCTAGATTTGTTAGTAACTATAAGAAATTAATTGACAAATCTGAAGTGCATAATTGAGCTTGACATAACCCGTACTCGGTCGATGGCTATTTATTAAGTCAATCAACAAAGGGCCAATTCATTCGAGTTTTGTGGGTTTGGGTTGAGTTAAAAAGAAATCTAAAATTATAAATGAAACTAGATTTGTTACTCATTTTGGATTCTGTTATTATGGAATACTATAAGAAAAATAAAACAATAGTATATTTTAGAATGTAATTTATGTGCAGGAGCGGAGCCAGGGGGGCCACCGGGCACCCCCCCCCCCCCCCCCCCCAAAAAGGCGAGTTGTAAAAAAAAAATTTTTTTGCAAGTAAAAATTTTTGTATCACTCTATTTTGCCCTCCAGAAATAACAAAAAAATCAACTATGCCTCCCAAGCCATTATGTTCATAGTTAAATTTGGACCTAATATTTCTTAACTATTTGTTACTCTAAACTCACCCCTTGTAGAACAAATTCCTGACTCCGTCACCGTTTATGTGAGAATAAAAGTCGTTAATAAATACATTAAAAAATTACTAGAAGACTTGTTTGAATAACATTTCTAAATAGTTCTGTCAAAACAAACCGATTATGCGTAAATATCAAACTACAACTCCTGTACGAAATTGACTCATTACTTCTGGTGGTTGTGTCTTTCCACCCATTTCAATATCCTCCTTCTGGAGAGTCGTTCCAGTGATAAATGTGAATACAAGGTGAGAACCCTTAGTAAATGACAATGATAAAATTATAACACTATAAATGATAAATGTAAATACAATGTGACAATCCTTGATAAATGGCACTGATAAAATTATAACACTAAAGATGTGAACCGCTACTATTTTTACTATAGTACAAATATCTGGTTTCCCTGAAATCTACATTGAAAACTAAAGGTGGACTTCAAGTATGTAGACTTTAATGGTTGTCGGAAGACATTACTATTTGGTGCATTCCAAGTCCTTGTAAGTTGTTGTAGTCTTTATCATTTTGTGGAAGAAATTGATAACGTAACATGGGGGCTAATTTTTTTCTAAAGTCTTTAGTTTTCTCTGAATTCTGCCTTGAAAATGAAATCTGGACTTTTATGTCTTTAGATTTTAATAGTTGATGGAAGTCATTACTCATTAATGCATTTCAAGTCCTTGTAAGCTAGTATACACTCCTATCATATTGTGGAAACTTTGAATACGTAATATTTGGGCAAATTTTTCCAATGCATGAATTTAAGAATGAGAGAGACCTCAAACGAAAAATTTCCACTTGCTTTAAGCGCGATAGAATAATTCTCCATAAGAAGTTTGATAAAATAAAGTTTCGAATGGACATGTTTTGACAATTCTAGCCGTCTTATCATGAACAGAACAGCAAGGATTATACGTAGTATGCACCTTAATGTCAGGATGCTTTGCAATATGGCCCGTAAGGTTATTTTTATTTTTTTTATTGACATATCAGTCCATTGACTAATAATCAAAAGTAATTGTGTCTTTTTCTTAAAAAAAAAAAGACAAATTCACCCTAAAAAGTTTGTTGCAGTAAACCTTCTAAAGCTTGAGCATGGGAACGAATAGAGAGTTGAGCGGATAACACAAAGGCCTAACAAAGTGATGAATGTAATACCTCGTCACTGTCTCACATCAGTAGGAGTACTAAATAATGTTTGATATATAACATCTTGAGTTATGAGGTATTAATAACTTGATTTAAATATTTTGAGCATGTTTTTATGCCCAAAGATTATAGGCCAGGCCAACCCACGGGTGTTACAATTTCTTCCTTGCAGAAGTACATAAATCATCGTTATTCCCATTATTTAGAATGAAATATTTACAGACGGCAACGTGCGGGAACTAACAGTGCTTTTGACTACAAGTTGATAAAAGAACTCTATAGGAAAGGATAGAATCAAAAGATATCTTTACGACATTTTGGTTTTTCTTTGCCCTCAACGTACTTCCTTAAAATGAAAAAGATATCTTTACGACATTTCGGGCCAATCCACTGCAAATCAATTGAAATTTAAAATCTAAATAAGAAGCTTAATACTTTGTTTCTTTTACCCAATCCATGATAATTAAGTTGAGAAATAAAAAATTAGTCCAAATCATAAATAAATCTAAATAAATCATTTCTAAACCAACATCACAGGAATTACAAAAAATGAAGTGTTTATGGATTAAATAGTAAAAAATGGATTATTTAATCAAAAAATTATGCTAGTTTCAAATGCATTGTCAAATAATTTTTCACTTGTAGAGAAAAATTAGTTTTTGTGTCCAAAAACTGTTGGAACTCCCTCAATTGTAAATGTTTGTCATCTCATTGTTAGACGATTTCAAGCATGTGTATTTATGTACTTATTTTTAAATTACATAGCTCCGAGCATGTAAGAGAGTACGTCCTGTTTTTCTGGATCATTAATGGAATATAAACCAATCACAGGACAAATTATCTAGTCACCGGCCAAGGACTACACAACACAACATCTCAGTTTTAAGATAGGTAGAACTATTTTCAAAACATACCAAAAACTTGGAGAATTAATTTCTGCGAGAAACACAATTAAACTCAATAAAGAGTTGATTAAGTACAAAAGCGCAATTTCTTAATGGAAATAGAGGATATGAAATCCAGCAGTAGTTAATTTTCCATTTACTACAACGTGAAACAGATTATCCTACAAAAGCGCAATTTCTTAATGGAAATAGAGGATATAAAATCCAGCAGTAGTTAATTTTCAATTTACTACAACGTGAAACAGATTATCCTCATGAATAAATAAATCAGGCAACACTCCGTAAAAATAATCAACCAAACAACCAATATAAGAATTTCGTTCAATTGGTACTCAAAGCACCACAAAAGTAATCATAGTGAAAGTTGAAGAATTTCTCAGCTATAGGAACTAAAAATTAACGTCAACTTACTAATTCATCAAAGACAAGCTTGAAATTAATAACATAATAATTATAAAATATTCATGCTACCAAAAAGAAATAATAGCTCGCAGCTTGAGCTTCTGTTTAATATACAGAGTTTCAACTAATTTGAAATAAACTAAAATAAGGAATAAATTCGTTGTAGTGCGACTAACTAAGCATATGCACGTACAAGATATTTTTATAAATGGTACTGATTGAATACCCAAATAATGACAACCTTCAAATATATATCACACGTATATGATTAATATCGTGCCAATTTTTGAAAAATACTAGGACGCTTTAATGTTCAAGCGACGCGAAACTTCACGCTAGAATTTGCATTTCGAAGCACATGTACATCGTGTGAAGAACCTTCCCTAATCAGGCAATACACATATAAATTGTAAAGAAGAAAGAATATAGGAAAATATTTTCCATATTCTTCTATTTACAAATGATCAGTGGCCGCTTTATAGGCCAATACAAGAAAATGATACAATGAACCTGGACAAGTTTTAATTTTGAATATAATCTTATTCTAATCTCATATGTTATCTTAAATCTTATCACTTATCCTAATCTATCCTAATCTATGATTTGAATAAAATATTTACAAATCATCTTAACACTCTCCCTTAAGTTGGTGCATATGTGTCCCAAATGTCCAACTTGCCAAGTGAGTTATAGAAAATTTTAGTCGATATAGCTTTTGTAAGTATATCAGCCAGCTGATCTTCTTACTTGATGAACAAAAACCGTATCCCCTTATCTTCAAGATTTTATTTTACAAAATTTTGATCCACTTCAATATGTTTGCTGCCACCATGTTGCGGACTAGATTATGACTGATATCGATAGTTGCTTTATAGGCCAATACAAGAAAATGATACAATGAACCTGGACAAGTTTTAATTTTGAATATAATCTTATTCTAATCTCATATGTTATCTTAAATCTTATCACTTATCCTAATCTATCCTAATCTATGATTTGGATAAAATATTTACAACTCATCTTAACACTCTCCCTTAAGTTGGTGCATATGTGTCCCAAATGTCCAACTTGCCAAGTGAGTTATAGAAAATTTTAGTCGATATAGCTTTTGTAAGTATATCAGCCAGCTGATCTTCTTACTTGATGAACAAAAACCGTATCCCCTTATCTTCAAGATTTTATTTTATAAAATTTTGATCCACTTCAATATGTTTGCTACCACCATGTTGCGGACTAGATTATGACTGATATCGATAATTGCTTTATTATCACAGAACAAATTCATTTCTGAATTAGGTGCGAAGCAGATATCGGTCATCAACCTCTTAAGCCATAAAAGTTTGCACATATCTTTAGCCATTCCTCTGAACTCGGCCTTTGCATTAGACAATGCCATTGCCTCTTGTCACTTACTGCTATAAGTAACTAGATTACCGTCGACAAAGGTGAAGTAGTCGAATGTCAAGTTCCGATCAGTAGCATCTCATGCTCAATAGGCATCAGTATAGCCATCAATAGTTAGATGGTTGTTCTTAAAAAATAGGAAACCTTTCCAAGGAGAACCCTTTAAATATCGAAAAATCCGCATTAGAGCCTCCATATGCCGATTATTAGGAGAATGCATGAATAGACTAACTACACTGACAGCATAGGCAATATTGGGACAAGTGTGAGACAGATATATTAGCTTACCAACTAACCTCTAACCCCACGTTTGGTACACAGGAATGGCTTGGAATAGAAAGCCATTCCACCCGGAATATCTTTCCACCCAGAATGGGTTGGAAAATATTTTTCCATTCCAGTGTTTGGCTACTACAGTCAGAATGGAATGTGTGTTTCCTTTCCAATGTTTGGTATAATCATATTGAGATGTCAGAATGGAATAAAATATTTGTTGATTTGACAAAAGTGCCCTTAATTCTTTATAATGTGTGTGTGCCTATATATATATATATTTTGTATGTGTGCTATTGTGTATATAAAAAAATCGTAACATTTTTAATTTAACAATAATGATTTACTTATTATAAATCATTCAATTGAATTAATTATTTAATTTTTATAATATAAATAAATATGTTTTTTGCATTTTTTAGTAGTTTAACTAGCAATGTATGAAAATTTGTAATAAGAAAACAAACATATTCTCTATTTATGTGTTTTCATTTGTACATTATCGATAGGTAGTTTTTGCATTTCAATTCGACGAAGTAGTTTTGAGATGATAAATGAAAATATTAATCTTTTCATTGAGTTTTCTTTTGTATTTTATTTATGAAGTTGGATACTAATAAAATGTTGGCCACCCTAAATGGCTTCAAGTAAGCCATTGTTTTTCATTTAATTATGACATTCTAAAATTACCATAGTTGATTGTTAAAGTGATTGGGTATAATTTGCAAATTGGAATATATTATCAAAATTGAAAATTTTACTTTGTCTATATTTATTACAATTCCGGTTGGTCTTGAAAATTTTACTTTGGGAATTAGAATGCAATAATTCTTAGGCGTCCTTATGATGACTACAAAAATCATGAAACTAATTTATTTTGCTATTTAAAATATCAAATTAAATATCAAAAGGCCTTTGTTTATGAATAAAAATCAAGAATTATTACCAATAAAATTCACAAATAGTCATAAACTTGACAAGACAGCTAATAAAAACGAAAACTAAATCATAGTACTCGGAGTTAAGAAATTATTGCTTTCACCCAATCAGCTTTCTCATCATCACTAATCGTGAAAAAGATTTGAGTCAAATCACGATCACGACCAATGGCTATAGTTGCTTTGTGCCTGTCTAACTTGCTCAAATTTTGTAACTTCATCAATTCACTGTTAAGCATGCGCTTTTGCTCATTGATATTTGCATCCTCAATTGCCAAACTAAGTCGCTCGCTACTTGCTTCCATCTTGGAACTGATCATTGCTGCAGAATCTTTGATGACTTCACAAATGGTGTCCTCTACAGTTTCACTTGTCGTCTTTCTCTTCTTCTTTGAATTAGTTTCATTTGTGCTTTCAACTCTACCAGATTGCATGAATTCCATAAAAGCATCAAGGCCACTTCCAAAATCATCAGCACTAGTATTCTTTGTTTGAGTTTCACATTCCTCCATAATTAATTCTTCAATAACATCAGCTGGAGTTTCAGCGTCTTTTCCTAGTAGGCACGATCTTTTCCAAATACTATGCATAGCTCTTTATAATAAGGAAATGGTTTTCCTTTGAATTTTTGTGCATCCTTGTGGCTCTGTAACAAAAAATTAATATATACAATTAGACTAAAATTTTAAGTATCATATCTAAAAATTTAACCAAAAACACTAGGACTTAAAGTTTGATATCATACCTTCAGATATTCTTCCCACACTTCAGTTTCTGCAACAACACACTTTTTTTTCACTATCATAGCCAAATCCACTAGTGTTTAGACCACATAACATGTCATGAACAATATTAAAATGCTTTTTTAAAGTCTTCATCCTCGAAGCAATATGTGGTTCAGCTCTCAGTCCTGAGTTTGGCAAACTAACAGAGAGTTTCTTCTCAACAGCAGTATAGTGGCCGGGTTTAAATCCATTATCAGCATTATATTTTCCAGTATTTGCCAATTCAAGAAGAGCATCAATTAATTTCTTATCTTCTTCTTCGGACCAAAATCTTTTGTCTGCACCTGGTCCTGATTTCTTAATACTTTTCTCCATTCTAATAGAGACAACAAAATAATATAAAATTACTTTTAATCACTTGTAAAAATATTATAGTAAAAGTTAACAATTGTAGCAGCAATATACAAATTTAATAAACATGAAAAACAAAAACCTAATAATTTTTGGCAAAACAAAATCTTAATTATGACAAATAGATAAATAAAGGGATCTAATTTGAATAATCAACACAACAAACAAGAAATTGTAAATTTACATATAACTGGATTTTTTGGACAAATATTTAACAAAGAAAAATAATAAACTACGCAACCTAAAACAGGTATTGCTAACATCTTCTTTGTTGACTCTGTTTCCATGTATTAAACATAGAAACAGATAAATTGTCTCTCGAAATACTCCATTCATCTGAAGTTTCAATTGTATTCACTAAATCTTCAGTTGACTCTATTTCAGCTTCTTCTTCTAAATTTAAATTTGTCTCAGCTGGATCTATTGGCATCTCTCTCCTAATAAAATTGTGCAATAAGCAACATGCCATGATGATACGAATTTGTGTCTTAATTGGATAAAAAGCAGGGCTTTTTAGAATAAACCAACGTTGCTTAAGCAATCCAAAACAACGTTCTATGACATTCCTAGCAGAAGAATGCTTCATGTTGAAAAATTCTTGAGGTGTAGTAGGTTGGCAACCAGTTCTCCATTCATTTAAATGATATCGTTGTCTTCTATAAGGTGCCAAAAACCTTCACAATTTGTAAATCCAGCATCTACCAAATAATATTGACCTACAAGATAACTCGAATAAACTATTCAAATTTTGGTCAAGTCTGATTTAATTAAAAAATAAATAATCTTATCATCTACCTACCCCGTGGTACTTGTAACCCATTTCTTCTACTTGATTGCATTCCGAAGAATTCTCCCATCAGCAGCTGATCCTTCCCAACCAGGCAAGTACATATGTAAATTGCATGTCTTGTGAACATGCAGCCAAGACATTTGTAGTAATCTCGCCTTTTCGATTTCTATATCTAGACTTATCTTCTCTACGCACCCTAACTTTAATGTGGGTTCCATCCAATGCTCCTAAACAATTCTACAGGACAACAAAAAATTATTAATTGTATACCCATTAGTTGAAAATGAATATTAGTTTAAGATTTACATTAGTTTTACCTTGAACCATTTCCATTTTTGATCGGTTGAGTTTTCTGGAACAGGCTCTGGTCGTTTAAGTAGTTCTCTTTCTAACCGTATCACGGCACCTAGTACATTATTGAAATGTCTACTAGTTGTTTCCATAGAGCGATGGAAAAGATTCTTAACCACCCTGAAACTTCAAATGATGAGCTAAGATATGCAAAAATATAGCCACTTGTTCATCGACTAACATATTTTTTGTATCTTGCAACCCACCTAAAGTTGTGAGCATTCTACATAACTTAACAAATGCTTGTCTATTCATTCTAAATTGTTCAATACAAATTATGTCACTAGCTAATAGACATATATATATATATATATATTGTCGTTTTTATAAAAATTTAAAATGTAACCTCTAGAAAGAGTTTCATTCTTTAACTTATAATCATTTGTAACCACCAACTCACTGCACACTCCATATCCTATCCATAGTACCATCAAAGCAGTAACTTTCCTTTGTCTTATCATCATCTTTTTTTGCAAATTCAAACGAGCCATAACTGTATAAATAATTAAAAAAATAAATACTATAACCTAGCCTAGCCTTAATTTATAAAACAATTCATATAAACAATTCCAAAAACATATAAGTAAACAAATTATATTTAAAAAGAAGACAAAACAAAATAAAAAAGGAACAAAAAGCATGAAATTTGACTTCTATTGAGCAAATACAGTCCCAAGACATAACTTATAGTGTGTATTTCTGCTAATGTGACAGATTTACAACCTCTGAACCATTTAGAAAATCAAATATAAAAATTAATTAGGAAAAACTAACAAACTTAAGGCTAAAGGCCAACTAAATTAATGTAGACTTCCAAAATGGAATGTCCATCCTAAGAAATAAATAAAGATTATGCAGCAAAAACATATCTTTTCCACTACAATTCCTTAAACGGGTGTGTTTAAAATCTAAGCACCAATTAGATTTGTAGGATGTTGGACAAAAAATTTCATGACTAGAGGAGAATAAGCAATGTAACTAATACAGATATTGCAAATGATAGGAGAATGGGATTAAAAATCCAATTGTTCAAATAGAATAAAGCTTGCAATATGTAGCAAACAAAGTCCTTGACACAATTTCATACCAAAAAAATTAGCTAAAGGAATAAAAAAAACACACAGCCATTAACAACACTAAATGACATATCCAGTCTCATCATCTCATGTATCTACAAAAAGATGATGATTAGAGTACTAAACAAGTGCCTGTCCGGGTTTGGCACTTTGCTGCATATTTTCCAAAGGAAAAAAAAAAAGTTACTGAAAAAGTAATCCGAAAAAATTCAAAACAAAAATTCAAAACTTGCCAGCCTTACTAATAGATTTATAATAATAACTCTTGCTTTGAAGCCAAAGGCAATTATTGAAAGCTTAAAATGTTTAAAAAAGCTGTTGAAGTGTTCAAATATTAAAATGGAACGTGAAATTGTTAACTCAAATATAATTAGAATGTAGTCGAGTATGGTTCAAGGAGGCCTCCCATAAGTGAAGCACCGAAAGTTGAGTGAAAGAAGCTCCACAGTTTAACTCAATCCAAATTGCACATAAATCAACTAAACTAGCAAAAAAAAAATGCTTGACATATAAGAACAAATGCCTCTGAATTGAAAAATATGAACAGGCTCATTTCAAATTACCAATTCAATCATTTATCCTGACATGTTGGACAATAAATACGGTACTTCAAATGCTAAATCATTCAAAACCAGCATTCAGTGGCATCAAAAGAATTCCACTGGAAGATACACACATCAAAACAGATGAGCTCCTAAATGACAAGTAATCAGAAAAAATTATGTTGGTCTTTTTGTTTCTTTCTAAGCGCTACTTTTCCATTGTTGCATAATTTCTGATTCATCTCACATAAGAAACCTTTCACTGAGAAGGATTCACATTAGACACCTGAATAACCCCAGTCCAACTGCCCCATAACAAAACCAACAAAATGGAACCTTTACTTTAGTGTATACACCCTTTGCTTGAATTTAGGCCCTTAAGGAGTGAGCGTCAAAATTAATTGTACATTAATGCCAAGAAATTAATATTTCTATTCTTTATTTAGAAGAAACCAAATTCTGTTATAAGCAAGTGCAAAACACATACAGCTCCGTCAATGGCTCAATGGCAAAGCATTTCATATTCAAAGATGCTGCTCAATGTGTAACTTTACATGGCAACAAATCAAGGCACAATCTAGGAACACAAAACTAACTTTAAACACGTGGCAAGCTATGTCTCACAATCTAGGAACAGAAAAGTAACTTGAACTAAATTATGAAATTTTGAAATCTATTAAGCAAAGACTCAAATTCTTTTCCCTCAAATAGCAGAAATATTAAAAGAAAAACCAAAAAATATCAAATGAATACATCATAAATACTAAAAATTGTTTAAAAACAAAAAATTTCAGAATTATGTTTGATGAAAAGCTAAGATAAAGCATCGACTTGCTCATCACTTCTCCATCCAAACCCACCAACGATCATGAGTTAGATCACTCATTAAAGCAACTAGCTACATGCTCCAATGTTCAAACCATTTAGTTGACTAAGAGGTGTGCATGTTTAATTTTTGTTACAGAAACAGTAAAAGCCATAGCACATGTTTCATACGGCCACCGCCTAACCAACAAAACCAAATTTTTTTTTGTATATTGAAAAATCACTAAGTACAAAATTATTTTAAAGTAAGGCACATGTGATCGTGAGGGATTGTGCTTACTAAGTATTATATGCACGAATTTAATATTACAAAGTAAAATATTGCTGCCATATCCTCCCTCCCCCTTCCGCCCTTTGCCCAACCAAAAAAAAGAAGAAAGAAATAGAAAAGGTAATAGTGTTGCAGATTATTTAAAAAAAAAACTGCATCTAATTGTTACATAAATTATGATATAATGCTTAAGAACAATATACACAAAATTAAAGGCCAAAAACGCAGAAGTGAAAAAAAAAAAGAAGAACAGAACAACATCCCGAAGAGAAGTCCATCTGACAAAGGCCGAATCATAATACATAAAAAGCAGACAAGTATTTTTAGATCAACAATCAACACATGTAAGTAATTTAAAATATCAAAATCGTTAAGAAAACATCATTGATTTTGTCAAAATTGAATCAAGAAAATAAAATTTTGAATCAATAATAACGTACCAAATAGGTTGAGATTGTTGAGTGCTTGCAAAATCCTCTATGTCTACTGGTGAAGAGGAATTTGGAAGTAGTAGAGAGAATAGAGAGGGAGAGGAATAGAGACAGCGATTAGTTCAGAAAGGAGGGGATGAGGGTAAACTTGCCATCGTTTAATATTTTTGTTTCCAGGATAGAGTGGGAAAGGCTTTCCTTAGGTTTTTGTGAGGAATGGCAGTTTCCAGGAGAAAGGTGGAATAAGCATTCCTGAGGGAAAGGGCTTTCCAACTTCAAAGGCCCATACCAAACATGAGAATGGAATGAAAGAGTTGGAAAGCCCTTTCCATTCAAGGTGATTCCTACGTACCAAACGTGAGGTAATATCTTTCTTTATTAGTCAACTTTTGATCCAAATATTCCCCAAGACTGTGGTTCTAAATAATCGATGTAGAAGTCGGCTTACAATCTAGTTTCCATTTTTAGCCAAGAGATCAATTACATACTTTCGTTGAGATAGAAATATGTCTTGTGTCGATCTTGCTACTGCGATCCCCACAAAATATTTTAGACTTTCCAAGTTCTTCATCTCAAACTCTACTGCTAATCGATCTTGTAGTTTGGAAATCTCCTCTTCATCATCTCTTATGATAATATGCCATTAAGAGAGATTATCAGAGCTGCCAGCTTTCCATGCCAATGCTTCACCAAAAAAATATGGTATGCATTACTTTGTCAATAAGCATATTTCTCCATGGCCAAAGTAAATTAGCCGAACCAAGTACACGGAATTCATAAAGAGCCTTTTGTAGCCTGCATATGGTGTTCCTATTTGGGGTAGTATATCCTAGTAGAATGTCCATGTACACCTCCGCCTCAATATCACTATGTAAGAAGGCATTTTTTACATCGAACTGATGTAATGGCCAATCTAGATTAGCTGCAAGAGACAAAAGGACTAACTATATCCAATTTTGCCACCAGTGAGAAAGTCTTTTGATAATCGATGTCGTGTGTCTGTGTATATCCCTTTGCCGCAAATCATGCCTTATCTCCATCAATTGATCCATCGGTCTTGTACTTGATTGCGAAAACCCATTTGCATCTTATTGTCTTCTTTCCTTTCGGTAGTGAGACTAAAGCCCATGTGCCATTAATCTACAATGACGACATTTCATCCTCGATGGCTTGGCTCCACTTTGGATTCTTACATGCATCTTGCCCTCCATTTGGAATCTCTGCAGGTAATATATTATGCGCAAAAGTCTCCAAGGATTCAAACAGCCTATGAGTAGGCAAAGAATTGGCAATAGGATATTTAGACTTTTTCTAGTTGCGTTTGGAGAGTACTGACTTGGTGGTTTCCCGTGATTATTCCTATCAAGTAGCACATATCCAGTTGATGAATTCAAATAAGTAATCGGTGAAGAAATGATAGAAATACTTACCTCAGGATTATTCTCAGGAGATGATCAATTATGTACTAAGGAATGAAAGGTTATATTAGCAATATCAGCTATTTTATCAACTTCTTCAATCAACATCTCAACAACAACTCTTTGAAGGCCATCACAAGCTTCATCAAACTTGGGAGTCTTTCCATCCTTAGTCATGGTTAAATCAACGTCATCACACAGATCGTCATTGGCTGTTGGTTGATCTATATCGGCACTTAGATGGTTATCATATGGATGAATCATTGGCTGGTGTAGCTTTATGATTTCGATGTAAGACTTTTATCATTCGTGCAGTTAAGTTTTTAAAATAGAGGCTGCATCACTTTATTGCACCATTTCAAGTGATTCTGCCATGATTCTTGATCTAGAGTTCTATCAGAGATTCGATGATCCCTACTCTGATACCATGTAAAGAAGAAAGTGTAATTCTAATTTTGATGATAACAAACCAAATTGCTACTAATTATCATGGTCTAGAAATGTGTGTAGCATTCAACAAGTTTATTTCCAGATGAAAGATAGGATCAAAAAGGAGAATGGATCGCCACCTATTTGGACACCACTTTCAATGCTTTGGCCATCCGTACAGCCTTCTGACAGCACTTTGATTGTGCTTCAATCGTCCAAAAGACTTCTAGAATAGCAAAATGATCGGAATCCTTCAGACGCTTGTTCAGACACCTATTAGGCCGTCGGAACCATCTCCAAAACCATTAGAAACGTTTGGACAGTACTTTAGACTCAAAGTTGGCTGTCCGAAGTTAACACAAAAAATCAAAAGCGTTTAGGCAACTGTTTGGATGAGGGTCACTTTCTTTGGCTGTCTGAAATGATCGAAATCAGCTCAGTATCAAGCTTTTGGATGATGGTTCGGCCAATACTCTTGGTGTTAGGTCGGCCGAACACCCCAATGACTAGTTTTTCCTGCATTTAATGCTTGATTGTTGGAGGGTTGTTGAAGGCAATATTTGAAGAACTATATAAGCAATAAAATTCAAATTTATTGCTAACTATTGTATTGAGAATTATTGAGCATCGATTAACATTTCTTGAGCTAGAAAAATCAATCCTTTTTGTTTTGTGTTGTAAGCAAAAGTGAGAATCCTCAATCGTAAAAGTGATCAATTTAATTGTATATTAGAGAGGTTTACTTAGATAAGTTTTAAAATCTCTTAGCTCAACTAGTGAATGTCTAAAGTGAGTAAGTGATGAGCCAATCTTCTACACGGTGGTTTTGAGTCACCTACAAGTGAAGGGATTCAAGTGTATTAAAGCTTCAAGTTCGGTGAGACTTGAATTCTTTTGGTTTAATCAATCTATATCCTTCTTTATTTAAATTTTGTCTTTATTGTTATTGGGTTATCATCTATTGCATTAATTTCTTGTTTATTCACATAGATAACTTGGTAAATTTATTTTTGAAAAATTTGCTTAAACCAAGTTAAGTTTTTAGAGAAACCTAATTCAACCCCCTCTTAGGCTGCTTTGGGACCTATAGAAGAATAGGGAAAAATATTTTTCGTATTCTTCTATTAACAAATGATACAATAGCCTATTTACAATACAAGGAAAAGATACGATGAACCTGGACAAGTTTCAAATTTGAATATAATCTTATACTAATCTCATCTTTTATCCTAATCTTATCACTTATCCTAATCTATCCTAATCTATGATTTGAATAAAATATTTACAACTCATCTTAACATAAATTGCATATCTTGTGCACAAACACCTAATACATTGGTTGCAAAGTTTGATTTTCTGATTTGATACCTGGACTTGTGCTCAACAGAAAGTGTCACGCTAACTAGCGTCCCATCTAATGAACTAAGGCAATTGTATTTAACATCATCAAAACAAATAAAAGTAGTTTAAATAATTATTTAAATATAACTTTCTTGAAAAAAATTAAACATTTCCATAGAAATACTTTGTGCTTCGAAACATTTCTAACGGTTATCCGTGCAATAATCAGGAATGGATTCAGGTATTTTAAGTAACATAGATGTTGCTTCAAAACTAATAGAAGGCATTGATTAAAGTGACGACTCATAGTTTCGCCGCCCGTCAAAAACTTATGTGCAACTGTTCTATTTTTTTATGGTGACTCAATATATAAACGAACATTGCAACAATTTCTTATAATGACATATTTCTAGCATCTTTTAGCTTTTAGCCCACCAATATCTTTAAACATTTCACATAATGTGGAGAAAGTGCATTCTATCCATGCGAAATTGACTAATACAACACTACTATCACTAACAAGCCTAAATAAATATTGCATTCTCACAATCCTCTTATCTTCTTTACTTAGCACACGCTGCTTTCTACATTTAAAACACATTTTCATAATATATTGCCAATTCATGAATAGTGTAATTAACACAATATAACCATCGCACATAAGATGCTATTGATCTAACGGGGCGTTCGTCTTCTATTCGCAATGGGAAAACGTACAATTTCTGTGTAAATAATATGACAAAATAAAATTTAATAATTGCATTATAGTCAAAGATAGAACAAAGATGTTTTCTATAATCTTCATCTTTGTAACCGAATCTATATAGTTTGTCAAGACTTGATTGATTTCAAATTGAATTTTTATAAGCAAATCTAATAGTGTAACTTTCTCTGTAATGCAGGAAGGAAAACTGCTGCGTATAATAGTGTCATATATGACTTATCAATCTCACTCTTTCATAAACTCATATTTCGTTTATCTGGAAGTCAAAGTATCCAACCATCATAATAACAATTAACATTATTTCAGGACATCCATAGCAACAAAGATGTATGATCCAGCAATCAAGCATGCGTTGCTAACGGAAGGATGACATTTTAATAATACTAAAAAGAAAAACCAGCCATTAAAATAGACAAGTATTATTTATAAATAAGGCTGCGAATTATCTAGAACACAACCAGTTTTGAACATCAATCACCCTTAAAGTTTAAGCAAGTTCATTTAATCATCCGCCCAATTTTTTCGATTTGAACAAAAATTTTGGAACATTATTTCCCAAACAATTTTATGCATTTAGTGGAGCCTAGATTCGAATGTACACTACACATATCCTCAAATTAAAAGCCCGAAGGGGTCATATAATTTTGTTATATAAGGCAGGTAACGTAAACAATGTGGTCTTCTATGATGCAAAATTTTTGAAAAATTATATGTAAAAATACCTGAAAGCTTTATGGAGATGGCAAAGAGTTTTTAAGCCTGCAAAACTTTAAAAAAAAAAAATCAGTCTACTTAACTTTGAGATTTGATAAATAATTTGCAAATTTCAGATACAAGATATGAAAATAAAGAAGAGTAGTTGCCAAGTGAAAGAAAAATCAGTACCATCATCGATAGGTGAATCCACCGGAGTTGTGTATCAGAAAGAGGACACCGATGAACTCACTGGAATTGCTAATTTGTTAAATGATTTGGAACAAAAGCAAGAGATATGAATAAATTACAAGACATACCGGGAAGAAATAGCATGTAAAAGAGAATTCATCACATATGTCATGACCCATCAGAGATGGTTGATCTGAAGGATGATGCTAATAGGGAAGAGAGAAGGGAGTTCTCTGGGCGAAGAAAGAACATAGAAGAAAGAAGAAAAACTAGATTGATTGAAGAAGAGAAAGAAAATGGGGAAGAAAGAGAAGAGGAAAATTGGAGCAAATAGCACCTACTACCATTTGATTTTGTAAGAGTAATTATTTTTTTACCGGAGCAGTATTAGCTTAATTGACAATCTTGTCCTTTAGTGGTCAATATTACTGATAAATTATTCCTCCCCAAACCAAAATTGGTGATAAAAAAATTTGTTTTCTTTCAAGTCACAAACTCTCAACTGCTTCTCAATTCTTAGTAGATTTATTTCTTTCATCTCTTTCAGTTTGATTCCATGATAGTAATAAAGTAATAAATTTCGAAATTCCATCCATTTGAGATGAAAATGATTGTTTTCATGGCACCAAAAAAGTAACCTAAGCATATTCAACATGTACCAATCAATTTAAACAATTTCATAATGAAAACAAAACTAAATTTAAAAGTTCACTAATTTGCACTGAATTTAGTTATGTTCTATGTAGCCCTAAATTTAACATAACACAACCACCATTAAAATTACGAACAAGAAGCATCAAAATATTCACAAATTGAGACAGCCATGATACTTGTATGCGATATGGAAAGGGAACTTTGATGATTGGGAATGACTGGTGTTTGAAGAGAGATATCATGGAGTAGGGAAAAAATCATAAAGAGGTTGTGACTTGCAAGCAGTTTGCGAATACGTTGGAGAGAAGGATTCTTAGTGGTTGGGGAATTGTGAAGGAGCCCGGGAAAGAAAAATGCGAGAAGCGGAGACAGGAGCTATCACGCCTCGATTTTCCCATCGTATGCTAAAGGGATGTGTGGCTTAGGGTTCGTTTGATTCAACTAAAATTATTTTTCGTAAAATGTTTTTCGTAATTTTGGTTGTTTGGTTGCAATTTAGTTGGGGAAAATATTTTCTGCTACAAAACATTTTACAACAATGGGTGTAAAACGACTTCTGTTAGAAAGAATCGAAAGTTATTTTCCTGATTTACTCATGATGTCTGTGTCCCCCAAAGCATAAAAGAAGGTGATTTGGGATCGTCATCTTATCTCCTACCCACCATAATTACATTCCACTCCCTTTGTTTCTTTTGATGAATTTACACCTATTACACACAGTTTACACCTATTACACAAAATAGGAACAAGAGATCAATAAGAGGAGGAAGAAAGGAGATTGTGGACCGAAGATTATTCTTCTTATTATCTTTATCTCCTCCCATGCTGCTAAGGGGCTGCTTGACCAAGACTAGTATTGTATTGCTGGTGTTTTTAGGAAAGAAGGGAGGAGGAGGAAGAAGAAGAAAGAGAAGAGAGAGAAAGAACCGGTGGGAGGGGGAGCAGGAGCACTGGCTGGGGTGGGTAGAGGAAGGGGTGAGGAGTTTTTAGACATGAAGGATAATTTGATGGAAAATTCTGTTCAAATAATTAATTGACCAAACACCATAAAATAATTGGAAAAATGAATATTTTCTTAGAAAGTGTTTTTCATAGAAAATATTTTCTCTAGGAAAATGAATTACATTGCACCAAACAGACCCTTAATATGACTTCTCCAGTAGAATAAAAAGGATGAAAATAAAGGGAACATCTAAAATAGTATTTTTAAAAATTGAAAAGAGAAGTCATCACCCGATATGCATGGATGTATTATGGCACCCATGAGTTATGAAGGTTCTTTAAAAAGAGAAGATTTTTATTCAAAAAAACAACTATAAAAAGAATACTAGTTGACACTAAATATAATTGAAGCAACCCTTCACCATGTGTGCGAAAATCTACATTTTTAAGGGTAAAAGGTGTAATAAGAAAATTTAAAGCTTAAATAACATAAAATCATAAGCTAAATCATTGATGGCCTAATAGAACAAAAAAAGGGTCCGGAAGCCCTATTTGGGGAAGAGGAAGCTAATGTCAACCTAATTCCAACCAGGGCATCCCTTCGCATTTAGCCAAAACTAGTTGCAAGAAGTAATTTATGTTTTCTAAACTCACGCTTGGTACATAGGAATTGATTGGAATAGAAATGCTTTTCTAACTTATCCATTCAATTCTCATATTTAGTATAATATTTTTAAGTTAGAAAATCCTTTCTCACTGGAATGCACATCCCAACTATTTTCTAGAAATTTATTCCTAAAAAAAATCTAGGGAAAACTCTTTCCAACTTATCTTTGAAAGGCCAAAATAATAGGAATCAATTTGATCCTCATATAATTTCTACCCATTCTTTCCAATTTAGGATATATTTTCTATTTTTTATTTTTAAAATTTAAAAAAAAAAGTCCAGTTATTTATAACATTATTGAATAATATTTTTAAATCACAAGTAATTCAATATATATTCAATTTTTGCCTTTTCGCTATAAAAAATGTTTAGGATACTACTTTTAAATTTTATGCAAATGTGTAAATTAGGCTTGTTATAAATTAATGTAAATAAATAAACAGAGAATATGAATGTCTAGCCTCATTACTAATTGTTTGCCTACTTAATTATATTGCCAATACAACAATAACAACAATCTAAGGTTTTATCCCACTAAGTGTGGTCGGCTATATGAATCATATGCTGCCATTGTGCTTGATCAAGACACATGTTCTCAGTGAGGTTTAAATAGAATATGTCCTTTTTAACCTGTTCATTCCAAGTCCTTTTAGGTCTTCCCCTTCCCCTTTTAATTCGAGTCAATACTTCTCTATTTTATACACTCCAAACCAGGGCATCTAGAGGTCATCTATGTACATGTCCAAACCATCTTAATCGTTGTTCTCTCATCTTCTCATTTATTGTTGCTACCCCTAATTTCCTTCTAATGCATTCATTACTTATCCTATGTAGTCTAGTGTGCCCAAACATCCATCCCTACATTCTAATTTATGCTGCACTCATTTTTTTGTTCATGTTCACACTTAGTCACCCAACACTCTGATCCATAAAGCAATGCTGGTCTTATAGCCATCTTATAAAATTTTCATTTCAATTTTAGTGGAACTTTATGATCACAAAGTATGGACGATGCACTTCTCCATTTGTTCCAACCGGCTTGAATCCTATGTGTAACATCTTGATCTATTCCCCCATTCTCTTCAAGAATACAGCCTAAATACTTAAAACTTTAGATGCTTTTAGTTCATGCTCCCCAATTTCCAGAATTACCCTATTTCTACTTCTATGATCACTAAAGTGGCACTCCATATATTCTGTTTTGGCCCTAATTAATGTGAAACCTTTTGATTCTAATGGCTCCTTCCAATCTTCTGGCTTGACATTGACTCCCTCTCTCGTCTCATCAATTAAAACAATATCATTTGCAAACAACATACATTCTGGAATGGCTTTCTATAAATGTTTAGTGATCTCATCAATTATTGAGGCAAAAAGATATGGGCTCAAAACTGATCCTTGGTATAGACCTATAGTATTTGGAAATTCATATGAAGTTCGTACTAGTGTTCTAACATATGTTGTTACATCTTGATACATATCCTATATAACTCCTATATAAGGTACTTTTACCCCTCTCATTTCTAGTACTCATCACATTATATTACGATTAACTCTATCATTTGCTTTTTCAACATCAATAAATACCATATGTAAATCTTGCTTTCTCTCCCTATACTCACACAAGCTTTTTATTAAATGTATAGCTTCCATTGTGGACCTCCCCAGCATAAAACCAAATTGATTATCTAATACCTTAGTCTCTTTTCTCAACCTTGTTTCTATTATTCTTTCCCAAAATTTCATAGTATGGCTCATTAATTTAATACCCTTGTAATTAGCACAGCTTTGTATATCTCCTTTATTCTTAGCTATGAACACACTTTTTCTCCATTGATTAGGCATTTTCTTAGTCTTCATAATTACGTTAAATAAATTTGTAAGCCATGTACTAGCAACTTTTCTCAAACACTTCCATACCTCAACTGGAATATCATCAGGGCCAACTACTTAACCATTTTTCATTTGTCTCAAAGCTTTTTCTATCTCGAATTGTTGGATTTTACATTAATATGTATAATTTCTATTTTGTTCATATTGGTCTAACTCACCCAGTGTGACTTAATTACTATTGATTTCATTAAATAGGTTATAGAAGTATCTCTTTCACTGATCTTTTATTTCTTTATTATTCACTAAAACATTTGTACTTTCATTCTTTATACATTTAATTTGTGTTAAGATTATTAAATTTTAAAATTAATTAAAGAGTACAATTAATTTAATTTTTAAAAGAATATCTATAGTTTTAAAATAAAAAACCCTAAAGTTTCTTGTAGGCATAAAAATAATGCATAATACAAACAAACAAAATAAAATGTATTATATTCTATTACAAAGAATTTAGGGCAATTAAGTAAAATTAATACAGATTTTATTCCATTATGAAATCTAACTATGATTTAAACATTGGAAAAGGAATGGGATTTTATTCTGACTTGAGTTAGCAAACAGTGAAATGAAAAATTTTCTCGTCACCATTTTGGGTGAAAACAAAGATGTTTCCATTTTGGGCCATTCCAATGTAACAAATGTGAGGTAAAAGTAAATCTCAAAGTTATCAAATCAAGCACGTAGCTAATAGTGCAAGTGTGCATTAATTGCAAACTAATAAAAGACCTACAAAAGTGCTCGTGATACTAACAACATGCAAATAATCACGTAAAGTATGGAGTAATCTAAAATTATGTGAATCCAAATGCTATGTGTGTGCAAATGAAAAAGACATGATAAATAAACTGTAAACATTTTAGGAAAAATATGTAAATGGTATAATATATCAAGCTAGAAATGGATTAAGAATAAAGTCTATATACATGATTGTGCAAATAGAATGCATGATCATGTGAAGCCTACATATCCGAAATTAGTACATAAAATTGCAAATGAACCAACACTAAATAAACCAGATCTAAGAAATAGAAACTAAATAAATAGCTAAAGAAAGAAATAGGTGACAAAATTAGCCAAAATTATTAAGGAACTACCAAAATTAAACAAATCAAAGCGTGATTAAATGTGAAACAAAAACAAGAAAGTATTTGACAACTCAATTTAGGCATTTGATGATATTAATTTGACGATTGAAAGACAAATAAAGGCATAATTGAGTATTTATTAAAGTAATTGGGACTAAAATGCACAAAATATGAAAGTTTTGGGATAAAAGAAATTACGAGGGCAAAATAATATAAAGTTTAGGGACTGAAATGCAAGTAATAAAAAGTTCAAAGATCACAATAAAATATATAAGAGCTTTGGGATCGAGAATGTGATTATTAAAAGTTCAAGGACCTAATTGCAAGGTCATTTAAAGCTTGGGGACAAAACCTAATTATTTCCAACCTTATGGACAAATTGTAAATTCTTTTTCTTCCTAAAAATTAGAATTTTGATAATTGACCAAAGCGACAAGTCTTAAAGTAAAATTTAGAGTTTTCAAGAAATCTTTATTTCTATTTTTCTATGTTGTAGTTTTTCTTTTATCTTTTTTTAATATCTCTTTCTTCTTTAGCTATCAAGAACCCTAATTTAGGAGCTCATCATTTGGCTACCACAGAGTAAAAGCTACGTGGCGACCAGTGGCACTGTCGCTAGCGAAATTCCAGCTACACCCAATTGCATACAAAAATATACCCGAACTCAACTTTCATGTAGATTCTAATTTTGAAGTTAAAATTACCCAAAAACAAGCTCACCCAGTCCTTCATTCCTCTATCGGGCTCAAATGATGCCAAAATCACCAAAATGTTACATGAGAAGGACATAAGAGACCCAAGGAGTAGGATTATGGCAATCAATCATCATAAAAATAACATATATAGTTAGATCAAAGCAAAAATTAAGAGTCATTCAAAACCCATCGTCACTTTTTAAGCCATAATCCTATAAATAATCATCATTGGAGGGTTTCAAAATTGGATTAACATGTATTCAGTTCAAAAATCAACAAGAAAACATCTAAATTGACATACTTGTTCTGGTGTTTCAAAAATTTTACTCAAACAATTCATCAAGCATACGGTGTGTGTCAAAAAAAAAAAGGCCCCTTTTTATCAAATTCTTTTTCAAGCCAAATCCAACCTTAACTTAAGCAAAAACAAGTCAGGCTTCATTAAAAAATTTTAACCACAAATCATATGTCATAAACGTAATATAGGATAAAAATTTGTAGAAGAGCTAAGAGGTTTACATGATTTGAGGAGAGAATTTGGCAACGGTGGGGTTTCTAGTGATAATGCTAATCTTCAGCAATAGCAAGATGTCTTATTTTTTTGCCCTTGGTGAAAGCAGGCCGGTCGTTGGGATTAAAGATGCACAACATTTTCCTCTCTTGATACCAGTGGCTATATTAAGCTAATGGGTATCTAGTGTCATCCGCTGCTCTACCCCTAATGACTGTTTGTGTCGTCGCATCCATAAGCCGATGTAAGCCCAATAAGTAAAGGTCCAGTCGTGGTTGCTTTAACTATGCTAGATGTATTGAAGCACACATTTTGGGATAGGTATTAGCAACCAAAATGCACCGTCACATCACCAAACCACTATTGGTCCTCAACCTCACTATCAAATATGGCTCGCGTTCTTGAATTCCTATTAGTATGAGAAAATGAATTTATGATCTCAAATGTGGACCCTGCATAGAATGGGCATCCATAACATAGTAATGAAATTTGTGAAAACAATAAACTCTAAAAATCTCAGCATTGATATATAAAACTAAAAGTATAATTGTTATAGTCTCGAATCGAGACAGCAAACAAGAATACAAATAATTTTTGATTTATTGAATATTAAATCAAATATAACAATAGAATTTTCCATTTAATATCAAGTACATGCAACATATCAAAATACAAAAAATGTAATCTCTAATGTGCATGTGCAATAGCTTTTGCTATTCTGCCCAGCCTGATAACATCTTCTACATCTCCTTGGTTCGTCAGTGTTAAGCAATCTTCTTTGATTAATGTACTTAGTATTATTAATTAGTTGGCAAGTTGTGTTAATGTGTTAGTTAGCAAGTGATTAGTGCAGAATTTTCTCTAAGCATTCCAATGAATCTAGGATGATGTATTCAACTATAAATGAAGTGCAAGTATCAAGATGATGTAGAGAGTGAAAGAATGAATCAATGAATTAATCTTGGCTCCAAACAAAGACTTCTCATCTTCCTTACCTTACCACCCAACAAATTTGGTATCAGAGCTAAGGTTTCGTATCCTTGCTCGTCCTCTAAAACTAGAAAAATTTGAGTGATTTTCAACTATACAAGATGGCCAATCATATTAGTGATGGTCCTCCAATTCTCGTATTCTTCGGTGAGCGTTATGACCATTGGTTTGTAAAAATGAGAACAATTTTCAGATCACGAGAGTTGTGAGAATATGTAGAGAATGGTTACAAAGAACCAGAAAATGAAGAAGGTCTCACCAATGAAGAGATAAAGGCACTCAAGGAGCATAGGCAGAAGGATGCAAAAGCTCTTATTACATCCAGCAAGGTGTGAGTATGGACATCTTCTCAAGAATTATGGGAGCTGAACAAGCCAAGGAAGCATGGGAGACTCTACAAAAGGAGTTCCAAGGCAATCTCAAGGTAAAGAATGTTATTCTCCAAACTCTTAGAAGAGATTTTGAAAATTTAAAGAAGAGTGATGCTGAAAATGTTCAAGATTACTACACAAAGATCACCAAAATTGTAAATGAAATGAACACTTTTGGTGAAGAAATTAGTGGTAGCAGAATTGTTGAGAAGATTCTTGTTAGTTTATCCCCAAAATGTGATCCCATGGGGTCCATAATTAAAGAGACAAAAGACATCTCATCATTGAGCGTTCAAGAGTTGATGGGATCCTTAAAAGCTCATGAGAGAAGAATGGTTAGACACGCTAAAAATTCTATTGAGAGTGCTTTTCAATCAAAGCTGAATTTCAGCCTCAAAACTAATGAAGGAAACTCTTCTAGCTGCTACCAAAGAGGAGGAGACTCACAAAGAGGTGGTAGATATGGCCATGGAAGAGGTAGAGGTAGGAATTCAAGAGGAAGAGGAAGAAAAAACATTCAAAGAGCTTCTAATGCTGAAATTTCACAGCATTGTAACCATTGTGGAAAGAATAACCATCTTGAGAAAGATTGTTGGCACAAAGACGAACAAAAGTGCTACTATTGCAAGAGATTTGGCCACCTTGAAAAAGATTGTAGATTCAAGACCAATCAACAAGCACAATTTTTGGAAGAAAGGCAAGGTGAAGAAAGTTTATTCTATGCTTGTCACATGGCCACCGAGATCAAGCATGATATGTGGTACATTGATAGCGGTTGTAGCAATCACATGACAAGTGATAAAACTATTTTTGTGGACTTGGATAAATCTGCAAAAACTGAAGTGAAGATTGGAAATTGGGTCATAGCTCAAGCACAAGGATTGGGAACCGTTGGAGTCCAAACCAAGCAAGGTACGAAGTTCATTCATGATGTTTTATTTGAACTCGATTTGAACCAAAATTTATTGAGTCTTGGACAGCTTCTTGAGCATAAATATGCACTTAACTTGGTGATTATGAGTGCTATATTTATGACAAAAAAGATGGCAAACAGCTTGTAATGAAACTCAAAATGCAAACCAACCGAAGTTTCCCAATCAACTTCAGATACAGTGGAAATCAAGCATTGAAAGCACATGTCAATGGAGATTCATGGTTGTGGCACAAGAGGTATGGCCATTTGAATTTTCACAACCTCAAAGTACTTCAACAAATGGGGATTGCATATGGCTTACCAAGAATTGAGGAGAAATATGAAGTTTGTGAAGGTTGTGAACTTGGAAAATGACACCAGCAAGCATTTCCTAAAGGAGTTACATGGAGGGCCAAGAAAATTTTGAAGCTAGTTCATACAGATATTTGTGGACCTATGAGAACAACGTCTCATGGAGATAACAAGTATCTCATTCTTTTTATTGTTGATTTTTTAAGAATGACTTGTGTTTATTTCATGAAAGAAAAATCCGAAGTGTTTTCAATTTTCAAGAAGTTCAAAAGTCTTGTTGAAAAGCAAAGTGGTCATTGCATTAAGATGTTAAGGAGTGATTGTGGCATGGAGTACACTTCAAATGAATTCCAAGAATTTTATGAAGATGAAGGCATGGAAAGGCAGTTGACCGTTAGCTATAAACCATAACAAAATGGAGTTTTCGAAAGAAAGAACCAAACCATGATGGAGATTACAAAATCTATGCTACATGACAATGGTTTGCCAAATAAATTTTGGGCTAAAGCTGTTTATACAGCTGTATGTTTACTCAATCGAAGTCGCACGAAGACCGTGTTGAATCAAACTCCAATTGAAGCATGGAGTGGAAGGAAGCCATTGGTGAAACACTTGAAAGTTTTTGGAAGCATTTGCTATGCTCAAATTCCAAATGAAAACGGTACAAGCTTGATGGAGTAAGTGAAAAATGCAGTGTCACAAGCCCAGGAGATGCTTTATGCAACACAAAATTTGCTACGGGAGGAGCCTTTGAATGTGGACTTACAAAAGCAAGAAAAAGAGTATAGAAACAATTATTTGGAGCTTAAAGCAAATGAAGAGCAGTTTTATAGAAACAAAGCTAGAATCAAATGGATCTAGGAGGGAGACAGAAACACCAGATTTTTTCATAGAACAGTGAAGCAACACCAGGCGAGGAATAGATTACCATCCATAAAAAATAAGGAATGTCAAATATTGACTGACTATGAGGAAGTGAAAAAGGAGGCAATCAACTACTACATTGATCTATTTGCTGACAACACAAAAAATGTTGAGGACCAGAAGCAAATGCTACAGAAGATAGTTACAAAACATATTTCACAAGAATAGAAAGAGAGGCAACAAAGACCAGTTTCAGATGAAGAAATAAAGAAGGCTATTTTCAGTATGAAGAAAGGAACTGCACTTGGACCTAATGGATTTACTATAGATTTTTTCTTGATGAATTCGAATGAAGTGGGAAGAGACTTGATCAAAGTAATACAATACTATTTTAAAGAGCAATATATGTACATGCCTATGAACTCAACCATTCTACCTCGTCCCTAAAGTCTAGACCCCTAATGTGATGAAGGATTTTAGACCTGTTGCATGCTGCAATGTTGTGTATAAATGCTACTCTAAAATATTAACAGAAAGGTTAAAAAAAGTGCTGCCATCTATCATTGGTGTAAATCAAAATGCATTCTTGAAGGGTAGATCAATAGCAGATAACATATTGTTGATGCATGAACTAGTAAGAGGATACTTAAGGAATAGTGGGAAGCCTAGGTGTACAATAAAAGTAGACTTGATGAAAGCCAATGACACACTGAAATGGGAGTTCCTATTTGACACAATAGAGTTAATGGGCTTTCCTAAAAGATTTGTGAAGTGGATGGTGAATTGTGTAACAATAGCCAGCTTTTCCCTAAACTTAAATGGATCATTGACTGGCTATTTTAAAAATGAAAAAGGATTAAGACAAGGAGATCCCATATCTCCTTATCTATTCCTAATAGCCATGGAGGTGTTCTCTATGTTGCTGTCAAATTACATCCAAAAGATGGTTTTGAGTATCATCCTAAATGCAAAAAACTTAGAATATCTCATTTGATCTTTGCTGATGACCTTTTTCTGATGTCTACTGGTTCACAGAAGTCATTGCAAGTGCTTAAAAAGGCACTACAGGACTTTGAATGGTTAGCAGGACTTAAGCCAAATCCTAAAAATGTAGCATATATGCAGCAGGTGTATCGGAGAAGGAAGGGAAAGAGCTAAGTAAAATAATAGGGATAGTCAGAGGATATTTGATTGTAAAATATCTGGGAATCCTTTTGATCTCATCAAAATTGAATGTAAATAAGTTTAATCAGATAGTGGAAAAGATGGTAAGCAGAATCAACAGCTGGGCAACCAAAAAGCTAAGCTATGGAGGTAGACTAATGAGTATACAGAACTATTGGTGAAGTCCGTACTACTGAGTATACAGAACTATTGGTGCGGCATATTCATTCTACCAAAGAAAGTTATAAGGAAAGCAGAAAGTTGTTTGGCAGCATTTTTGTGGTCAGGTGTGGACCAAAACACAAGGAGAGCAAAAGTTGCATGGAAAGAAGTCTGCAAACCATTCGAAGAAGGAAGTCTGGGGGTCAAAGATATGAGCATCTGGATAAGTCACTAGTAGTAAAGAAAATTTGGGACATATGTGGGGGCAAGGAGTCTTTATGGATTGCATGGGTACACAATATTCTATTGAAAGGGAAACTTTTTTGGTCAATAACTACTCCCCAATATTGTTCCTGGTGCTGGAGGAAAATATTGCAGTTAAGGGACCAGATAAAACCATTCATAAAGAAAGTGATCGGGAATGGAAATAGAACATCCCTATGGTTTGATGAATGTCACCCCTTGAGCATCGTACTAGAAGTTAATTTAGACTCCATTGTATTAAAGTTTGGCAGTAATCTAAACGCAGTAGTATCGTCTACTATAAATGGCAATAGATGGATGTGGCCAAAAGGAAGGAAAAGAACCATAGAGGTAATGAGGATTATCAGTGTAACTCTACAAAATTTCTTACCAGATACATCAAAAGAGGACCAAACTGTATGGAAGGGGGAGAAATCAGGAAAGTTCTCAGTCAAATTAGTGTACCAAAAGTTGAAGCAACAATCAACTAAGGTGACTTGGGCAAGATTAGTTTGGTTCAAAAGAAACATTCCCAGAAGTACTTTTATAACTTGATTAGTGTGTAGAGGAAGGCTCAAAACTAGAGCAAGGTTGAAAGACTAGGGAACAATTGAGAGTGATGAATGTGAGCTATGTGGAAATGCGAGTGAAACAATAGATCATCTATTTTTCTCTTGCACAGAAACATACAAAGTATGGAGAGAAATAATGGCTATGTGTACAGTGTATAGAGGAGCTTACCCCTAGAGTGTTGAGGTGAATTGGTGGTGTGAACATGTAAAAAATAACTCATTTGCAGACTATGTGAAAAAACTAGCATTGACTTCTATCATCTACCAAATCTGGAAAGCAAGAAACATGAGAATCTTCAACAAAATTGTGAAGCCAAGTCATTGGATAGTTTAGGAGGTTGTAGCAGATGTTTGTACAGTAGTAAAAAAATAGGAAGCACCTAAGAAACTGCAAAGAAAACTGGGAACTCAGCAAAGCTTGGGAATTTGACCAATCAATATTTGTGTAATAGAGTTGTAATTGCAGTTTAGTTGTTAGCCCATGTAATTGACTAATAGTGCAAGCTGTAAAGTTGATCTATATTAATAAAACAATTCAGACTTACAAAAAAAAAAGTAAGTGAAAAATGCATTTTTGTTGGTTATAGTTCCAAGTCTAAAGGTTATAGATTGTTTAATTTAAAAACCAAAAAAATCATCATTAGTCGAGATGTTTTGTTCGATGAAAATGCTGCTTGGAATTGGGAGGAGAAAAAGATTGTTAAGCAAGTTGTTTGGCATCATGAAGAAGAAGAAAATTCAGCAAATGAGGAAGCAAATGATGATCATTCAACTCCCACAAGCAGTCCACCTTCATCTCCAAATTCAAGCTTGATTTCTCCAAGCTCAACTCGAAAGAAAATGAGGAGTTTGAGTGATGTTTATGCAAGATGTAATTTTTGCATTCTTGAACCAGAAAATTTTGAAGAAGCATATGAAGAAAAAGATTAAAGAAAGGCAATGGAAGAGGAGATTAATGCAATTGAAAAGAACAAGACTTGGAAGATAGTTGAGAAGCCTCAAGACAAGGAGATCATTGGAGTCAAGTAGATTAACAAAGTCAAGTTGAATCCGGATAGTTCAATTCAAAAGAAGAAGGCAAGACTTGTTGCTAAGGCTTATTCACAACAGCCCAGAATTGGCAACAATGAAACTTTTGCACCGGTTGCAAGATTTGACATAATTAGAGCTCTCATTGCCGTGGCAGCCCAAAAAGGTTGGAATCTCTACCAACTTGATGTTAAATCTGTATTTTTGAATAGAGAGTTCAACAACCTCAAGGCTTTGTCAAAGAAGGAGAAGAAGACAAAGTACACAAGTTGAAAAAGGCATTGTACGGGTTGAAACAAGTCCCAAGGGCTTGGTATAGCCAAATTGATTCTTACTTCATGGAGCAGGGATTCAAGAAAAGCAAGAGCGAACCAACCTTGTACATGAATACTCGAGATAACTCAAACATTCTTATTGTTGCTTTGTATGTTGATGATTTACTTTACAACGGAAACAATGAGAAGATGATTGCTAATTTTAAGAGAGACATGGTGAAAAGATATGAAATGAATGATACGGGGCTGCTACATCAATTTCTTGGCATGGAAATTTATCAATATGATGATGGAGTTTTTATTTATCAAAAGAAATATGCTAAAATGTTCTTGTGAAGTTTGTCATGGCTAACTGCAAATCTATGGCTACACCACTTGCTGTAAGTGAAAAACTTGTTAAAGAAGATGGTGAAAAGAAAACTGATTGTACTTTGTATAGAAGTTTGGTGGGAAATTTGCTTTATCTCACAGTTACAAGGCCAGATATCATGTTTGCTTCAAGCTTGTTATCAAGGTTTATGCACAATCCTCGCCTATTACATCTTGGAGTAGCCAAGAGAGTATTGAGATACATCAAGGGAACACTGAATTATGGTATCAAATTTAGCAAAGGAGTTCCTATAAACTTGCGTGACTACTGTGCTAGTGATTGGGGCAGATGTCTTGATGATACGAAGAGCATATTGGTCTATTGTTTTTCACTTGGTTCAGGAGTATTTTCTTGGGCATCAAGAAGCAATAAAGTGTGGCACAATTATCCACTGAAGCTGAATATGTTTCAACAAGTTTGGCAACATCACAAGTCATTTGGCTTTGGAGAATTCTTGAAGATTTTGGCAAGAAGCAAATGCAAGCTATGATGATGTTATGTGACAACAAATCAGCCATTGACATTGCCAAAAATCCAATTTATGATAGCAGAACTCACTACATTGCCATTAAATACCATTTCATATGTGATGCAATTGAAGATAGTGAAGTTGAGCTGAAATTCTGCAAGAGTGAAGACCAACTTGTAGACATCTTTACTAAGGCACTTCCAAAAGACAAGTTGAAGTACTTTTGAGAGATGCTTGTAGTTCAAGAATAGCACATTAAGGGGGTAATATGTTGAGTAATGTGCTTTGATTAATGTACTTAGTATTATTAGTTTGTTGGCAATTTGTGTTAATGTGTTAGTTGGCAAGTGATTAGTGTAGAATTTTCTCTAAGCATTCCCATGAATCTAGGATGATGTATTCAATTATAAATGAGGTGTAAGTGCCAAGATGATGTAGAGAGTGAAAGAATGAATCAATGAATTAATCTTAGCTCCAAACAAAGACTTCTCATCTTCCTTATTTTACTACCCAACAGGCAGACTGCCTGAGATCCATTTTGTTCCACATGCGACTTACTCGAATATGGCCAGTAGCCCAACAATCGACTTGTCTTTGTAAGTATCTCTTGATTCAGTGCTGACCATTCATCAAGGTGTGACAAAGGATGAAATCTATCTTAGTACTGTGTGTGATGTGTTCTACGAGTATACATAGCATCACAAGAAGGTAAGGATCGTCACCCATATGCTTAAACATACCAATCACATGTGAGCGTGAAAATTTAAACATTTGACATTACCTGTGTGTATAGGTCTTCTCATAATATGTAACATGTTTCTTATCTCCACCCTTACAATGCAATTCAAGGCTTGTCACAACCCTTTACACACAACAATGTTAAATTTTGTAACTCTATGTCCTCTAGCCTTTTGATCATTATATCTAAATATTTTGCACATCCTTGGCGGGAAAAGTTCATAGCAATTGCTATTTGCTTCCTGACGTGATGTAAATTAGGTATATAAAAGAGAAGTGCATATAAATCAAAGTCAAGTAATAAAACCTAATCTCCAACCTTTTCTGCAAGTATACGGGTTGTTGTAGTATGGAAATTAAGGTCGAATCCCACAAGGAACCACTTTAATAAGCAATTACTAGAGTTTTATCACCTTCTTTATTATCTAAGCAAGCATAAATTTGAACAAGTGAGTTGTGCTAATGTCTACTAGATTAGGAGAAAAGTTGTATGAACGCAAGAATTTTGTGTATAGGATATGAATGGAGATGTTCTAGAGTAATGATGAGACTAATGATCTAAATTAAGATGTAAGTGATTAACTTCTTGCCACACTAAGCTTGCCTTGTCTTAGGGGTGCAATTCCTTTTGTATCAAAACTTGTTTTCACAATGAAATGATTCAATCTATCTATTCTCATGATAGAATTGTTGATTGTGTGCATGAATTGCTCTAATTAAATCCTCCTAAGCATAACACTATTTTCATGTGTTAAGACTTAAGTTCAATTACTCATTTTCCATTATTAGGATCAAACTCAATTGTACCCTAACAACTATGGTGCTTTGCATGTGATGGCCTTTCATATACAAAGATTAACACTTGGATAATTGAAAAGACACAAGCAAGAAAAGGCAAGGTAACCAACTACAAGCTTTAATGTAGATGCATTAGTTTCATCAAAACCATAGAAATAAGGATTTAGTTCAAGCATGATTGTTTCCATATTAAAACATAGGGAATTGAGCAACATCCATCCATAGCAATTAAGATAAATGAAGAGTACAAAGTTAGAGAGAGCTTATTCAAGATAGGAATGGCTTCAAGAACTTGTATTCTCTTCACAAGAATTGCTTACAAAAGTTTTTGAACATAGAAACACTCTTAACTCTCAATATCTCTATTGAAATCTAGTAATTCTCTACAAAATCTCCAACCTAGCACACATTAACTCTTCACAAATGACTTCTATTTATAGACATGGATACTACAAGTCATTTTCCAACTTGCAAATTACATTTAATGAATTGGAATGATTAAAACCCTAGTTGAGGTCTTAAAAGTCTCCACTTGCTTGTCCAATGCAATCTACAACTTGCAAAGCTTGGGTACAGTTCAAAAGTGTACAAGAACAGCTGGGAAAGGAAGCAAGTTGAAGCAGCCGCAAATTGACACGCTGGATGTGATACGTGCCTGTCGATACGCGGTAGGTCTGCCACGTATCGTTAGGCGCGGATCACATGTCCTGGTCCCACTTGTGTAATTTTTTGCTGATTTGTCCTTCTAAGTGTCTTGGTACCTCTTTCACGACTTCTTTTGGAATTTTTGCTGACTTTTCTATTTTTCCTCCCTTTGTTCTTTTCATCAAAGTCATTCTTTTACCCTCTTTTGTTCACCTTGTCACTTTGTTCTAGGCCTTGCTTTGATGTCTGCAAAAATAGATATTAAATTCATCAAAATAATAGTTTTAATGCAAAAATACTAATTCTAGGAAATAAACCTTACTAAATGAAAACATGTCATTTATAGTAAAAATATAATAACTTAACTAAAAATATACTAAAAATACCATCTAATATATATATAAATATGTGCAAATGTTTCACCTTGTCACTTCCTGTTCTCATTAAACAGCTTAACCATCTGATGGAATGTCAAATTGTTACATGTCTTGATAAGCATCTCTCTTATCCCATGTAGAATGTTATCATAATTTTCAGATATATGTTTGCGGTGAGCAATATCTCAATGATGATTTTCATCGTCTAGAATATACTATTATCGTACATCAATTTCTACAAGATAGCCCAAGCTTTGGAAAACTGCCCATTCGTTCTCTGTTGGGTGTCAAACTAGCAAAAATAAAACTCCTAATGTAATGAAAAATAAACTCAAGTATAGTAGTGAGAAGGATCGTATAAAATAGATAAATAAAGGGATCTAATTTAAATAATCAACACAACAAAAAAGAAATTGTAAATTTACATATAACTGGATTTTTTGGAAAAATACTTTACAAAGAAAAATAATAAACTACGCAACCTAAAACAAATTATGCTATGTAATTTGTCCTGACACCATGAAGCACCCTCTAGATAGGGATGATAGCTGTTATTTCACAGACATAATTGATGTTGAATCTTTCTTTTTGGTGCAGGAAATTTCACTAGAGGATCCATTGGAGGCTTGCATCATTCAAAGAGAAGGGTCCAGTGAAACCAACTCCGAAGTTGTCCATCAGATAATGCATTTGGATTCTAAACAGACTAGTAAAAAGGAGAAAGGCTTATGAGGAGCTTGGAGCCTCAAAGGGTGATAACCTCAAGCCTTCAATCGAAGAGCCACCCGAGTTGGAATTGAAGCAATTACCCAAGCACCTCAAGTATGCATTCTTAGTTGAGGACTCCAAATTGCCAGTGATCATCGTAGCAGACCTAGATGATGCCAAGAAAGAAAGATTGTTGAAGGTACTAAGAGACCATAAAAAGGCATTGGCATGGAAGATAGCAGATATAAAGGGAATTAGTCCCTCAGTATTGCACCCACAAGATTCTACTGGAAGAAGATTTCAAGCCAGTAGTACAACCACAGCGACGGCTCAACCCGAACACTGAAAGATGTGATTAAATCGGAGGTAATTAAATTGTTAGATGTTGGAGTTATTTATCCTATCTCTGATAGTTCTTGAGTGAGTCCAGTACAGGTGGTGCCGAAGAAAGGAGGCATGACAGTTCGTACCTGAATGAGAAGAACGAGCTAATACCCATGAGGACTGTCACTGGATGGAGGGTCTGCATCGATTATCGGAAGTTAAATGATGCAACCCGTAAAGACCATTTCCCGCTTCCTTTCATCGATCAGATGCTGGAAAGGCTGTCCGGGCATGAATACTACTGTTTCTTGGATGGATTATCGGGCTATTTCCAGATCCCAATAGCCCGGAGGACCAAGAGAAGACGACGTTTACCTGCCCATACGGTACATTTGCCTACCGTAGGATGCCATTCGGGTTGTGCAATGCCCCAGCAACTTTCCAAAGGTGCATGCTCGCTATTTTTGATGAATTAGTTGAAGACATTATGGAGGTATTTATGGACGACTTCTCTGTCTTTGGAGATTCTTTTGATTTATGCTTGACGAATTTGAGTAGAGTGCTTAGGCGTTGTGAAGAGACTAATCTGGTATTGAACTGGGAAAAATGTCACTTCATGATAAAGGAAGGCATAGTATTGGGGCATAAGATATCTAGAAGAGGCATAGAGGTTGATAGAGCAAAAATTGAAACAATAGAGAAATTGCCTCCCCCGACATCTGTTAGGGCAATTAGAAGCTTTTTAGGCCATGCTGGTTTCTACAGGAGGTTCATTAAGGACTTCTCAAAAATAGCTAGGCCATTAACTAAGTTGCTTGAAAAAGATGCAGTTTTTGATTTTGATACTAATTGCATGCATGCCTTCTGTATTTTGAAAGAGAAATTGACAAATTCCCCCATTATGGTAGCACCAGATTGGTCCCTACCTTTTGAGCTAATGTGTGATGCTAGTGACTGTGCAGTGGGAGCAGTACTTGGGCAACGAAAAGATAAGTATTTTCAGCCCATCTATTACGCAAGCAAGACTCTAACTGATGCTCAGGAGAATTACACCACCTACCGAGAAAGAGCTTCTTGCCATAGTGTTTGCTTTTGATAAATTTAGACCTTATCTTATCTTGTCTAAAGTTATTGTTTACACTGACCACTCAGCACTAAAGTACCTTCTTCATAAAAATGATGCAAAACCGAGACTGATTCGTTGGGTTCTGTTGTTGCAGGAATTTGATATTGAAATAAAGGACAAGAAGGGAGCTGAGAACCTGGCAGCAGACCACCTCTCTCGTTTGGAAAATGACCAAAGAGGAACACTCTTCGAGGAAGAAATAAACTGACGAGTTTCCGGATGAGAAACTTTATCTAATTAATCCTTCTTGTGTGTATTCCCCTTGGTTTGCTGATTTTGCCAATTACTTAGCTGCACGGGTCATTCCTAAAGGTATGACTAATCAGCAAAAGAAGAAATTCTTTTCTGATTTACGTCATTACTTGTGGGAAGACCCGTACCTATTTCGTATTTGTGCAGATCACATGATTAGGAGATGTGTGGCTCACCCAGAAACAGAGTCCATTTTGGGGCATTGCCATAGAGGACCAGCTGGAGGACACTATCATGCAAATGTGACAGCACGCAAAGTCCTCGAATCAGGTTTTTATTGGCCCACACTTTTTAAGGATGCCAAGAGGTATGTTGAACAATGTGATAATTGTCAACGATCAGGTAACCTCTCATCTAAGGATGAAATGCCCCAGTCTAATATACTTGAGTGTGAGATTTTTGACTTGTGGGGTATTGATTTTATGGGCCCATTTCCTGTGTCATTTGGGAACAAGTATATCCTAGTGGCTGTAGATTATGTCTCTAAGTGGGTAGAAGCTCAGGCTTTACCAACTAACGATGCTAGGGTAGTGGTCAAATTTCTCAAAAAGTTATTTTCCCGATTTGGCACACCTAGAGCTATAATAAGTGATAGGGGTACACATTTCTGTAACCAGCAATTTGATAAGGTCCTTAAAAGATATGGTGTTACACATAAGGTAGCTACCCCTTACCATCCTCAGACAAGTGGCCAGGTAGAGGTTACCAATAGAGAGTTAAAAAGGATTCTTGAGAAAACAGTAGAGCATTCACGTAAAGATTGGTCAGTAAAGTTAGATGATGCTCTATGGGCCTATAGAACTGCCTATAAGACCCCCATTGGCACTACACCATATAGGCTAGTCTATGGTAAATCTTGTCACTTGCCGGTTGAGCTTGAACATAAAGCGTATTGGGCAATTAAACTTACTAATCTTGATTTGCAATGTGCAGGCTTAAGGCGAACTTTTCAATTGAATGAACTAGATGAATGGCGGCAAGAGGCATATGAAAGTTCAAGAATTTACAAAGAGAGGACAAAGGCTTGGCATGACAAAGGGATTAGAAGAGCCAAGGAATTCCAACAGGGCGATCAAGTTCTATTATTTAATTCGAGGCTTCGGTTGTTCCCAGGTAAGCTTAAGTCTAGGTGGTCGGGTCCATTTGTAGTTAATAAGGTCTTCCCTTCTGGTGCAGTGGAGATTTACACATGAGGAGAAGGGTACATTCAAAGTCAATGGTCCATCGTCTAAAGCTCTACCAAAGTGGTGATTTGAAGGAACAGGGAAGGGAGGTGTATTACCTCGATGACCCAAAAGTCTAAAGCATGCTACAGGCGTCGAGCTAACGACGTTAAACAAAGCGCTAGTTGGGAGGCAACCCAACCTTTATTTTGTTATTATTATTTTAGTTCGGTATATGTGATTTTGTCAAGTAGTTTATTATCTTTTCTTATATTCTATGTTGCAGGCCTTTAGCAATAGGAAAGAGAGAAAAGGAGACATTCGGTTTAAAAAGAGAGTTTTCATTCAGTCTTCATCACTGTATTTGAACTTTAATTTTGTTTTTAGCTGTGGATATCTCTCATTTATTTGGTGGAATATGATTTTTTGTTTGGCATGGTATGGAAAGGGTATTTTGGAAGTGCAGCTTGTGCAGCAGAATTAAGCTTTTTGATGCCATCCGCGCCTTCATCCACGTCGCGGATGAGGCCGCGGGTGAAATCCAGAGAGTTGAGTCGTAGAGTCTGTTCCCTACCCGTGCCTTCATCCGCGCCGCGGATGAGGTCGCAGGGTGAAACCAGTATGTTGAGTCTTAGCGTCTGTCCCCATCCGTGCCTTCATCCGCGCCGCGAATGAGGTCGCGGATGGAAGCTAATAACCTGATGTTGCTTCTGTTCTCATCCGCACCATGACCCGCGTCGCGGGTCATGTCGGGGATGAGTTTCTTTGTAAAAAAAAAGAGAGAATGGGTCATCCGCGTCTTACCCGCGCCGCGGGTGAGACCGCGGATCATAATTGATCGCGTCTGTTCTCATCCGCGACTTCATCCGTGCCGCGGATGAACCCGCGAATGAAGTCGCGGAGGGTTTAAATCCTTATTTTTTAAAACTTTTCTGCAATTCTTTTCTTCCCCCTTTCTCCCAAAACCCTAACCCCTCCACTCCAACTCTCCATCCCTTCCATTATCACTCAATTCCTCCGTCAATCCACATCCCAAACACCTCTCCCCATCAAACTCACTTACCCTGCATCATTATTTCTTATTTTTTTTGGGCATTTTTTTGGATTTTTTAGGATTAATTTTTGTGGGTTTTGTTGGGCTATTTACTCGCTGACTAGTGACGTTATTTTTGCATCCTTTGCCTAGCTACTTCTACTCTTGAGGTATGGGCTTTCATCTTTTTCTTAGTATTTATGTTATTGGTTGTTCAATTGACTAATCTTTTTGTATATTTGTATTTATGCTATTGGTTGATTGAATGATTATATCTATGTTTTTATTGATGTTTTGGGAGATTACATTGTGGGTTATGTGATTTGTGCATAATTTTGTTGAATTAGGATGGAAATTTTCAATGTCTAATTATATTGTGGATTGGTACTCTCATTGAAATTTTGGGATTTTCATGCCTTTGTTCAATTGTTGGGTGATATGAATGGCATGTTTCTATGCATTAATTGTACGTTAGGTGGATAGTTAAGTGTGGGTTAGTTTATTTTTGGGTCATTTTGATGAATTAAGCATGGGCTAACCAATGCATGTCTCTAACTAGGATGTGTCTTTGCTCTCACGTTGGTTGTCTCATTGTTTTGTTCTTGATAGAATGTGCATATTACCACCTCGATTACCATGATAATACTGTGGCTAATAGTATGACTTGATGTTATGATGCTAAGCGTTCTCTTATACGGGCATTGTCACTCTCATTTTGGGCATACACGAGCGTGTTTTATCTCGAATATCTTCTTCATATTGTGGATGTTAATTTGGTTTTGATGTCTTCATTTGGTTCTATCGAGTATTTGTTATCCTGTGTCATGTAATTTTCCTCATTGATCCGTTCAGGTACTCAAAATGCCAAGAAAGTACGTGGCACATAAAAGAGCTTGTGGGGAAGGATCCTCTAGTCGCACTCCACAATGGGATACCACTCGCTTCACCTCGCTCGAGAATGCCCAATGGTACACGAAGCATGAGCGAGGTGAATTGATCATTGAAAAAACCGTGGATGAAGCTGTGGACGCTATCCTCCACATTACCGACAATTTTGTCCGGTTAGGTTGGGACCCCATTTTGAGGCTTTCCAATTTCTACTACCCTCAGTTGGTGCGTGAATTCTATGCGAATATGGACAAATCTGAGTACAGTGCTTCAAGCTTGACCACTACTGTTCGGGGCACAAGGATTGAGCTCAATCGGGCATCTTTGGCTGCAATCCTTGGATGTAGGAATGACGGACCCCTAGTTTGGTATGTTAGACAATTTCAGTGGAGGGGATCATGGACTGTCCAACAGGGAGCTGCCAAGTTTGGAGTGCACAGTAAAGTGGCCAGATTTGATAATCGTGAGGTATATTACGCCAAGGATTTTGATGCTCCCTATCACATTATCATATATATCTTCGGCCACAATGTTTTTCCAAGGAGGAGCAGTCTCAACGAGTCTCGGGCTAGCGACATCTACTTTCTAGACGAGATGGTGAATAGGTGGCATGCCTGAACCTAGTCCATTACCTAGTGCGATCATTGCTTACATGATGAAGACGGCCATGGCGCAGAGTGCCACCACCGGAATTGGGTTTCCCAAGACTCATTTCCCTTATTATGGAGCGATATGGAGTCCACCTTGACGGTCAACATAGGTTGGACACGGGGACTCGAGACATAGTCAATCTCTGTGTATTGAAGAGTCTTGATGCCAGACAGTGGGCAATTGACATGTTGGAGGGACGAGGCCACCAGGTTGAGGAAGAAGAAGATGCCCCTCCCACAGAGCCCGCTCCTGCACCCTCGCCCCCGCCGGTATATTCTCTAGGTCCTTCACACCTGACTGGAAATGAAGATATCTTGGCAGCCATTGGGACACTTCCGGACTGATTTCATGGGTGCTATGGGTGACCTAAGGACCGACTTTATGGGTACCCTAGGTCATATCCAAGGGCAATTGGACGACCTTGGCGGTCGAAGTGGGCAGTCTTGAAGATTATCTACGCTCTTTTCTTATGGTGGGATCGGGAGGCAGTCATGATACACCAGGCACCCCGCCATCATGATTCATCCTGCTTTCTTCTGCTTTCCTTTCATTTATTTTTGCTTTTGGCCTGTATAAGACTTTTTTTTCTTATTTTTATGTTTTTCTTTTGTTTTCTTCGTTCTATTCACTTTTGGCCTGTACTAATTCGTAGGGATAATGTAGCTCTTTTGTTTCTTTTGTTTATGTGATTGCAGTAGTTTGTAGACCTCGTGGCTTTCACTCTCCTTTCAATCGCAGTACCAAGTGATCCCGCCCACAAAGGGGAGTACCTGTCTATCTTTATCTTATTTTTTTATTTTCTTATTTTCCACACCTTGAGGACAACGTGTGATTTAAGTGTGGGGGAGTAAGGGAAGTGTCGTAGACATATCAGTTGTTTACTTTTGTGATGTTATTTTTGCTGGTTGTGTTGGAATTCTTTGGATAATTATCCAACTTGTGGTGTTTCGTATCTTTTCTTTCAAGTTTTCTTTTTAGGAAGTTATGTTATCTTAGTAATTAGGGTCGATTGTCCTGCACGAATGGGACCAATGCATGCTTTACCTAAGGAGAAATTAGTACGTGTATAAGAACTCATACTTTAGTAAAAGTATAGTAGGCAAAATAGAGTTAATTATGCTGAAATCTTTAGATTTGAAGAAGTTTCTCTAGATTATTTGATTCAGTTGAGTAATTAACGGATATGGTAAGTGGAGTGGAGTATACCTTATGACTTACATAATAAAAGAAGAGGGGGCAATTAGCAATAAAGCTCATGATCTACTCCACTAGTTTTGGTACTGAGTAACCGGGAGTCTTCATTTACCAATGTCGACTTTCGCGTCAAAAGGTTACTAAAATTATGAGTAAGCATAGCTACTTGAGCATACGAAGTATTGAGTAACCGGAGATCTTCATCACCAATGTCGTTCTTCGCGTCAAAAGATAACTTCGTGTCTCAAGGAAAGGCTGAGCTATAATTATATCTTTGATTGGTTTAAAAAAAAAAAAAAGAGAAAGAGAAGAGCCCCTTCTTGATTAACGATAAAAAAAATCATGGGTATATGGATTTATCCATAAGCTGTGGAAGTTGACTACTTAAGCGAGTCGAGTATGAAGGGAATGGATTCATTTTGACAAGGTTGATGTATACTTACCTTTATTTTGCCTATTATGATGAGTAATCAAAGTGAGAGTAACTGTATGCGGAATTTTTCTCATGGTTGTAAAGTTTGCATGTATGGTCTTCTTGGTATTGAATCATTATCTGATTATTAGAGTTTTATTGCTTGAGGACAAGCAATGACTTAAGTGTGGGGGAGTTGATAATGGCCAAAGTGACTAGGTTTTTAGGCGTGTTTAAGTAGGATTTACGTGTTGTTCGTTATAAGTTTGGCTTAATAATTGTGATTTTTCTTTCCTTTTCGATTCTTGAGTGAATTTGACAAGGGAGCTACTCATTTGGCTTGTTTTCTATATTTTTATAGGTTTTTCCACATTCTTCTGCCGAATACCAAAGGATGGTTGAGTATACGTGAAATGGGGAACAGAAATTACAAGTACAAAACAATGGCTGAAGGAATTAAAGATTTTGTTCCCATCCGCGCCTCCATCCGCGCCGCGGATGAGGTCGCGGGTGGAGACAGTGGTTTGGCCGATGCGCAGGAAAACTTTCTGTCAGCATCCGCAGAGTCATCCGCGCGACGGATGAAGGCGCGGATGACGCCAGACCCGGACAACTTTCCATCCGCGGCTTCGGCTCGGCCGGGATGAGGCCGCGGATGAGTGGCGTAAAGCTGTGATTCAGTTTGTTTTCAAGGCGAAGTTTGGGGAAAAAGAACCCAAGTGGAGAGGGGAACAAACCAGAGAATAAAGAGGGCTCTTCTAGGGCAAAAAGGGAGAACGGAGGAGGAACGCAAGGAAAGAAACTCAAGAAGTGGAGAAAGAAGAAGAATTGCAGCAGCAACAAGGGACTTTCTGCAGCAAAGAAGAGTGAAGAAATTACATGAGAATGAGTTTTTCATTGCTTTCTTTGTTGTTTGTTGAACTTTTTCCCTTTATTATAGGAGTAGATTTGTTTAAAGACTTAGAAGGGTTGAACCCTAACCTTTGTTTATGATGTTTTAATTTGCTGTTCTAATGGAAAAATCTCACCTTTGATTGGTTTACTTTTGAGTTTATTGATGAATTGGATTGGGTTTTTGTGCACGAATTCAATCTTAATTGTTATATTGGTTGAGTAATTGAGAAATCACTCAATTGATGTAGAACAACTCTTGAGTAAAAGAACTTGCATGAATTGCTAGAAATAGAATTCCATAAGTTCTCCTATGTGGGTGTGAATCCATTCTTATGATAAAATCCATTGATTATATTGCATCTTCTAGGGGTTTTGAGTTGGGAAGAGATTCCAAACAATCAACCTAGGGATAGAAGTGGTAAGCTTGAGAAAGATTACAACTTAATAACGGGATTTTAGGGTCAATTGAGTTGAGTAATCCATTGGGCACGTATTAAGGCTAATACTCGGGGTTAGGGGGATTCCACTTCTAAGTCTTGCGTTTAAAATACTGCATTTCTTCCTTTTTCAACTATCTGCGTTTGATCCGTTGGCATTCTCATTTATTTATTACTTAGATTAGTTTGTTATTGTCTCATTCTATCGTATCAATTAGACTAGATAATAAAGTGCGGGTAATTACTAGTACTTGCTAAGTCCCTGTGGGTACGACACTCGGTACTACTTATACACTTTACTACGGAACGATAGGTACACTTGCCTAGCGTATCCATAGTGTTGCAAAGAGAATAGCATTTGTTCACAAAATACCTTATATAAGGTTTATAAAGATAATTACCAAATATAACTAACACTAGTTGTATCTTATGATAGATACTACCCTGTAATTAGGGATACAACTCATTATTCTACTTAAAACTTGTAAAGAAAAATGCGAAACACCGTTTTTGGAGAAGGATGCTGGGAAGGCCGTGGTGCAGCCTTAAGGGCGGCCTCGATTAGAAGCTTCAACTCGTTCTGGACAACTTTCTAGAGAAGGACGCAGGGAAGGTCATGGCGCGGCCTAGGTTAGAAGGTTTGGCCCGCTTGGTTCAACTCTCTAATGAAGGACGCTGAGAAAGCCGTGGGGCGGCCATAGGCACGGCTTGGGTCAGAAACTAAAAATATCCATCAATCAGCTTGGTTTGGCCATTTTGCTAACTTCTCTTGGTTCAATCATCAATCCAAGTATAAGTAATCATCCTAGTTGGCATGTTCCTAACCCAAGTAGGTTCTTCTTCTTGCAATTGCGCGAGAAGTCCTTACATAGCTTGCTTCATCCTCTTAGTTCTAAGTCTTGTCATTGGACCTCCTATGTCTTGCAAGGGATCTACTTTGAACTCATACACACTATTCATACCTTGATCTCCATGAACCTCATCATTCCCTCTTTCTTCAGGAAGATTCGCCCTTAAATCACCCGCATCATACAAGACAAATCAGCCACATTAAAAGTTGCACTAATATTTCCATACTCACCTAACAGATCAATCTTGTATGCATTATCACCAATCTTCTCAAGGACTTGAAATGGACCATCTCCAAAATGCCCAAGCCTAGACTTTCTTTGTTGAGGGAATCGTTCCTTACACATGTGAATTCAGACCCAATCTCCTGGTTCAAAAGTCACCTTCACGCGCCCCTTGTTTGCCTGCACAGTATATCGTTCATTTTTCTTTTCTATGTTAGCTCGAACTCGTGCATGCAAGCAAATCCCTAACAAATTGAGCCTTCTTCTTGCCATTCAAATATGCACGTTCACTAGAAGGGAAAGACAAGATATCTAATAGGGTCAAAAGATTAAAACCATAAACAACTTCAAATGGAGAATAAGAAGTAGAAAAATGCATAGCTCTATTGTGAGCAAATTCAATATGAGGCAAACATTTCTCCTAATTTTTAAGATTACGCTAAATAATTGCTTGCAAGAGCGTGGTAAGTATGTGATTGACAACTTCTGTTTGCCCAATCAATTGAGGATATGCCACGATAGAAGACAACAACTTAGTTCCTAACTTACTCCAAAGAGTACACAAAAAATGGCTTAGGAACTTGACATCTATATAACTAACAATAGTTCTAGACAATCCATGCAAACGCACAACATTTTTAAAGAACAAATCAGCTATGCGGGAGGTGTCATTGGTCTTAACACATGGAATAAAATGAGCCATCTTACTAAACCGATCTACCACAACAAAAATACTATCCTTACCATTTGGAGACCAAGGAAGCCCCAACACAAAATTCATGGAAATATCAATTCAAGAATGTGATGGCACAGGTAATGGAGAATAAAGACCATGTGGTCTAACCTGAGGCTTAGCATGTTTACAAGTAATGCACATGTCACACTATATTTGTACATTACTTTTCATATAAGGCCAGTAAAAACGTTCTTGTAAAATATCTAGAGTCTTTACCACACCAAAATGACCCATTAGTCCCCCACCATGCGACTCACGTACAAGCAATTCACACTAAGAACTCACAGGCATACATAATTTATCATTCCTAAACAAAAAACCTTCGTGCCTATAGTACTCACCATAAGATCCTTTTTCACATACATTCCAAAATGATCCAAAATCATGATCAGAAATGTACAATTCTTTCACATATTCAAAATCAAATAATTTGGCATGTAACGAAGTAAGAAGATTGTACCTTCTGGACAACACATCTGCCGTTATGTTCACCTTACCTGTTTATACTTGATGACATAAGGAAACGTCTCAATAAATTCTAACCACTTGGCGTGTCTCTTGTCCAACTTACTTTTGGACTTGAGGAATTTGAAACTCTCATGGTCGAAGTGTATGATAAATTCCCTTGGCCAAAGGTAATATTGCCATGCCTAGAGCGTCCTCACCAAAGCATATAGCTCCTTGTCATAAGTGGGATAGTTAAATGCTGCCACTTGAAGCTTCTCATTGAAATAGGCAATTGGCTGGGAATCCTACATCAAAACAGCTCCTACACCAATTCCACTAATATCACACTCAATTTCAAAAACTTTATCAAAATTGGGTAGACTTAACAAGGGTGCATTAGTCAACTTTTCTTTTAACAAATTAAAAACTCTTTCATGCACACTTTCCTACTTAAACACTACATTCTTTTTAATAAACTTATTTAAAGGTGCAGCAATTCAAGAGAAATCATGAACAAACCTTCTATAGAAGCTTGCTAAACCTTAAAAAGACCTTACCTCATTGGCGTTCTTAGGTGTAGGCCATTCCCAAATTGCCTTCACCTTGGATTCATCTACACTTATGCCATTAGTACTCACAACAAATCTAAGGAAAATAATGGAATCCATGTAGAAAGACCACTTTTTCATGTAAGCATACAATTGATTCGATCTAAGCACATTAAAAACAGCATGCAAGTGTTCTACATGGTTATTCAAGGACTTGCTATAAACCAAAATATCATCAAAATAGGCCACTAGAAATTTTCCAATAAGAGGGCGAAAAACATGATTCATCAAACGCAAAAAAGTACTTGGAACATTGGTTAAGCCAAAAGGCATAACTAACCACTCATAAAAATCGTACTTAGTTTTAAAAGCAGTTTTCCACTCATCACCTTCTTTCATCCTAATTTGATAGTAGCCACTCTTTAAATCAATTTTGAAGAATATTTGTGAGCCATATAATTCATCTAACATATTGTCTAGCTTAGGGATAGGGTGACAATACTTTATCGTGATTTTTTTGATGGCTCTACAGTCCACACACATTCTCCAGGTGCCATCCTTCTTAGGCAACAAAATGACAAGTATTGAGCACGAGCTCATGCTCTCCCTAACGAATCCTTTCTCTATTAGTTTGTCTACTTGCCTCTGAATCTCCATTGTTTCTTCTGGATTGGCTTGGTAGGTTGGATGGTTAAGAATACTCGACCCCAATATGAAGTCGATCAGATGCTTTATGCCCCTAAGCTGTGGTAATCCCTGTGGAACGTCTTCAGGGAACAAGTCTTCGAATTCCTGCAATAAAGACACTGCAAAATTGGGTATAAAAGGGTCAATGCCATTAATAGAAAGGTAAATATCCTTATACATAAGCATAAGGAATTGTTGCCTCGCTATCATTGCACTTTTGACCTCTCCTTTTTTTGCAAATGCACTCATTTTTCTTTTTTCTTTCGATACAACCTCTCTTTTTTTTTTTCTCTTTTTTCTCTCAATCTTCTCTTTTTTCTTCCAACTCACCATGTCTCTTATTTTTCTCCTCACTTACACTTTGTTGCTTTTCTCCCATAGAGATCCTTGCTTGATCAGTATAAGTCTCAAATGGCCTCAAAGCTTTAAAACATACTCCCTCTTCTTCCAAATCAACCGATAGGTGTTCTTATACCCATCATAAATCACCTTCCTGTCAAATTGTCACAGTCACTCGAACAAAATATGGTAGGCATGCATAGGTATGACGTTGCACAAGATCTTTTCCACATACCCTCCTATGGCAAATGACACCATTACTTGTTTTGTCACTTTAATATCACCATGATCTGTCAACCATTGCAAGTAATAGGGTTTGGGATGTCTAACCGCTTAGCTTCTCTATGAACAAGGAAGTGGCAACATTGGCACAGCTACCACTGTCTATTATGACATTGCACACCTTATCCAGGACAACACGTTCAGTATGGAAGATGTGTTCTTGGTGCATCTCTTCATCATCCTCTCTAGGCTGGATGCTAAGAGGTCTATCGATGACTAGAACTTCTCCACTGGGTGAATCAACTTCCCTCGGGCCTTCATTCTCATTGTCACTGGGTCCCTCTAGTGGTGGCATCTCTTCATTACTAGAATGCTCACTCTCCACATCCCCATCATCTTGAATGATCATGCTCCTTCTACTGGGACACTGTGAAGAAATGTGCCCGTAACCCTAACATTTGAAGTACTTGATATCTCTCTGTCTTGGTGGCGGTGCTTTGTTCTTGCCCTTACTAGGTGGTTTGAAGGATAATACCTCACCTTTCCCCTTGTTATTGGAGGGCGTGTCATTTTTCTTCCATGGCTCCTTTGGCCTTTAATTATTCTATTCAGGCCTCCTATCACGAGAGTTACTCCATTGAGTCTGACTTAGTGTGCCTGAGTAGCCTCAGCCCTTCTTTGCTTTGAGCTACTACTCCACCTTCTCAGCTTTATCTACCAAGTCCTAAAGTTTAACGTAGTTGTGCAACTCCACAACATAAGTAATCTCAAAATTTAGGTCAGCAATAAACCTAGCCATGGTAGTCTACTCATTTGCTTGGACATCAGCCTGGATCATGAGAGTCTCTAACTTCTTAGCATACTCATCTACAGTGGATGATCATTGCTTCAAGGTTTGAAGCCTTCGATGTAGATTTCTAGAGTAATGACTCAAAATGAATCTCTTCCTCATGACTGTCTTCATGGCTGCCCAAGTCCAGATTGGTTCATCTCACTCTACAGCTGCAATCTGTACCTTCTTTTTTTTTCAGAGTAATTGTGGATCTCGAACACTTGATCAACCTTCCTTTCCCATTCCAAGTAAGCCTCTAGATTATTAGGCCCTTGAAAGGGGGAATGGACATCTTGATGCTTCCCAAATTGTTGTCACGATTTGGTTGTTGTACCTTCCTTTCTCTGCGGGAAATAACTTTCTCAGACTCATATCCAGCATAGTCCTCTTCCTTATGGGTAGCTTGTGACACCTTGGCCTTTCCTTCTACAGCCGAGTCAATGTCATCTATTTGGGAATACATGAGCCTGAATTCATCTTGCATGGTCTTTATGGTGAACTCTATGCTAGCAAGTTTTTGCTCATTAAAGTTAGTCATCGTGAGTTAACCTGAAAAACATGGTTACAAATACCAAAAAATAAGAAAGAAAATTATCCTCACACGCACCTTTGTTGTTTTCACTCAGCACTCGTGTCTCACACAAGGTTAATTGGCTTTTTCCAGATGCTAATCTCACTCCTTAGCCTTTTACAATTCTTTGAGGTCATACTGTAAGCTTTTGGTAAAGAACCTACTCAATTGGACTTAACAAAAATCTAAATTAAACAATCAAGGAGGATTTGAAAAAGAAAGTAGCTTAGGGTAGATTTTAATTTCAAGAATTTCAAAGAAACCGAATGACACGGAAGGGAATACAAAGATCACGAGAAGACTCCCCTAGTGTATAGTCCTCTTGGTGGAAACTCTTGATTTTTCAATAATTTTCCTTTTAAAAAACAATGACCGAAAGTGTCTTGTACCAAATCCTAATCAAACTCACAAGTGATTCAAATACTTTTGTTTTTTTTTTCTTTTCTTTCAAGTGCACAACTTTTGAAATGAGAGTGCACAACTTTCATTCTTTTTTTTTTCAAACAAATCCCAGATAACCCTCACTTGACAAACACTAGATCAAAGGAAATCAACCAAAATTCACTGGTTGAATAGTGAATTCTTTGAATGAACAGTGACATTATAGTACCGCTACAGTAGGACAAATAGTAGTGTTGCTACAGTTTGCGAATAGCTTTTTTTTTTTTTTGACAATCTCAACACAAGATCAAACAAGAAACAATTGAAAAATTATCAAGATAAACAATTAAGCCACACAAGAAACCCTATAATTCTTGTTTAGACAACCAAGAATGACTCTAAGGCAAACCCTGATTTGATGTGAATCAAAAGGATAAATAAAAAGTACATGAAAAGAAGAAATCACTAGAACACAAAATCTAAGACAAATACAAAGAACGAATAACAAGAAAAATCAAAGAAAAGGATATAGCTAAAATTTCTAAAGGAAAAAAATTTGGTTTGGATAACCTAGAAGTTCAAGGAAAAACCCTTGGCTCTGATACTAATTGATACGAACAACGGTCGCGAGATGCCCACGACTCCTTGAAAACCAGTTGAAAACCAATTCAACCTTTTTGACCCCTTCGTAACTTGTCGAAGAATCCAAAAACAACTTCAATTGGGCACTTGGAACATCACCAAAGATCATTGCTTTTTCTTATAAGATGCAGCCTAAACTTCTATCCAACCTATGGAATAGATTCCTAGTTGACAATCTCACAAGATGAAAAGCAAACCAATTTGGAAGAACATAGCTAAGCAAAAGATTTGATCTTAACAAGGTTAATTGTCAAGAACAAGAGTAGTTCTTGTTTTACTGAAGAACTAAAGTAACCCCAACCGGGGAGAAAAACTCACATTTGATTTGATTCAATAATGATAATAATCTGTCGTTTGTTCACAAAATACCTCATATAAGGTTGACAAAGATAATTACCAACTAACACTAGTTGTATCCTATGACAGATCTACCCTGTAATTAGGGATACAACTCATTATTTTGCTTAAAACTCATAAAGAAAAATGCGAAATGCCGTTTCTGGAGAAGGACGCTAGGAAGGCCGTGGCACGGCCTTAAGGGCGGCCTTGATAAGAAACTTCAACTCATTCTGGACAACTTTCTAGAGAACGACATGGGGAAGGCGTGGCACGGCCATAGGCGTGGCCTAAGTCAGAAGGTTTGGCCAGCTTGATTCAACTCTTTGATGAAGGACGCTGGAAAGACTGTGGCGCGGCCTGGGTCAGAAACTGAAAATCTCCATCAATCAGCTTGGTTTGGCCACTTTTCTCACTTCCCTTGGTTCCATCATCAACCCAAGCATAAGTAATCATCCTGGTTGGCACATTCCTAGCCCAGGTAGGTTCTTCTTCTTGCAATTGTGCGAGAAGTCCTTACATAGCTTGCTTCATCCTCTTGGTTCTAAGTCTCGTCATTGGACCTCCTGTGCCTCACAAGGGATCTACTTTGAAGTCACACCGTTTACACCTTGATCTCCACAAACCTCATCAGGGGGGCTTTGGAGAATAATGAAACTAAAGAAATTTAAACTTAATAAACTCAAAAACACAAAATTAAGTCAAATGAAATCAAATAAAGCCTAGGCTCTAGTCAAAGGGTTAATATCCACTCTGGTTCAAATAACTGATCATTGATGCATAGATGACTTCACATACTTATGAATAAATTGGTTATGGTTGTTAACAAGCTCTAACAACCCACATTTCCTTACTGTGTTAGCAACCAAGGTAAGATTGTTAGTTACTTTCCTAACCAAAAGATAACCCTAGGTAAGACCTTAAGATTCAATCTTTCAATAGCTTTAAAAATTAGAAAAGCTACCAATTCTTACCAACAAATACATAAGAGATTTTGTTAAAATTAAATTATATATTCCCGTGATATAATTCAAAAGTTTCTATTACAATTGAATTAACCACTTACCACTAATACTAAAACTATCAAAAAATTACGGATTTGACATTTTAGATGGCTATAGATCATCTAACAATTAAACAGTGATCAATTATTTAATTGTGCAAAACAATCACACAAAAAGGAATACAATCACCTTGGAATTTAAAAAATAATATATAAATTCCCATAAAGACATAAAATAAATAAAACAAATTAGATCTCACAATATTGGATGAGCTAGAGTTTTAATTATCCTTCAACTAGAATGAAAGATCTGGCCACAAATCATGGCTTCAAATCACCAAAATAAAATTAACAAGAATTTTTGTTTGTAGAGAGAAAAGAGAGAAAACTAAAAAAACTAAAAAGTTACAAAACTAAGAGTTAAAGGCTACGTGTGTAGAAGAATTGCAAACATTCCTTTTTTGGCTTCTCATGTTTCCCTTTTCATGCTACTTTCCTTTTTGTTTCCTTTCCCAAGTCAAACTTCTCTTCCTCTCTTTTTCTTTCTTCAATCTTCACGGCTCTACCATAAAAAGGAAAGACTCCTTTTCTTCTTTTTAATTCTAATTCCCACCAATAAAGATTTCTTTCCATTGAAGTTCTTCACAATTAGGAAAGTGGGAATCTTCCAATTGTAGTCTTCTACCAAATCACATTTTCACAATTCTGCACCTCAACATGGTTAAAGCGTGGCCACGCTCTATTATCTCAAGTCTTTTGGAATTTTGACAAAATTAAAGCCTTCATCCACACTGTATACACCAAATTTTGATACACCATTTGTTTTTTGTCTAACAATAGAGGGTATTTTTCTATTTTTGGGTTCAAATTCTAATTTTTTGGTAAAAGAGGTAAAATTATCAATTTCTAGGTCAAAATGGTAATTTTTAGCATATAAATATTTTTTCATTGGTTTTTGAGTTCTAAAAGTATTTTTTTTGTACTGTAATACATGTTTTTGAATTTCTATAATTTTTTGGGGTCAATTGTTATTTTTTTGTGTATTTGGCAGTGTAAGGCCAAAATGGTCATTTCGCTTCGCGAATTCTTTTTTCGCTCATTTTGAGTTCCAAATTCATTTTTTAGGTTCTAAGCATGGTTTGAAATTTTTTTGATTTTTTCGGGGTCAATTATTATTTTTTCAGTAAATACTATGTTTAGGGACAAAATTGTCATTTCATATCCCGAATGCTTTTTTTGCCAATTTTTAGACTGTAAATTCATTTTTTAGGGCTTTAAGCCTATTTATAATTTTTGGCAATTTTTCAGTAGATGCCGTGTTCAGGGGCAAAATGGTCATTTCGAACATAAATGTATTTTTCGCCCGAATTTTATCAATAAAATTTATTATTTGCATTTTTGTGGTTTTTCATTTTTGGTGTTTTTTGAAGGGTTCATAAAATTCTTTTTAAAATTTTTATGTGTCAACAAATTATTTTTATAGGGTAAAATTGTAATTTAATTGCAAGGGCATTTTAGGCATTCTATTCATTCTTGGAGGATAAGATTCCCTCACACTATAAATAACTTATTTAGTAATAATCAAAGAAAGGAGAAAAATTAGAAAAACCTAGACACAGAATTTTTAGTCTTACACACTATACACACAATCTCACACACTAAATACTACACACGCATTACACCAAGAACACTAATTAAGTATTAGTTCATATTCATACTAAAACACATACTACCCCAAGAACCCCTACAAACCTACACACACAAACACACCAAATTTTCACATAGTAAGATCAAATCAAGAAAAAAACACAAGAACAAAAAAGAAAATTTAGTTATCATTCATCAAGCAAACAAGATTCAATCCATCAATATCCATTACAAGGTACCATCTTAGCCTCTGATTATCTCTTTACATTTATTATGATCCAAAGATAACTTGATTATTGTTGTTTTTTGTGAATTTTTTAGGGACTTCTTTTTTTTGGTTTTCTTTTCTTTTTCTTCTTTCTGGGTTTGCTCTTTTTCTGGGTTTACTCTTTTACCTTTTCTCTCTACCACTGCCTTATTTCTTCGCCTCCTCTCACCCAAAAGCCAATGTAGCCTCCACGTACCAAACAAAATCATTACCATCAACCATCTATCTCCACCATCCCACTACCGTTCAACCCCAAACTGCCACCTGACCACCTTGTCCTCTCCTTCTTCACCAAAATCTCAACCTAAGATTACTAGCTACCCACCAGTCAAAACCAGTGCCTTTCCCTCCCTCTCTCTGCCAATCACAAATCCCCCCACATCATCACACAAATAGCCACAAACCAATCCCAAAATGCTACAAAATAGCCTGGAATTAACCACAACCACTGCCCATCATCTCTTTTCATTCACCTCACCACTGTCGCTTCCCTCAACCTATAACCAACACCTCCTCCTTCTTCCACCACTCCACCTCCAATGACCCAAAGAATAGCACCACCATTCACAACCACCTCCCCATCATCACTTTTTTTTACAATGCTTCATCACATCTTCATTTGATCCATTCTTGCTCACCAAGCTTGCTTCAAAGCTCAAAAACACTTAAATGTTATGTTATGTTATAACTGAATAGCATGGAAGCACAAATCAAAACATAGCATGCCTTGAAATGCTTGTTTTCTCCCATATTTGGTTGATGTAGATGTATGTGTTATGTGAACAAGTGTTTGTGTTATGATGAATTATATGCAATTGAAACTTGTCTGAAAATGCCTCAAAACAAAATTTCATCTTTTGATGCCAAAAGTTAAATTTTGAATCAATGAAATGAAACATACAATACAATCTATTTGAATGTGTTACAGTGATGTTTTTATGTCTACAGAGTTGCCAAACAAACTTGCAAAGAAAGCCCTTAAACCCTCAAACAAAATTGACCAAAATTAGCCAAACAACCCTCAAAATGTCCAGGATCTGTGGGTCAATCTGACCCGTGGATATCCCCCAGAAGTTGCAGAAAAATGCAGCTACAGTTTTGCGTTGCAGGCTGATTATTTTTCTCAACTTTGAGTGATGATTTTGTCCATTTAAACCTGAAGTTTTGGGCAAACAACTTTATGATCATGTGACCATGTCAATAGACTTTCAAATCATGTATTAATATCCATCCTAAATATCAATACAAATGAAATGAGAATCGATCAAAGTAGCCAATCTGGTCAACCTGCAACTTTGAATTCAAGATGAAATTGAAATTCAAAAGTTTCTTTTTATGTTTTTGATCAATTTAACACTTCAAACATGTTTCTTATGTTAAAATAAAGTTGTTAACATAATTTTTAAGCATAAAAAATATGTAAATTTCATAATTAGAACCAAAATCACAAAGAATCTCATTTGATAACTAGTAACTAAATGAATAGCTACCTTTTACTCTCTCTCACTTCCAATTGACTTTGTCTCTCGCTAGAGTTTCCTTCTACCATTGGACTCTTTTGAAATTCAAACTTTTGGAGGCCGGCCATGGCCAACCACTGGCCATCGGCCACCACTGCAGTTGTGGACAGGGGAGCATCTCTCCTCTCTCCTCTCTCCAAGAAATCCTTCTCCCAGTTGTTTGCCGTTGCTAAATCTTCATTTGTTGAGGTTAAGCTGTAGGCTATGCACAAAGGGAAGGCAGCGATCTTCTTCTCGAGGCAGGATATTGAACAAGTGACTGCACCATTCAAGTTCACCGTTGTCGGAAAGTTCTCACATGGCCGTCCCAAACTAGAGGACATTAGGAAATTTTTTGCAACCTTTAATCTGAAATAGGAGGTGCAAGTTGGGCATTTGAGTTCAAGGCATGTGTTGATTCGATGCAATGTTGAAGTGAACTTCTTAAGAATTAGATAAGAGGACTTTGTTATATTGGAAAGCTTCCCATAAGATGCGTCAAATGGATTCCTATGTTCCATGTTAATAATGAGTCATCATTGGTGCCAGTTTGGTTTTCTTTACCTACACTATCATTTCACTTGTTTGAGAAGCATTACTCGTTCTCCATCATTCGAGCTATTAGAAGGCCTTTGTTTATGGATGCAACCATAGCTAATTTGGTTCATCAAGTGTAGCTTGCGCATGTGTGTGCATGTGGATTTATTGAGGGAGTTTCTTGACTTGCTATGGGTTGGAATAAAGGGTGAAACAGGTGGGTTTTGGTAGTGTTTAATCACTAAAAACTTACTAGCATATTGCAAGGTGTGTTGGTGTGTTGGTCATTCACAAGAATATTGTCGAAAAGAGGGAGCTGGAGAAGAGGGTTTGAAGCATGCAAAATAGGTAGGGGTAAATGAAAAGCAAGAAATAAAGAAGGTTTTTGTACCGAAAGAGGTTCAGGTAGTAACTGATATGTAGGTGAAACCTGCTATTCTCAAGCAATCGCAGTAGCAGCTTGTGAATCGTGGTGTAGAGGAGGATGAAATAAGAGGGCAGGAGCACCTACAAATTGCTGGTCTGCAACCCGCTGGTCCAGTATAGCAGCAATAGCAGTAAAGTAATGGCTCGCATCATATTGTTCCAGTACAGCAATAGCAACAGCAACAAGTGGGCTTGCAACCTGTTGTTCAACATGGTGGGGAGAAACAACCTGGCATGTCTTCTAGAGCTGTGCAGAAACATGGTGGGGAGAAAGCTGAGATAAGGGAGTAGGAGCACCAGCAAAGTGCTGGTTTGAACCCATAGCATACTGTAATTTTGCTGCAGCAAGGTGAGGAGGAAGGTGAGATCAGGGAGAATGTAGGTGCAAGGGATAGTGTATGGGAAGGTGTTTCATAGCCAGTTGTTGAGGAGGAAGGGCATGAACTCCATGAGGATAGGCTTGTGATTGAGAAGCAAAGACTGGTGGGAAAGAATGTGAAGGTGGTGTAGGCTGTACAGAATGTTCAATGGGAGATGACTGTGACTGATCAAGGGAACAATGCAATAGTGTTAGAGGATCTTGTGGATGACCAGAATTTGAATAGAATTGTGGAGTTAAGTGCAGTTCCAAAAACTTCAGCTATGGGAGTAGTTGATTCATCTTTCCATCTTTTTCAATCCCCTAAAAGAGGTACTACGGCCATTTGATAGGTAATAAACTTATCAATATTATTATATATAATATTATATATTTAGATTATATTTTAATTATTAATATAGTATTTTTAATTGTAAATGACTCATTTTCTAATAAGTCATAAGAATTTGGATTTTTATCAAAATTAGGGTTTATGAGGCAGAATTTCTATTTAAGCAAACTAATGCACAATTTTGATCTATAATTTCAGATTCATCATACTTAAACTTATTTTGGATCAATCAAAGTAAAGGAAAATCATATTCAATAGTGATTCAAGGAGTTATAATGGATGAACTACTTGACAAAGAACAAGTGTGCAAAATAATAGAAAAATCTAATTCTTCATCAAAATTTCTTGGAAATATGTGGAAAATAGTTATACACATCAAGTCCAACTCAGCAAAAATTAGAGATCAAGTGGGGACCACAAGGATGGGATCCGTGTCTGGAGATACGCAGATGTCAGACGCGTATCACCAGACACGGATCGCATGTCGGCTGAACTTTCTAGGGCATCCACTTGCATCCTCTTCTAGCTGGTTTTTACAGACATTTTCAGATGAAGATAGGGTTCTGCAAGTGGGAAAAAACATTGGAAGCATAAATGAAGACTTTTGTGCCCATTTGGAATCCCCAACCAAATCTTCATCATTTCCATGCATTAATGATTCATGCAAGTTGAAAAATGACTTGAGGAACATTTGTCTATAAATAGAAGTCATTTGTAAAGAGTGAGGAGAGAGAGGAACAATTCCTAGTAGTAGAAAGTAATTAGTCTTATATACTTAGCTTGGTAGAATTAATAGAATTCTCTAAATCCTTCAATAGAGTAGTGAGGAACATTGTAAGAGACTTTTGTAGTGTAATCTTTTGAAGGTGAATAAAGAAGAGGACTAATTCTCATATTGGTTGAGCAATTCTCAAACTCTATCTCCTTTAGTTTCAATAGTTGTCATGAATTCAATACTTGAAGTTGAACTTTTAGTTGTTCATTAACCATGTTGAACTAAAAGCTTCATCTCGATCATGGATGAAGCTAATGAATCAACAAACATGATTTAACTTCTTGCACTTACTAAGCTTACATTTGTTTATTTGCTTGTTCAAGTTTTAATACTTATTTTTGCTTGGCCAACTTAAACAAGTCAAGTTGCTACTTGACATTGAGAGATGCATGTAACAATGGAAAATAAACAAGTAAAGTTTAAGTAGTTCATATGAGAATAATGGATGCTTAAGTGAATCACTACAATTCATATTTTCATAAGATTTCATCATGCGAATAGTTGGAATCTTGTCATTTGATAGAGAAATCTAGTCTTGACACATATGGAATTGGAGTCTAAACAAAGCAAGATAACACTAAGTAAGTCATTCATGCTTGGTTTATTAGTGGAACCTATGTTCTAGGCTTCTTGTTTGAATTCTACAAAAGTTCTCAATCATATATCTACTCTATTGAAGGGACCACCTATCACTTCTATTTTCATTTGTGTTTAGATAATAAAAGTTAGTGAACAAGCTTTAGTAATTGCACATATTTGATTCCTCGTGAGATTCGACACCTAATACTCCAAATACTACAACTGACCCGTGCACTTGCGAAATAAGTTGTGAGATTAGATTTTTATTACTTGATTTGTGTGTTTCTGTTTATAATTGTTATACCTAATCTACACCACCTCAAGTTTTTGGCGCCAATACCGGGATCGAACCCCGGTCGCCCGCGTGATAGGTGAAAATACTCACCACTATACTACAACGACCCGTGCACTTGCGGAATATGCCCTAATTTTACTTTCAATAGTTGCCATGAATTCTTATGGCTTATTGGAAAATAAGTCATTTGCAACCAAAAATACTATATTAATAATTAAAATATAATCTAAAATATATAATATTATATATAATAATATTGGTAAGTTTATTACCTATCAAACTCCCTCACACTTGAATCATTGCTTGTCCTCAAGCAATTGGAAAATCAAAAGATCAAATAATGATTCATGAGTTTGAAATAACACATGCCTCATTGTTGAATACAATTCCACAATATAAAGCAAATAGGCATTATGCAATTTCTTGTAAAGTTCCTAGTACTCATGATATTAAGTAAAAGGGAAGTAATTATATCAAGATTAAAACTTATTCAACAAAATGTCTATACTTTACAAAATTTTACACACTAAGTATTCAATATGGACAATCATATACAATTCAATTTATACACAATAGGGACATTTTGTACTTTGTAATTTGTAAGTGTCTTTTGACACGAAGGTTGACATTGGTAGATGAAAACCCCCAGTTACTCCACACTTTGATCATTTTAACCATAATTTAGTGCTTAGTTTGAGAAGTGATATTGCCTTTTGATGAAAGAATTGACATTTTATGATGAATACCCCTTATTACTCAACAATTCACTTTCAATCAAACTTGCTTTGCATACTCTTAACTCAATTGCCGTTTGACACGAAAATCGACATTTGTGATGAAGATTCCCGATTACTAAACAATTTGAATCATTGGAGTAGTAATAAATAAACATTGATCATTAAACTTCATAATATTATTGTCCCTTTATTAAAATAAGTATACTTCTTGTCCATATCTACTACTTAGAAATGTAAAATTGAGTAAAGAAAAGAAATTTTAAAATCAAACATGCCAAATCAATACATAATTACAACCATTTTACAAGATATATTTTCTTAGAAACAAAACTCTTAATCACATAATAACTATTTCTCATATTATTGTAAAACATATTCAAGCAAAGTTGCATAAATTACTTCAAAAAGTAAAAGAATTTAACAAGTTAATGGCATGAAAACATGTTAAAGAAGCAATTTTTTTTTAAATTTTGGCCATATTTTACCAAAACAATATCTTGACACTTTTTACTCCAAATCCCATCCAAACATATTCTTATACCTTCCCCCCACACTTAAATTGAAACATTGTCCTCAGTATGTAAAGGAAAAGTTAAGAATGAAATATGAAACAAGAAAACTCCCCTTGCTTGGTTGGAGACTCCTTAAGTTGATATTGTTGATGTCTTTGAAGTCCATTGGCCTTTGGCAAGTTCCTCTTTGCAATGCTTCATCATATTCCACATTTGGTCTGCACGTTGCTCATTGACCTTGTCTCTAGCTTAAAAATACTCAAATGCTATTTTAGTTAATAAAAGAATAGCTAGTGAAATACAACTTGAACATAGCATACTTGAACGTTTTGAATTCGCCCACACTTAGTTTTTGCAATGTGGCTCTATGGGGGTTACACTTTGAAAAACAAGTAATGTGAGCAAATTTATTATGTATTGATGAAGTAAAATGCTAAAGAAACTTGGTGAAAATTGCTTCATATCAAGAATCAACCATTCATATCATGTATTTAAAATTTACATATTTAACTTAAACTAAAAACATGCATGAGTGGAACTTGTTAAAGTGCTTATTTAAGTGTCCAAATCATGTACGCAAATAATGAAACACATGTTGCAAGTGAACCAATTAAAAACCAATGAAAATGAACATAAAAAATCACTTTTAATAGTGATCCGCGGGTGTGTACCCGTGTATCACTTAACCCTACCGCGTATCTCTTTGCAGCGTATCATGCAGAGCTCCCAGAAGTTGATACGCGTCAGCGATATGCGGCAGACTCCCGCGTATCTCTGTGTCGCGTATCACTTCCTGCAATAGGCAATGATTTTTCAGTTTTGCAGGTTATTGTTCCATTGGTTTATGCTATTTTTTGCAGCACTTTCAAACTCAAATTTAACATATTTTTGAAAACTTTAACACTAGGAACAAGTTTGAATCATGAACATACACATGTGCAAACAAAATTTTCTCAAATTTTGCGTCAAAATCACAAAATTTTGCATGGATTGAGTATGAATTTTCAAAGATGCATAAGTTACAAAATTTGAATGTACTTTCAAAACCATGTATGCACACATGTTTTTTTAAGCATATTAAGCATAAAAAAAAGGCCAAACAACAAATAATCACGTTGATCCTCGAAATGACCTTTTTACTCAAAAAGTTTTCCAATCATGAATAGTAACTTCTATCAATTCCATCTTCTAAAACATATCATACATCACATAATTTTCATGTTAAACATTCCTTTTAGTATGAAATATTAAAGAAGAAGGGGATTTAGAGTCAAACTCATGATTGTACATCTTGAATCAAACTTGATCTTCATGTTCCAATTTGCATACCTACAAAACAAAGAAAATAAATATATATTAAACTACTTAATACATAATAATACAAACTAAAAATGCACAAAAAATATTAAAAACGTTGGGTGGCCTCCCAACAAGCGCTTCATTTAAAGTCCAGAGTTAGACTTTGAAGGTGTGAGCTTTCACTTTTTAGGACCATGACGCAAAAAATTCTCCACTCCTTTGGGTGTAGATATGTCAATAAAGTGCAATTGATCCTTCCTTATCATTGTCCTTCTTCTTGTGCTTCCAAATCCTAGAAATGAAACATTAGGCACGTTATCTTCCAAATCATCAATTAAATACATGTTAAAAGTAGAAGAGGGATGTCGCATCATTTCCTTCAATTCAAAGGATATTTCCTCATCCCCTACTTTTAATTTTAAGGTGCCATTTTTCACATCTATTATTGCACCGGCGGTAGCAAGAAAAAGTCTACCAAGTATGATAGGCACATTTATATCATCCTCCATATCTAAAACAACAAAGTCAACCAGGATGATAAACTTATCCACTTTCATTAAGACATTTTCAAGAACACCAAGTGGATGCCTAATGGACCTATCGGCTAGTTGTAGTGTAATGTTTGTGTTTTGTACTTCCTTAAATCCTAGCCTTCTAACTATTGACATGGAGATTAATGAGACACTAGCACCTAAATCACATAAAGCATTGGAAAAATTAACATCACCAATAGTGCATGGGATAGAAAAACTCCCTGGATCTTTGAGTTTTGGTGGCAATTTGTTTTGGATCCTTGCACTACATTCTTCCGTGAGTGCTACGGTTGCAAAGTCATCCAGACTTTTTCTCCTTGTCAAAAGATCCTTCAAAAACTTATTGTACTTAGGAACCTGCAAAAATGCATCTACAAAAGGAATATTAACATGTAATTGCTTGAGCATTGGTGCAATCTTCCAAAACTCCTTTTCTTGTTTTTTATTTTTAAGCCTTTGTGGAAATGGTATTTGTGTTGGAAGAGGAATAGTTTGTGATTGAGATTTCATATTGTCAACACCATCTTCTTTATCACTTACTATTTCCTTCCCTTTTTCCACTTTTTCCTCTTTTTCATTCCCACATTCTTCTATGATTGGTTCGTTTAACATTCTTCCACTTCTTAATACAATAGCTTAGACTTGTTCCTTAGGATTTATTTCGGTTCTACTTGGTAACTCCTCTTGTTTCCTAAGGTCTATTTGTTCGGCAATTTGGGCAATTTGATTCTCTAAAGATATTTCCATTCCTAACATTCTACCTTCAAATTGCTCAACCCTTTCCATTACTTTCTCATTTGCTACCTCCCAAGCGAGTTTGTTTTGTGGGAATCCGGGTTGAGTTATCATCTTTGGCTCCTCCACCCAAGATTTGGATGGTTTCTCCACCCGAGATTATATGTGTTTGAGAAAGGATTATTAGAAAAAGAAGGTTTACAGTTATTGACATATTGAACTTGTGCACATGAAAATGGATCATGAGAATCACCACTCAGATGACAATATGCAAGATTTGATGAATTTTGAGTACTAGAGACATGCTTATTGAAAACATTCATCATATTTTACATTTGAGCTCTAATCATATCCAAAGTATCAATTTCGTACATACCTTGAGTTCTTCTAGGATTACCTCTCTCGTTTGCCCATTGATAATGATTTGTTGCCATTTCTTCAATCAACTCTTGGGCTTCTTCCGCCGACTTTGCCATGAGAGCTCCCCCTGCGACTGCATCTATATTGATTTTGGTTTGATAATTTAGTCCATTACAGAAAGTTTGAATTATTAACCAATCGGGAAGTCCATGATGTGGACATTTTCTTATTAAATCCTTGTAACGGTCCCAAGCCTCATAAAGAGACTCTCCTTCGCATTGGTTGAAATTGGTAATGTCCATCCTTAGCCTTGCGGTCTTTCCTGGTGGGAAATATGTTGGCCCCAAATAATTATGCAGCCAATATAATAATAAAAATGAACTTGCAATAATAATGATAAAGTTATAGCAAAACAAGTTCACAAATAGACAATAAATAAAGTAAAAGAGAGAAAGAGAAAAAACCGATTTATAGTGGTTTGCTGCCAAGCTTGACACCTACGTCCACTCCCAATTTCCTCAACTTAGAGTTTGAATCCGCTATTGTGCTTCTTCACAAGTTGGTGAAGTAAACCAACAGTGTACAATGTAGGGATCACTCTTTGCTCACCCCTAGTACCTCTAGTTGAGCCAAAGAGTTTTACAATTCACTCAATTAACCCTCACAAAGCTACACTTGAATGCTACCACCCTCACTTTGAAGAACACAATTTATCTCCAACCAACTACCTCACAAACTATTACAATAACACAAAGGGAGAGAGTATTTTACACTAAAATCACTCTTGAAAGCTTGTAATAAATATAGGTAAAGGTTCTCCTTTAATTCTATACATAATGGTATTTATGGGGGTGAGAACAAGGATTGAAAATGGCTTCTAACGGTCAAATTGATAAATCTGCAGAAACTAACTGTTAGGCAGTAAATTTGAGGTCCGGACGTCCGTTACTATTCATCCAGATGTCCGGATGGTCGTCTGCATACATTCTGTCCAAAAGTTACTGTTCATCCGGATGCGAGCACTGTCCATCCGACGTCCGCATGCTCGTCCGAATGAGTAGTTTTTTGCAATTTTCATCTTCTCTTGAATCCTAATTGATTTTACTGCAAAGATAACTTGATAAAACATTAGTAAACATTATCATTAGTTTGTTAATCATCAAAACTAAGATGATTTAGGACCATAAGGTCTTCAATCTCCCCCTTTTTGATGATGACAAACTAATGATGAAAATGAGCAAAAATGATATATGCAAGTTAAAAAAAATGCTCATTTTCAAACTAGATCATCATTCTAACAATTCTCCCCCTTTTGACATCATCAAAACTAGAATTGAGAGGTGTGTTTAAAGATTTATGGACAAAGCTCCCCCTCAACAAATGCATATGCTATAAAAAAAACTTATTTTTAGGCTTAAAAACATAATGCAGTTCTCAAAGATATTTTTGAAAGCATAATTGGTAATAAAACTTCTTTTTTTGTTTTTTGAAGAAACATACTCTCCTTTTGAATAAAAAAAATAGTGAGGTAATGAATTAGGGTCATATTAAAAAGTGGGAGTGTTGCTCCTCAAACTAATATAAACACAATCATATTTTCATCACACAATCATATTATCATCAAATATGTTCAAAAGCAAAAACTATGATTCTAAAAGTGTGCACCACAATTTTTTTTTTGTTTTTTTGGCAAATACATCCAAGTGTAATCCTCAAACTAAATCACATAATCATGCGCATCACATAGATAACACTAAAACTATTCAAGATATACAAGTGCCTAGAGCTTTACCAAACTCATCAATCATTTCAAGCTTCACATTTGTACTTATCAAAGATTTAAGAAAATCATTTTTAGCAAGCATGTTCAAATTTAATATTCAATTATTATATATCATATATGTTCTAAACAAATAAATGCACATAAAACACATTTTTGGCTTATTCACATAAATAAAATTTTCAATCATATTACTAAATCACATATTCATACAACAAGGTATATCACATAACAAGAATCATTTTTAAATAAGTAATAAAGAGAATAACAACTAGCTTACTCCTCACTCAATGTTATTCATGTACCATCTTGACTTCTTTGTTTTGATCATCAATCCTACAAGAATAAGAGACAATTTTTGGTACCCATATTTTTTTGGGTCCAATGGAGTTAGCAACACCTTTCTCTAACCAAATAACTTTCATGCCTAATTCAATATTCTTTTTAACATAGCATTCTCTATGTATGTGGCCGTGTTGATGACAATAAAAACAAGTAACATTGAGATTTTGAACAAATATAGGTTTAACAAAACGAATCACTTCTTTTCTAAAAGTTGTGAATCTTTTGGAAACAAAAGTATTAGAAACCTTTTTCTTTTCACAAACTTTTTGTTTTTCATTTGAAAGGAATTTGGCAAGTGCATCAATTCTTTTTCTCAACAAAACTTGCTCCTCTTTGATTTTCTCATAAAATTTGGATTTCTCATCGAATTTTCTTTTCAAGTCATCCTTTTTGCAATAAAATTTAAGTTTATTTTTGGAAACTTCATTTTCCTTTTTCAAATTATTATTTTCTTGCAAAAGTTTTGAATTTTCTTTCAACAAAGATTTTATTTTGACAACAAGTTCTTTATTTTTGGCAAAAGATTTTTTGAAATTATCATGTAATTTTATATCAAAATCATCAAATTCATCATCACTACAATCATCATCATGATAGCAGTGGCTAGATGATACCTCATTATCTCCAATGGCCATAAATGCCATTCTTTCCGGTTCACATTCTTCATCAATATCTCCATTTGAATAGCTATCATCCCATGTAGTATGGAGGTTGTTGAAGACTTGTTCTTTGTCTCTTTTGTTTTCTCCATATGAACTTTTTCATCATTGCCATCCTTGTGCATTTCCTTCAATTTGTTCCATATTTCCTTTGCCGATATGCACCCTTTTATTCTACTAATATCATCATCACTTAAGGCATTATATAAAATATTAATAGCTCTAGCATTTAAAGAAAGATTTACTCTATCTTGTATGCTAAGTTCACTTCTAGTATTTTTGTCTAACAATACCCAATTTTTCATAAAAAATAGTGGCCTCAAAAGGTCCATCATTAACAATATGCCACAATTCTATATCTATTGAATTCAAAAATATTTTCATTCTAAACCTCCAACAATCATAACTAGCACTATTAAGCATAGAAGGTCTATCAATTGATTGCCCCTCTATAAACATAACATTATTGGTTGCCATCTTTACTCCCTAGCTAGTTAAACTACCAAATGGGAGACCAAGCTCTGATACCAATTGTTGGCCACAAATAATTATGCAACAATAAAATAATAAAAATGAACTTGCAATAATAATAATAAAGTTATAGCAAAACAAGTTCACAAATAGACAATAAATAAAGTAAAAGAGAGAAAGAGACAAAACTGATTTATAGTGGTTCGCTGCCAAACTTGACACCTACGTCCACTCCCAAGTTCCTCAACTTGGAGTTTGAATCCACTATTGTGCTTCTTCACAAGTTGGTAAAGCAAACCAACGTGTACAATGTCGGGATCACTCTTTGCTCACCCTAGCACCTCTAGTTGAGCCAAAGAGTTTTATAATTCACTCAATTAACCCTCACAAAGCTACACTTGAATGCTACCACCCTCACTTTGAAGAATACAATTTATCTCCAACCAACTACCTCACAAACTATTACAATAACACAAAGGGAGAGAGTATTTTACACTAAAATCACTCTTGAAAGCTTGTAATAAATGTAGGTAAAGGTTCTCCTTTAATTCTATACATAATAGTATTTATGGGGGTGAGAAAAAGGGTTAAAAATGGTTCTAACGGTCAAATTGATAAATGTGCAGAAACTAGCCGTTAGACAGTAAATTTGAGATCCAGACGTTTGATACTATTCATCCAGACGTCCGGATGGTCGTTTGCATGCATTCTGTTCAAAAGTTACTATTCATCCAAACGAGGGTCTGGACACGGGTATTGTTCATCTGGACGCGAGCACTGTTCATCTTGACGCGGTAACTATTCACCGGTACTGTTCATCTGGACAGGGTTATTGTTCATCCGACATCCGCATGCTCGTCCGGATGAGTAGTTTTTTGCAGTTTTCATCTTCTCTTGAATCGTAATTGATTTTACTACAAAGATAACTTGATAAAACATTAGTAAACATTATTATTAGTTTGTTAATCATCAAAACTAAGATGATTTAGGACCATAAGGTCTTCAAAATATTTTCTCACGAATGCTTTGGAAAGGTCCATCCAATTTGCAAAGGTATTTGGTGGATATGCTTGAAACCATTGCTTAGCTTTATCTCTTAAAGAGAATGGAAATAATCTTAGCCTTATGGCATATTCGGGAACACCATTTGGTTTAATTATATCACATATTTCCATGAAATTAGCCAAGTGTGAATGTGAATTTTCATTAGCATTACCACCAAACTAATTTTGTTGAACCATTTGAATTAAACCCGGCTTAAGTTCAAAGTTATTTGCATTTACCGGTGGTCTTATAATGCTTGTGTGAGAACCGGTTGGATTCGGCATAGCAAAATCTCTTAAAGAACGAGTTTGAGGGTTAAGATTTTAGTTTACCTCTTCCATGGTTACCTCTTGTTGATGTTCTTGAAGTTGAAATGTACTTGAGGCATTACCAAACTCCTCCACCTTGACTTGTTCTTCTTGCCTTTGTCTTCTTGTCTTTCTTGCTATTCTTTCTACTTCTGGATCAAATGGGAGCACAATCCTTAAGCTCCTATGCATGCACCTACAAAAGAAAAGAAAACTAATTATTTACAAGTAAATATGTACAAAGTTTAGATTAATAAAGTTAGCTTTTGCCTTAATATTGCCTTGATTCCCCGACAACGGCACCAAAAACTTGACGTGGTGTAGATTAGGTAAAACAATTATGAACAAAAACACACAAATCAAGTAATAAAAACTTAATCTCCCAACTTATTCCGCAAGTGCACGGGTCGGTTGTAGTATTTGGAGTATTAGGTGTCGAATCCCACGAGGAATCAAATATGTGCAATTACTAAAGCTTTTTCACCAACTTTTATTATCTAAACAAAAATGAAAATAGAAGTGATAGGTGGTCCCTTCAATAGAGTAGATATATGATTGAGAACTTTTGTAAAATTCAAACAAGAAGCCTAGAACAAAGGTTTCATTAATAAACCAAGCATGAATGACCTACTAAGTGTTATCTTGCATTGTTTAGAATCCAATTCCATATGTGTCAAGACTAGATTTCTCTGTGAAATGACAAGATTCTAACTATTCTCATGATGAGATCTTATGAAAATATGAATTGTAGTGATTCACTTAAGCATCCATTATTCTCATATGAACTAATTAAGCTTTACTTGTTCATTTTCCATTGTTACATGCATCTCTCAATGTCAAGTAGCAACTAGATGACTTGTTTGAGTTGGCCAAGAAAAAAACAAGTATTAAAACTTGAACAAGCAAATAAACAAATGCAAGCTTAGTAAGTGCAAGAAGTTAAATCATGTTTGTTGATTCATTAGCTTCATCCATGATCAAGATGAAGCCTTTAGTTCAACATGGTTAATGAACAACTAAAAGTTCAACTTCAAGTATTGAATTCATGGCAACTATTGAAAGTAAAAGAGAGAGAGTTTGAGAATTGCTCAACCAATATGAGAATTAGTCCTCATCTTTATTCACCTTCAAAAGATTTCACTACAAAAGTCTCTTACAGTGTTCCTCACTACTCTATTGAAGGATTTAGAGAATTCTATTAATTCTCTACCAAGCTAAGTATATAAGACTAACTACTTTCTACTACTAGGAATTCTTCCTCTCCCTCCTCACTCTTTACAAATGATTTCTATTGATAGACAAATGTTCCTCAAGTCATTTTCCAACTTGCATGAATCATTAATGCATGGAAATGATGAAGATTTGCTTGGGGATTCCAAATGGGCACAAAAGTCTTCATTTATGCTTCCAATGTTTTCTCCCACTTGCAGAACCCTATCTTCATCTAAAAATGTCTGTAAAAACCAGCTGGAAGAGGATGCAAGTGGATGCCCTAGAAAGTTCAGCCGACATGCGATCTGCGTCTGACATCCGTGTATCTCCAGACGCGGATCCCATCCTTGTGGTCCCCACTTGATCTCTAATTTTTGCTGAGTTGGACTTGAGGTGTACAAGTATTTTTCATGTATTTCCAAGCAATTTTGGTGAAGAATTAGATTTTTCTATTATTTTGCACACTTGTTCTTTGTCAAGTTGTTCATCTACTTTAACTCCTTGAATCACCATTCAATTTGATTTTCCTTTGCTTTGATTGATCCAAAATAAGTTTAAGTATGATGAACCTGAAATTATAGATCAAAATTGTGCATTAGTTTGCTTAAATAGAAATTCCACCTCATAAATCCTAATTTTGGTAAAAATCCAAATTCTTATGACTTATTGAAAAATGAGTCATTTGCAACCAAAAATACTATATTAATGATTAAAATATAATCTAAAATATATAATATTACATATAATAATATTGGTAAGTTTATTACCTATCACCATTCGAGCGAAATTCCCTTCGAATAGGGAATTGTGTTCAATGGTGAAGTTTTCTGAAAATTCTTGTCAACTTTTATCCAATGATTAAGTCGTTGTTTTGGAATAATAGAGGGTTATCTAAGTACATTGTAGAAGACTTAATAAATTGATTCGCATACATAAAATTTAGTTCCTTCTTGTGTGTAAAACTAAAGTGGATGTCAAAATTTTGATCAAGTTTCGTTTAAAATTGGGGTTTGATAATGTTGTGACTTGCTCTGGTGGGGTTGTGTGGTTATCTGTTAACAATTTGTTTGATTGTATAATTGGTGGTGATGGGTCTCAGCATATTTCTATTGTGGTTAGGCATTGTCATTTGTCAGCACCTGTATTAGTTTCTTTTGTGCTTGCTAGTTATCTACCAATAGATAGGGATTTACTTTGGAGGGAATTGTTATTGATTAAAGCAATACACAATTTTCCTTGGATGGTGGTGGATGATTTTAATTTAATAACCTGTGCAGAGGAAAAGAGGGGTGGCCGTCCTTTTTGGATGTCAAGTGCTTTGGAGTTTTCAGATTTTCTTTCTTTTGCTAATCTCTTTCATGCAGGATATTTGGGGTCCAGACTTACATGGTGTAATAATAGGGAGGGGAATGTGCAAATTTGGGAGAGATTAGATAGGATGTTGATTAGTTAAAGGTGGATTGATATGGGGTTGACTTCATCAGTAACTCATTTGGCTAGGCACCCTTCTGATCACTCCCCTTTATTGTTGTCATTTGAGACAAGAATTGATCACAAGCCCCAGCCATTTAGATTGTGGACAGAACATGTGGATTTCTTACGGGTGGTGAAGCACTCATGGGAGACAGATGTGTGTGGTTCCCCACTGATGATGTTATCAAAAAATTTAAATAGACTAAAAAAAGGTTTGAGCAAGTGGAGTAGGGAGGTATTTGGGAATGTGTTTGATAAGGTGAAAAGCGCGAAGCAGAATTTAATGGAGGTGGAAACGGAGTTGGAGCGGGATCATTCTGATGTAGCCATGGAGAATTTATATAGAGCGCGAAATGAGCTACAAAATCAATTAGCTCTTGATGAGAGGTTTTAGCAGCAGAAAACCCATGTTAAATGGTTGGAATTTGGTGTTAGAAATACTCAGTTTTTTCACTCAGTGGTGAAGTATAGGTGTTTCCAAACATTGATTAAGAGGATTCAAGGTAGTTCTAACCAATGGGTGTCTACAGATGAGGCAATTGGGGCAGAGGCAGTGGCATTTTTCAGTAATTTATTTGCAGCTAAGAGAGGTCTGAATAATTTGATTTTTTAGAGGTGATTCCGCATGTTTTAGTAGAGGAAGACAATATCATGCTGGAGGATGTTCCTTCCATATAGGTGGTTTTCCAAACCATCAAACATAAGGATAGGGATAGTACTACGGGTCTGGATGGCTTCACGGGAAAGTTCTTTGTAGCTGCATGGGAGGTGGTAGGGAAGGATGTATATGAGGCGATCTTGAGTTTTTTTTGGTTGGAGCTAAATTGCTAAGGAGTATCACTGCTACAATGATTGTGTTGATCCCAAAAATTTCGTGCCTTCTGGTTTTTTCTCACCCTATTAGTTTATGCAATTTTATTAATAAAGTGTAGTCTAGAATTTTATCTGATCACTTGGCCAATATTTTTTCTAGACTAATCTCTCCACAGCTAAGTGGTTTTACCAAGGGATGGCTGATTTCAGATAATTTTTGTTATCACAAGAGTTGTTGTTTGGGATTAAAAAGAAGAATTTTGGAGGGAATGTTGCAATGAAACTAAATATGATGAATGCTTATGATAGAGTATCATGGCTTTTCTGCTTAAGGTGTTGAGAGCTTTTGGGTTTAGAGAACAATGGGTGGATATGATATGGAGACTGATCTCAAATATCTAGTTTTCGGTATTAATTAATGGAGCACCAATTAGTTTTTTCAGTTCATCCCGTGGTTTAAGACAGGGGGATCCTTTATCTCCTGCTCTTTTTATCCTTAGGGCAGAGGTGTTATCTCGTGCCTTAAATAATTTGGTGAATGATAGAGCATATGTTGGTTTCAAAGTAACAAGGAGATGTCCTCAGATTACTTATTTGGCATATGTTGATGATGTGATGATTTTTGTAAATGGCTCAACCAGATCCTTAAAATGTGTGATGCGGTGTTTGGAGGAGTATGAAAAGGTGTTTGGACAAAAAATAAATGAAGGGAAGAGCTATTTTTTGGTAGATCAAAGTATGCACCTGTGAAAAAGACACAAAATTGCACAGGCAACAGGTTTTAATTTTAAGCAATTCCCTGTTAGATATTTGGGTTGCCCCCTACATGTAGGAAGGAGGAACAAGGAATATTTTGCAGATTTAATACAGCCTATTATGTTTCGGATTTTGGCTTGGAAAAATCATTTTTTGGTAGTTTCAAGCCCCCTGTGGGAGTTTTAAGGATGGTTGAGCAAGTGTTTGCAAGGTTTTTATGGAATACTAATTCTGATTCATTTTCTCATCATTGGATTAAATGGAAGGATTTATGTGTTCCACCAGAGGAAGGAGGGGTTGGATTTAGATCACTATCTGAGGCGTACACAACATTTTTGATGAAGCTATGATGGTCATTTCGATATCAAAATTCATTATGGGCGGATTTCATGAGATTGAAATATTGTTTTGGCTCCCATCCTAATAGGGTGCAAGCATCCATGGTGAAGTCATTGACTTGGAAACGAATGTTAAAGGCGCGTGATATTGTTGAAAAATATATATATTGGTTCTTAGGAGTGGAAAATGTAGTTTTTGGTTTGACAACTGGCTTGGATCTAGGCCAATTGCATGGAAAGTCCACACTGCAGCTAATCATTGTGTAGGTGATTTTGTGGAAAATGGTAAATGGAATTATGTGGAATTGCAAAAGTGGGTACCAGTAGATATTATTAGGGAGATTGCGGAGTTTGTAGTTCCACCTTTTGAGAGCCAAGACATTTGTGTATGGGCACCTTTTGATAGTGGTATGCTTTCTGTTTCCTCTGCTTTTCAATTGGTTTATATGGTGAAGAATAGATTGTGGTTGTTTGGTAGGTGTTGGTTCTCTCAAATCCCGTAAAAATTTCATATTTTATGTTGAGGTTGGTGCAAGGTAAAATCCCATTGCATGATGTGTTAAGGAGATTTGGTTTTGAAGGGCCATGAGGTGTTATTGTTGCTTAGACCCTTTGATACAAACACAAGATCAAGGTTGAGACTAGTTTAAAATCCAAGAGATGGAAGAGTCTTGACCCATCTAACCCTCACAAACTTGAACAATTTTGATAGTATTTCAACCCAAATTTGCACGAATTAGCAAACCAAAACTAGCAGCAGAAGGTGCCACAATCAAGTGTAGTTCTTGATTGATATGCCAAGCTTTGAAATCCTTAGGTGAAACCCTAAGAACCTCAAAAGAAAAGGCTTGAAAGCCAAAGAGAGAAACTCTCAATTTCTTGAATAATTCTTCATAAAAAAATTGTATGAATAGTAGTATAAAAGATAAGTATTTATACCTTAAAATTACATTGAAACCCTACTTCAACAAATGACCAAAAAGTACAAGAATTAGGCATAAAAATTCTAGTCAAAACATCTTCACTGCCTTTGACTGTACTAGATACGCAGATAAATAGTGCTGTGGATGTGATGAACAGTGCCCGCGTATCTCTGCGCACGCATATCGTCCGTTGCTCCCATAAGTTGATATGCGGGTCATGATCCATGAATGCAATTTTGGTGATTTGTAGATCCTAACCCGCAGATCTAATTTCAAGGCATAAAACTCAATGAAGACAGCTGAATCATGATAGGATCCAAGGAGCACTTATATATGTGAAGCATTGCCTAGCACATTTCAAGCTAAAAGGAGAGTCATTCATCAATGATATAGGCATGCATGAATGCTATCCAAGTGTTGCATATGAGTTGAGCATGAATGTTGGGCTTGAGTTACGTGATGATCAAGCTAGTAGATTGGGCCAAGGTTTAATGTATTGGCTTTGAATCAAATTTAATTATAAAGATAGCCCAATTGAAGGTTCTAAGTTGTCCATAACAAGCATACAAGGGGTTGGTTACTTGGGCTCACTTGGAGGGCTCTTAAACTTGCAAGATGGAGGCCCAATAGTGCACAATGGAGGTGTCCAGCCCAAGGGGACTTATATGGACGAATTTTTAATATTTTCTAGAGCTTATTTTGTGTTTTGTTAGTTTTCCAAATTGTTTACAAGTTGTTTTAGTTAATTTTCCAAATAGTTGAGTATTTAGTTTTTAGTAGTTGTCTTAAACTTCAAGTTCTAGAATTCTCTTGTAAGCCTATTTATAGGCCTTCATAATTCAATAAAATATCAGATTATTCCTCAAAAATTCGTATGAATAGTGTGTGCTCTTTTTAAGAGTGTTTTCTTGGTTATTGGATTAGAACTACTCTTAGTCTTATCAAGTCTAAGCTTGTGGCGACTTAAATACTTGCTTAGAGTGATTTCTTTTGTGTTTGATCAAATTCTTAAAGCCTTAGACTAGCATATTGATTAGCTCACATTGGTCTAGTTTAGGTCCTTAAGAGTTCGTGATCTTCATTGGAGAAGACTCGAGGCGTTTGCTTGGAATCTTCAAGGGTCTTGGCGTGGTTCCACGATTCCGTTCGTATCAATTGGTATCAGAGCCATCTTCTTGATAATTCCAGGTTTTTCAATCCAAATTTTCCTTAAGAAAATTTTGGATATATCCCTTATCTTTGTTTCTTGAATTCGTTTTTGTGTTGTTTGTCAAAGTGCTTCGAGACTTGGCAAATAACTTGTGTCTTATTCTTGTTTCTTGTGTGTCATGTTTTTTATTCCATTCTGTCCAGCCTTAATTTGTTTCGTTTATTGTGTTTCTTGTCTTGTTCTTGTGTTTTCTTGAATTCTTTTAGGGTCTTAGAGTCGTTCTTGGTTGTCTCCAATCAAGAATTTTAGGTTGTGTGTGGTAGTTTTGAATTCTTGACTGTTTTTAGTGCTTCCTTGAATTTCTTGTGTAAAAAAAAAAAGACTTTTCAAGAAAATTAATTCTTGGATAAACAAGCCTTGGATTGATGTTTCTTGGGGGTTGAAGGTGTTTGTGTTGTGTTTTGTTGTGATTTGCATGTGAAAAAAAAAATCCAGGAAGAGGCGTGCAAAAAGGGATAAAAGAAAAAGCCAAAGCACCAGAAAAATAAAAAAAAGAGAATAAAAGAGGCTGCACAAGCGAAAGAGCAGTGCAATTAATTTTATTCAACTATTTTTGGATTGTTTCTTGGTGTTATAAGGGGTTTTCTTGAACAATTTTGGACTTACTTGGTGTTAACTTGTAATCTTGAAAGCTGTCCAGATTTGTTTGTGACTTTCTTGAAGTTCTTGAATAAATTCTTGGACTTTCTTGAGGGTCTTGGCACGTTTCTTGAAGGTCTTGGTTGCATTCTTGAAGTTCTTGAATCAAAAATTGAAGTTCTTGAACCAAATAGCTGCTGGAATTTTGTTTCTGGAACTTCTTGATTGTGTAGTCCGTTTTCTTGAAAAAGTTTGGGACACCTGCTGGTTCGTGACTTAGGAACAAAAATATTGCATGTTTTCTGGTTGTTCTTAGGTTGTTTTGGTGAGTTTTTGCATCAAGGTTCATAGACAAAGTGGTAGGAACAAGTTCTTGAACTTGATTCTTGAATCTTGATTGAAATTGTAGTGCTGGAATTTTGGTTGATTGTAGTTACGAATTTTCTGAATTTTTCAGCTTGTTTTGATCTTAAAAATGGAATAAAAGGAGCTGTTTTGGTGTTAAAAGGAAAAGGAAACCTAGCCCTAAAGGATTAGGAAAGTTGTTGATAAGGAAAAAAGGAAAGTAGGAAAGTTGTTACCCAAAAGAAAAGGAAACAAGAAGACTTGGTCAAGCCTAAAGGTGTTTGGTTTCCTAATTGATTGAACCGTGTGGAGATAAGGGAATTTCCACCTGCAATTTGTTTCCTTTTGGCCGTGCTTTTTGGAGTTTCCTAATTGGAAGTGGTTTGTTTCCTTTTGTGCTTAATTGTCCAAGTTGCCAAAACCTAATTGAGGTAGGGTTTCCATAAATCTTATCTTTATTAGGAAAGCTTGAATTTTTATTTTTTTTGCACAAGAATATTATTTTCTTTCAAAAGATCATTAAAAATCAAGATTTTTCACACAAGAATACCACACATTAGGGTTTCCAAATTGTGTATTTCTTGAGTCAATCTTGATCGTTCTTGTTGTATTGAAAAATCTCTTGATCAAATCCTACTCTAAGCTTCTACCATTGACTACTATCATCTTTATTCTTGTTCTTGGGTTGCTATTTGCTCTTGGTAAGATTGATTGAGCAGGTTTTCATCAAAGGACCAACACGAAAACATCTCAAGAGTGGAAAAAAGCTTAGAGGCGAGCTCACTAGAGGGAAAAAGCCAACAATTTGAGTGATACACGAGGGAACAAGTGTATACACTAAGGGAGAGAAGTAAGGCAATTTCCTTTTTATTTGTTTATTGTTACTAACTTGTTTTTGCAGGAATTTCTTTGTAGTCATGGCCGAGCAAGTTGACCACAAGCTTAAGGACATTGAGATCTTGTTGAACACCATGCAAAAGGACTTTAGGAGGATGCATACTCGCATGGATGATGTGGAATTAGCCATGAAGGGAAAAGCAAAAGTATCCAACAATCTGACTTATGAGGAGAGGAGCTATGAAACTCATTCTTATGGAAGGATTGACAAAGCTAAACCATCAAGGGGGATCCAAGATTCATCGAGTCACATCAATTGGAGAAATAAGAGTGCCTTTGATTGGAGGAATGAGCAATCAATTCCAAAATCTAACAAGATCATAAAAGCTAGTGATGATGAGGAGATGCAATCATTGAAAGATGGTAGTGATGATAAACAAGTGCAACATGAAAGTCAATTCTATACTAGATGCATTGTGAATAACAAGGTATGTAGTATGCATATCAATCATAATAGTTGCACTAACTTGGCTAGTACTATGTGTGTTGGAAAGCTAGGTTTGCCCTTGTTGAAGCATCCAAATCCATACAAAAGGTTGACTAAAGATGGAGAATGGGAGGTCACCTATCAAGTGGAGATGGAATTTTCAATTAACAAGTATCATGATAAGGTTCTTTGCGACGTAGTACCAATGGAGACTTGTCACATACTCTTGGGGCATCCATGGCAACTTGAAAAGAATGCCAAGTATGATGTAGTGAATAACAAATACTCTTTCATGTGGAATGGGAAGAATATCAAGCTATGTCCTTTGTCACCACTTGAGGCAACTAAAGATAGAGAGAAAATTGCAAAAGATTGCAAAGAGTGGGAAAAATTAGTGAGCACACAATCCAAAGAAAAGAGTGAAGACAAATAAGAGTGTGTTCAAGAAAAGGAGTGTGATGTGAGCATAATGAAAAACATTAAAGGGGAAATTGTTGAGTGTGAAAAGGAAGAAAATAGTACTCTGAGTGAAAGACCTAAACTTCACGTACCTTTGTACAATGAAGTAGATTATTTTGTTAACACTCTTAACAGTTGTTTTCCTAGTGCTTTTGTTTCTCTTTTGCAGCAACATGGAAATCAATTTCCAAGAGAGATGCCAGTAGCAAATTGTTGATTCAATGGTGTAAAGTTGCAAATTGATGGAGCATTATCATTATCAAGCAAGGAGATGCAAGTGATTCAAAAGCATGATTTGGTGAAGAAGGAATGCTTTGAGACAAAAAGATGGTTTCATGCTATCAACACAAATTGGTTGATCAAATACATGTTTGATTGGTGGCATGGTGTCAATTGGTTTTCTAACTTTAAGTTTATACGTATTTTGTGTTTTAATTTAGTTCTGCATGATTCTTTACATGTTGTCTTTAGCATTAATGTGAATAATTTTACATTGCATATAGTGTCTATTGGTAATTTATGTGACAATTTGCATTTTGTGCATAGTATTTCTCCTAGAAAATTCATTTTGAGTTTTAGTAATCATAGTGTTATAAGTCATGATGTTCATCTTGTCTTTTGTAGTAGAGATAAGTATGTGTTGCATGAATTACATTCTAATTTTAATGGTTTAGGCTTAGTTTGTTCTAGTAATTTCATTGTTAATAGTGCTTTAGGTTGTTTGTTGCATGATGCATTTACATATAGTAAGCATGTTTATTCTATTTTTGAAGCTTTCCTTTGTGTTAATTCTTTAGGTTCTTTGTACATATGTTTTAGTGTTTTTAGTTTACACTTTAGTTCTGTTTTGCATGTTTATCTTGTTAGGTTAGATAATTATGTATTGCATTTAGCATGTTTAACTTCTCATAGTTCATTCTATCTTGAGAAAGTTCTTGTGCTTCTACATGATGTTTTAAATGTTTTTTGGTATTTCTTTTATAATTTTTTTATGCTCTGGTAAGGATTACTTGCCTATGTATGCTTTCTATCGAATTCATTCTAGTGTTTTAGTTAGTAATCATGCTTTGTGTTCAGCATATTTAGCTTTGCATGGTGCATTCTATTTTAGGGGTTATGATACGATAAATTATCATATTTTAAGCAATTTTTAGTATACTTTATGTGGTTTATCATGTCATAATACTCGTTCTAGGGTTTATATGATTGTTTATACATTCTGCCCGATGCATTCCAATGATTTAGTTGGTGATAATCTTCATGTTTTTGAGCTTATTTTGCATCAATTGGATTATTCAAGTTTGTTAATTAGTAATGTTGTCCATGTTTTAGATTTTAGCCTGCATGATCCGTATGGTACTTATGATTCTACCCTTTTGTTTATTTCTTTTTTTGAATACATTTGTTATTTTGTTCATAGTTCAAGTATGTTCCTTCTTTTGCATGTTTTTAGGGATGTTAATCATCTAGACGTGTTTGTTGTTTTTGGGTTAGAATCTACCTTTGCATATTTAAGTTATGTTTTTGTGTTCTATAATGTTTCATCTTTAGAGAAAAATGAGTTTTTGGATACTTGTGTTCATGTATGCATTGAGCCATTCAGTTTGCATGACATGTTTCTTGTGCTAAGTGTTTTTGAGGGCTATACGTGCTTACCTATCAATCCTAGTGTCACTTATGTTGTTGTATACCATGTAGGTGATTCGAGGACGAATCCTTTCAAGAAAGGAGTGAGTGATAAGATCCAAGGAGCACCTACATATGTGAAGCATTGCCAAGCACATTTCAAGCTAAAAGGAGAGTCATTTATCAATGATATAGGCGTGTACGAATGCTATCCAAGTGTTGCATACGAGTTGAGCATGAATGTTGGGCTTGAGTTACGTGATGATCAAGCTAGTAGATTAGGCCAAGGTTTAATGTATTGGCTTTGGATCAAATTTAATTATAAAGACAGCCCAATTGAAGGTTCTAAGTTGTCCATAACAAGCATACAAGTGATTGGCTACTTGGGCTCACTTGGAGGGCTCTCAAACTTGCAAGATGGAGGCCCAATAGTGCACAATGGAGGTGTCCAGCCCAAGGAGACTTTTATGGACGAATTTTTAATATTTTCTAAAGATTATTTTGTGTTTTGTTAGTTTTCTAAATTGTTTACAAGTTGTTTTAGTTAATTTTCCAAATAGTTGAGTATTTAGTTTTTAGTAGTTGTCTTAAACTTCAAGTTCTAGAATCTTGTAAGCCTATTTATAGGCCTTCATAACTCAATAAAATATCAGATTATTTCTCAAAAATTCGTATGAATAGTGTGTGCTCTTTTTAAGAGTGTTTTCTTGGTTCTTGGATTAGAACTGCTCTTAGTCTTATCAAGCCTAAGCTTGTGGCGACTTAAATACTTGCTTAGGGTGATTTCTTTCGTGTTTGATCAAATTCTTAAAGCCTTAGACTAGCTTATTGATTAGCTCACATTGGTCTAGTTTAGGTCCTTAGGAGTTCGTGATCTTCATTGGAGAAGACTCGAGGCATTTGTTTGGAATCTTCAAGGGTCTTGGCGTGGTTCCACGATTCCGTTCGTATCAAATCAGCTCTTGTACAAAACATAAAAGTTGTAGCTCTTTGAGTCAGCTTTCCAATGGCAGAAGAATTAGGTCATTTGAAGATCTAGAAGTAAATTTAGACTCAAAATACTAAGAACTGGTCAGACAGGCTTCACTGTAAAGACATACTTCAATAATCTGGATTTTTGGATATGAAGATGCATGAACTAGACTTTATGGTCTTCATAAAAATTGTATAGAATCTTCTTAGCTTCAAAAACATTCAAGATTCATCTCAATACAATTATTCTAGCTCAAGATATCATCAAAATACTGAAGCATTTCGTTGCTGCCGAAACCTTTTCTTCTCCACTTCTTCATTGTTTTGGATTGTTCCAAGTTGAATTTGCATCATTTGAACCAAGACTTGAAACAACTCTTTGAACTCCATGATTTGAGCTCTCTTGGATGAATTATTTGAATCTTTCTTTTGGTTTTCATGAGCTCCATTGGCTCCATTGTTGAATTGATCACAAATCGCCTCTTGAGGTAAAGTCTTGTTCTTCATGATTTGGCCTTTTGTCAATGAATCGAATGAGGTCCAAACTTGATCACATTGATCTCCTTGAGAGGTTTTGATGTCCACATCATTCTCAAGTTTAAGACTCTTAACCATGTGTTTGTGACTGGAGATTTCGCTTCGAGGGTGTGGAATTGGTTTGGGAAGGAATTTAATATTACACAGTCTATTGGAACACTTAGATCATAGCTGGCAACTTGGTGGTTGAAGCGGACATCTTCAAGGTATGTGGCTTTCTTTCTACATATTGTCCCAATTTTTATTTGTTGGCATTTGTGGAAATGTAGAAACGTGGGGTTCTTTGATGGGATAGTACTAGATTGGAGGAAGGTATATGTGTTGATTGCTCGGGATATTATAGCTATTTTTCATTCCAAATTTTCTAAGGTTCAGGTATAAGGAACAAAGTGGAGTAGGTTTCTAGAGGGCATTGGGGCACCCCTTTCAAAGGGGGAGAGGTGGTTGTTGAAATGGACTAAACCAAAATTGGGGGAGTTTGTACTTAATACTGATGATTGCTCAAAAGGTAATCCGGGACAGAGTGGAGGAGAGGGCATTTTACGCGACAGTCAGGGGAACATGATTTTAGCACACTTGAGTTATTTGGGTAATGGAACATGTTTGCAACAAGGGGTAAAAACTGTGCTATATGGTGTGCGGTCGTGTGCTAAGTACGGATATGGTAAGATACATGTTCAGATGGATTCAAGAGTGTTAGTTGATATTTTGCAGGGTGGTAGGACTTGTTCTTGGTCAATTTCTGTGGAGATGGATGAATTAAAGTATACTTGCATCAAATCTGTATCTCATCGCTATAAAGAAGCAAATAGGGTGGTAGATAAATTGGCTAATATAGCTTGTGATTCAAAAGAGAATAAAGTTTATTTCACTTCATCTGATTTGCCAAGGATTGCATATGGAGAGCTTAAAAGGGATAGAATAGAAATGCTATTTTTTAGAATTAGAAGGAAAATGTTGTAAGGGAGTAGTACTCCTCATTTTTTCTTGTGTTTTTAACTATTTTCATGTACACTGGAGGTAAGGCTTATGTCCCCCTCCTTTTCTTTTACTTTCTATTTAATAATAAAATAATAAAGTGGCACCCTCCCCCGTGTACGGGGTTAGTAAAAAACAAAAAGAATTGTTACTTTTTTCACTCAAATCTTCAAATTGATTCTTTGCATTATTCTAACCTCAAAACCACTTTGAACAAGTTTCAAATGATAAAACAAAGTTAATGAAAACCAATTTTTGCATCAAATGTCTATGGATTACCAAATGAGGATCAAAATCTCAATGAAACTTTGCTCATGAATAGTAAATCAGTGGAATTGTAACTTTAAACTCATTGCTTCAAATTGGTTTTCTTGTTCATTTTCACCACAAAACCATTTCAAATATATTTCAAATGATAAAACTAAGATTTTAACCATTCAAAACACATGAAACTCAAGAGATATGCAAATTTGGTGTTAAACCCCCAAGTTTAAACATAAAACCTCAAAAATTGCATTAGTGGTTCAAATTCAAAATCGTCAAACTCAAACTAAACAAACACACTTAAAACAACATAAATCACACCAAAACAATTTAAACTATCAAAATCATTGGGTAGTCTCTCAACAAGTGCTTCATTTAAAGTCGAGCTCTAGACTCCTTGATGTGTGCTTCACTCTTTAGTGCCATAACCCAAAGAATTCTCCACTTCTTTGGATGTAGATATGTCAATGAGGATCAATTGGTCCTCTCTTCTTGATTTCCTTCTCCATGTGCTTCCAAGACCTACAAATGTAAAACTTGGCACATCATCAAATTCATCAATCATGTACAAATCAAAAGTAGAAGATAGGTGTTTCATCATGTCACTCAATTCAAAAGCAACTTCCTCATCTCTTACTTTTAATTTTAATGTGCCATTTTCACATCAATTATTGCACTAGTGCTAGCAAGAAAAGATCTTCCAAGTATAATGGGCATGTTAATATCATCCTCTACATCTAAAACAACAAAATCTACTGGGATGATTAATTTGTCTACTTTCATTATGACATTCTTCAGAACACCAAGTCGATGCCTAATGGGCCTATCAGCTAGTTGCAAAGTGATTTTGTGTTTTGAACTTCTTTGAAACCTAGCCTTCTTGCAATTGACATAGGAAGTAATGAAACATTAGCACCCAAATCACACAATGCATTGGAAAAATTAACATCACCAATAGTGCAAGGGATAGAAAAACTCCCTAGATCCTTGAGTTCTAGTGGCAATTTATTTTGGATCCAAGCACTGCATTCCTCCGTGAGTGCTATGGTCTCAAAGTCATCAAGACTTTTCCTCCTTGTCAACAAGTCTTTCAACAATTTATTGTACTTGGGAACCTGTAAAAACGCACCTACAAAAGGAATGTTAACATGTAATTGCTTGAGCATTTGTGCAATTCTTCCCTATTCCTTTTCTTGCTTTTCATTTTTAAGTCTTTGTGAAATGAAATTTGTGGGGGAAATAGGGATAGCTTGTGATTTAGAATGCATGTTTTCATTATTAACCTATTTATCACTTGCTATCTCTTTTCCTTTTTCTTCTTTTTCATTTTCATCACTTCCACAAATTTCAATGATTGGTTCATTTAACACCTTGCCACTTCTTAAGCAATAGTTTGAACTTGTTGCCTAGAATTTATTTTGGTTTTACTTGGTAACTCCCTTTTTTTCTAAGGTCCATTTGTTCGGCTATTTGAACAATTAAATTTTCTAAAGATCTAGCCATTCCTAACATTCTACTTTCAAATTGTTCCATCCTTTCCACCATTTTTTCATTAGACACCTCCCAAGCTAGTTTGTTTTGTTAAAATCTTGGCTGAGTGATCATCTTTGGTTCCCTCCACCCAAGATTTGGATGGTTTCTCCATCCTGGATTATATGTGTTGGAAAAAGGATTATTAGAAGAAGAAAGTTTGTAGTTATTGACATATTGCACTTGTGCACAAGTAGATAGATCATGGGAATCATCACACAAATTACAATATGCAACACTAGATGATGAAACTTAACTACTGGAGACATGTGTTAAAAACATTCATCATGTTTTGTATTTGAGCATGTAAGGTATCTAAAATATTAATTTCATATGTACCTTGAGGTCTTCTATTAATACCTCTTTCACTTGCCCAGTGGTAATGGTTGGCTGCCATTTCTTCTATCAATTCTTTGGCTTCTTCTGTTGGCTTTGTCATGAGTGCTTCCCCTGTAGCTATATCTATATTGATTTTTGTTGGATAATTAAGTCTATTATAAAAGGTCTGCACAATTAGCCAATTAGGGAGCCCATAGTGTGGACATTTTCTCATTAGGTCCTTGAAACGTTCCCAAGCCTCATAAAGAGACTCTCCTTCACATTGATTAAAGCTAGTAATGTTCATCCGAAGTCTTGCGATCTTTCCCAGTGAGAAATATTTGCTCAAAAATGCTTTGGAAAGTCCTATCCAAGTAGCAAAGGTATTCGGTGGGAATGATTGAAGCCATTGCTTGGCTTTGTTTCTCAAAGAGAATGGAAATAATCTTAGTCTTATTGCATCCTTGGAAACACCATTTAGTTTAATTGTGTCGCATATTTCCGTACTAGCCAAGTGTGCATGTGGATCTTCATTTACATTGCCACCAAATTGATTTTGATAAACCATTTGAATTTCTCTCGGGTTAAGTTCAAAATTATTTGCATTTACCGGTGGCCGTATTATGCTAGTATGAGAACCAATGGGATCCGGCACAGCAAAATTTCTTAAAGAATGAGTTTGAGGGTTAGGATTTTGTGTTACCTCCGCCATGGCTACCTCTTGTTGTGGTTGTAGTTGAGATGCACTTGAGAACTCACCAATCTCCTCCACCTTCACTTGTTCTTCTTACCTTCCTTGCGGTTCTTGCAATCTCTGAATTAAATAGAAGCACCACCATTCAGCTTCTATGCATACACCCACAAAACAAAAGAAAATAATTACTTACAAATAAAGAAAAAGAAGGTTTAGACTAATAAAGTTAGCTTTGGCCCAAATATTGCCTTTGATTCCCTAGCAATGGCGCCAAAAACTTGATTGTAAGTTTAGGTTACTATCAAAATAAGGCACAATTCACACAAACAAGTAATAAAATTTATAACTTAATACTCGTTCCGCAAGTGCACTAGTTAATTGTAGCAGCAATGAGTATTAGGGTCAATTCCACGAGGAAACAAGAACTAGCAATTATCAAAGCTACTAACTTACCTTATTATCTAGACAATCAAACTTTAGGAGGTGAAAATGGTAAGAAAATCAAATTCAAGTAAACAAACAATTAAGAAACTAGTTAAACAAAGTTGGCTAGGCTTAAGAATCAACCAAATATGAAACTTTAACTTATGACCATGATGACTTTTATTCATGTTTAGGACACTACAAGAAAAAAGATCATCAGTGATGACATTTTTAGTGACAAAATAATATTGTTAATAAAGATTAATTTCAATGACAACAAAAATCTTGTCGCGATTACTCTGTATCATCAGTGACAACATCGAAATGTTGTCGCTGACTGCATCTCACCTTTGCCAACTTATATTACTGATGAGAGAAAAATGTTGTCTCTATATATCAAGTAATAGTGACAACATTCTTTGTGTTGTTGCTGAAAATATGGCCAACTCATTAGTGACAACTTTTTTCGTCATTAAAAAATGTACCCTGTTTTGGCAACCGCACACTTTGTCACGAATACATATTCAATGCGTTACTGACAATACTCATCATCGTTAACTCAAATTTTTTTTTGACAACTTGATAAGTGCTAAAGTGCATTAGTTTTTAATAGGTTTTTAGGGTAGGTTTTTAGGGTTTTCTATGAGTTTTTCTCTATTTCTTAGCTATTTCTTCTCATTTGTGATTTGAATGACAAATTGTGTAAAGATGTGATTTACATGTGATTTGTGTCATTTTCGTAGGATTTTCACATTGCATCACCAATTTGAATCAATTTGGATGGCAATTGGATGATATTTTGAGGTGATTTGAAGTTGGTGATGAGTTAAAGTCAAGAAATCCTCAAAGTGGTACAAAGAAGCAATAGGCGAAGAAGAATTGGAAAGGAAATGGTTTGGCAGCCTGAACATATGTCAATGATTTAGTGATAACTTGAGATACAGAAATTGGATTAAGGTGATTCATGAAGCATTTTGAAGCTAAGACAATGATCTACAATTCATATGAAGACATCAAAGTCCAGTTCTTAAGGTTCAAAGGTCAAAATTCCAAGTTATTGAAGCATATTTGTACTGCAGTAGTGTTCCGACCAGTTCTTAGTATTTGAGCTATATCTCAGAGTACAGAGCTTCAAATGACATGATTCTTGTTTATTTTGAAAGCTTATTCAAAGGGCTAAAACTTTTATGTTTTCAGGAAAAGCTAGTTCGGCCGTTTTCAAGGTGCAATTTTTCATGGAGGACAAGTGAAATAGTCTGACCAAGGCCGCGGGTACGGCCGTGCCGTGGCCTTAGCCGCGGCCTTGGTCAGAAAGGGAGGACACAAGGCCGCGGGTAAGGCCGTGCCGCAGCCTTAGCCGCGGCCTAGTGATGGAATGCTGCATTTTTAAGCACTATTGGGCGAATTTTTGTAGGGGGAAGAACCCTAACTCGAGAGAAAACACACACACGCCGCACACACCTCAAAAACACACATTTTGCACATCTAGAGTGATGTAGGGAAGAGAAAGCAAGAGTAGAGGGACAACTCAAGGGCTTCAATGGTGAAAGAAAGAGGATTTTATCAAGATGCAAGGGAGGATTCAAGAGGGCTGCATGAGAATGAGCTTTCTCTTTCTTTCTTGTCTTTTGTTAATTTTATTCTTGTAATTATGAATTGAGTTGTTTATGATTTAGATGGGAAGAACCCTAGATTCTTATGTCTATGATTTTATTCTTGGTTTAATGAAAGACCCACTTTGTTTTAGATTTATTCATGAGTTTATTTGTGTTTTGGGTTGGGATTTGCATGCATCCTTCAATTCAAGTATTGATTTTGTATGGGTATATCGAGAGATTGCACATATGATTAGATCACTTCATGAATAGAGAGAACTTGAATGAATTGCTAGAGATAGGATTACATGAGTTCTTCCTAAGTTGAGTTTTAGGATTAAATCTCAACCACAAATAGAGTCCATTGATTAGAAATTGCATCTTTTAGGGGTTTTAATTGAGAAGAGATCCCAATTAATCAACCGTGAAGGTATGAATTGTTTCACTTGAGAAATGATATAATTCACATAAGGGATTCTAGGGTATAAGCAATTGGGTTAATCATTAATCAAATTAGAGTCTTGGCATGTTGGTTTAGGGGAATTCTTCATCTAAATTCACCTCTACTTTTGTCCATTCTCTCTACTAAATTCTATATTGTCATTTAGTTAGATAATTAGTTTTAGCTAATTTGTATTTTCATTTAATTCGTCATTCACTTTGTGAGGTTAGATAATAGAAAGAAGGTTAATACTAGTACTCACATAGTCCCTGTGGGATCGACACTCGGTACTCCTGTACACTGTACTACTGGAAACGATAGGTACACTTGCCTAAGTATCCATAGTATAGCGAAAGGTATACCACAACTTTCAAAAGTTGTCACTGAAAATATGCCTAATGGTATTAGTGACAACAAATGCCGTCACTGAAGCTTTAACATTTCCTTGTTTTTTATCCAAAGTATTAGTTACAACTTTTGTTGTCACTAATTGCTCATTATTCTTGACAATCGATACTTCTTCACTAAAATTGAATTTTCTCTGACAACATTCACATGTTGTCACTAAAATGTATCTAATGATATTAGTGACAATATGTGTCATCACAAAATCTCTATCATTTTCTCACAAATATATCTAAGACATTAGTGACAACAGTAGTCATCACTGTATCTTTACTTTTACTGACAACCTCAACAAGTTGTCACTAAAGTTGGACATTTTTTGTAATAACTTTTACCATTCAAATTCACGGCATTAGTGAAAACTTGTGTTGTCAATGAATATTTAATCTTTTATGACAACCTCATTAGGTTGTTACTAAAGATAGCATTTTTTTTTTACAACTTTCCTAAGTTGTCTAAAATGTGTCTCAGCCATTAGTGACAACATATGTTGTCACTAAATCTTCCACATTTTGTGACAACAACATGAAGTTTATGGACTTTTTTGCAAAACAAGTTGCTAGAGGCATTAATCACAATATTGTTATCACTAAACGTTCAACATTCTCTAACAAGAACACGTTGTCACTAAACCCCATTCTATCTTAACCTCTTTACGTTGTAGTTGAAATACATCAATGGGATTAGTGACAACATAAGTCATCACAGATTCTCCATATTCAGGGCATTAAAGACAACATTTGTCATCACTGTATCTTCATCTTTTCTGATAACTTCAATAGGTTGTCAATACAGTTAGACTTTTGTAATAAATTTACCATTTAAATTCAAGGCATTAGTGGCAAGTTGTGTTGTGACTGAATATTTAATCTTTTACGACAACCTCACTAGATTGTTACTAAAGATAGTACATTTTCTGACAACTTTCTTATGTTGTCACCAAAATACGTCTTAGCCACAACACATGTTGTCACTGAATCTTCAACATTTTTTGGTAACCGAAATAAGTTGTCATTAAAGGTGGGCCCTTCTCTAGTAAATCCCACAAATTATATCCAAGGAATTAGTGACAACCTATGTCGTCACTGAATCTGTACCTTTTCTGACAACCACATAAAGTTGTCGCTAAAGCTGGGATTTCTTTTGACACCTTCCACAAGTTGACACTCAAATATATCCTGTGTATTAGTGACAACCTTTGTCGTCACTAAAGTTTTATATATGTGTGTGTGTGTGCGGGTGTGTATCTATGTATGTATATATGTACATACATATACGCACGCACACACAACACACAGATATGTGTGTATGTGTGTATGTATGTGTGTGTGTGTAGACACATATACAAATACATATACATATATACATTTACATATGCATATACACACACACACACACACAGATATACATATGCATACATACATACATACATATATATATGCATATATGTATATGTATATGTATATGCATATGTGTGTGTCTAATATACATACATACATATGTATATGTATATGTCTATGTATATGCATATGTGTATGTATATGTATACATACATACATATGCATATACATAGTCATATACATATACATATGTATGCATGTATATTATATACATACATCTACATATACATATACATAAACATATGCATATGCATATATATGTATATATATATCTATATGTATGTATGTATATGTATATCTCTATGTGTGTGTTTATATATATGTATATGTATATACATACATACATATGCATATACATAGTCATATACATATACATATACATATGTATGTATGTATATTATATACATACATCTACATATACATATACATAAACATATGCATATGCATATATATATGTATATATATATCTATATATATGTATGTATATGTATATCTCTATGTGTGTGTTTATATATATATGTATATGTGTGTATGCATACATATGCATGCATACATACATACAAACATATACATATACGTACACACATGCGCGCATATATACACACACACTTATATATGTGTATATACATATGTATATGCATATGTATATACATATATGTGTGTGTATATATACATATGTCTATACATATGTATACAGATGTATATACGTATGTCTACATACATATGTAGACATATGTCTATGCATATGTATACAAATGTGTATACATATCTATTTATGTACACATACACATGTGTAGATAAATAGATATGTATACACATGTGTATACATATCTATACATATTTATACATATGTATACATACATATATATAGATATATATATGTATATGTATATGTATATGTATATATATGTATATATATGCATGTTTGTATGTATGTATGCCCACACACACACACATATGAACATCGTATACATTCAAATGTGTGTATATATGCACATTGTCTACATACACGTGTGTGTATATATACATACCTATTTGCACAGTCTCCATCGTTCCAATGTTATATCTTAGATTCTCCATCTCACATGCTATAGCATTTTCACAATTTCAAAGTCCTTAGGATATCATTATTGAACCCAATAAATTTATATAAAAATAGATAACGCAATCAATAAGGAAAATAAAAAAGAAAACACCAGGAGCTACATATTGACTGAAAACAGATAGCGTTAAATTAGGACACGTAGTAACATAAAGTTCCTTAAATTATTTAAATTCAAAAGATAATATCAGGACATTGATAAGACAAAAATTACTATTTATTTTATCCAATACTCAGCATACGCTTTATCTGATTGTTTGGCAACTTCTTTGGAGTTTTAGAGATTGAATCATGCATCTCTAAGCTTGTTAGGATGAAAGATGAATTCGAACACAAAATTTTTCAAAAATTAGGATACGATGAATAGTTCCTCTTATATTTTCCTTTATATTTTTGAGAAAATTTTTGTCCATCTATAACAATTCCATGTCTATACCTGATCGGTCTCGACCTAGACCCGTTTAAAGCTTCTGCACTAACAACATATGTAGAGTTATCAATAGTACGAATCTAGACTCGGACCCGATTGGAACCTGTTTTCGCTTAATAAAATCTGGTTGAATCTGAAATATTCTATTTCTACTCGGACCCAATCTAAACCTGTTTATATGTATGTATGTATGTATTTTATAATTTCACTACCTAATACCAATAAAACTGTTGGCCCAAATGCAACCTAAGAGGGGGGTGAATTAGGTTCCTTTTAATTAAACTTGGCTACAATGATTATTTCAACACAAAATAAATTTACCAAGTTGTCTAAATGATCAAATAAGATTATGATCCAAGAATTAATATAAAAGATAACACAATAAACACAAAATTCAAACAAGAAAAAGTTGAGACACACAAACTCAATTAACTTCCAAGCTTACAAACTCGAAGCCTTTATCACTTGAATTCCTTTCTTTGTTTTGTGACTCAATGTCAACTTGTACAATATTATGGATCACTTCTCACTCACCCTAGACACTCTCTAGTTGAGCTAAGAAGTTTTACAGCTCTCTAGCTAACCCTTTTAACTATACAATTGAATTGATCACTCACAAATTTGAATTCACTCTTGCTATTACAAAGCTCACTTAGTGAGAATACTTTTTTTCACAAGAAACACTCAAAAATCACTATTGTATCAATTGCCAAAAGTACCTTTACATTTTGCACTATTTGCTTTTATACATCATGAGAAAATAGCTTGATTTCACCTCTAACGGCTAGAAAGAAAAACTAGCCGTTAGACGTAATTTGCCTAGTTCGGACGTCCTCATAGAGAGGTCCGGACGTTCGGACAGTTGTTCAAACCAGCATCCGGAAGCTTTATTACCACATCCGTATAGTAGTCCATATACCTTCTGGCCATCCCTAAGTTTTAATATTTTCCTGTGTCCGGACGTCCGCATGGTCGTCCGGACCCTCGTCCACATACCTTCTGCCAATCTTGATTTTTGATACTTCTGTCTGTCTGGACGTCTGCATGAGCGTCCGGACCCTTGTCCGAATACCTTCTGACCATTTTCAGTTTAGATGTTTTTGTGCGTCCGGACGTCTATAGTGTGCATCTGGATGGTCGTCTGGATAACCAAACTTCTTCCTTTTTTCAACCTATCTTTCTAGTCACTGCAATAGAAACTCATTTAACATATTAGTACTCTTCATCATAAGTTTGATACTCATCAAAATTTAGATGATTTAGACCATGAGGATCATCAATCTCCCCCTTTTTGATGATGACAAACTTATGATGAAGTAAAACACTTAGAAATACTAACATTACCCTTTAATGCTTGCTCCCCTCAATATATGCATTATTAATATCTTATGCACACTGCTCCCCCTCAACATATGCATTATTATTCTCCCCCTTTTGGCATCATAAAAAAGAATCTAAAGAACATAAGAAATTGAAAGCATGAAAAAGTAGTTTACTAAATGAACATAAGAAAAATTCAAAACATGGCAAGTTTTAAACTAAAGAAATCCAAATTAAAAAAAACTTTTACATGACCATAATCTTAGAAATCTAAAAACAAAAATCCTAGTCTAGGACTCGTCATCGGAAATATCTTCGCTACGAGGTGGTGGAGGAAGATGGAACATCATTTCTTGCTTTTCTTCTGGATTCTTGCTCTTGCCGCCTCATCCTAATGTATGCTGGGAAATTGGCACGGTCATCAGAGTCCCAACCATACTCTTGAGCTAACTCTATACGCTCAAGTCTATTGTGAATCCCACGCACGTCTCTACGAAAATCTCGTTGCAAGTTGGTCATTTGAGTGTGCATGGAAGCAAAATCACTTCTCATCTGATTCATTTGAGTGGAGAGGCCGTTGATAGCATCGAAGAGACGACTTTCCCAAGAAGATGGAGGTGCATAAGAAGATGAAGGAATACTGGGATGAATAGTATGAAGAGGTTGTTCATGAAGAGGCACATCTTCTTCCATAGCTTGTGGTCCTTCTTCCATGTGTTGCCCCTCTCTAGTATCATAAAAAATGAAAGCATCCATATAGGCACCAGGAGCAAAGACTGTTTGCAATTTACTTCTTTTGAAAAACCATCTTCCATTGAAAAAATCCCAAATGAAGTCTCTTAAAACATTCTTTATCAATCCTATCTCCTTCCTCAGGTTTAGTTCCCACTATGCCATCAAAATCAATCCCATTGTTCTTAAAGAGAAGAGTTAAGATTCTTCCATAAGCTAATCCCTTATTAGATTCACTCTTACATATAAACATGTACTTTAAGCATGAAAGCACCCAAATTGATAGGGATAGATCTCATAATTCCATAAAAGAGGTGTAAGCCTATATGAGTAACATCCGTCTTATGTCCACTAGTGGGTGCTAAGATGTTCACAATAATGTGATATAACACTCTATTAGAAGAGTGAACCAATTCATCTTGAGATTTTTTAAGCTAGTCCTAATGGGATTCCCAAAGAAAGATCTTCTTAGATCATCATAATCAACTAATAGGGGATTGCTCCTTTAAGAACACAAAATTCACTACCGGTATTATCCATGCCAAAAAGCTCATTTAGCTCTCTAGAATCAAAAGTAAAGTGAGTATTAGTTCACTATGGTTTCTGCATCTCCATTTACCTCTCTCAAATTGGCATAGAATTGTTTCACTAAATCAACATAAACAATTTCCTTAACTTCACATATCCTATCCCAATTTATGTCCCTTAACATAATAGGAATGTCTTCCAAACCACCATCAAAGTCTTCAAATTCACAAAATTTCATCCCAATAACATTCTTATTCTCTAAATTGTTATAAAGTTCAAGAGATTGAGGATCAAAAAAGGTCTTACCCCTAAATTGGACAAATCCCTCTTCATTGATGTTGTAGGTGACACTAGATCGTCCTCTACCACGTCCACTACAGTCCTCCTCTTCGTACCCCTTTGAGAAGAACTAGCCATAGATGATCTTAATTTGAGGAGAAAATTGGAAGAAAAATGGAGAAGATAAAGAGATACAAAAAGAAACCCTAGGAGAGAGAGAGTCTAATTAGATGAGGAAGAAGAGGATGAAAAGATGAAATTTGAGGAATAGAAAGCAATTATGGGTGTAATTTGAGGGGATTTTGTAGTTTGGAAGAAGAAGAAACAGTTTTTTGAGAGAGTTGAAGATTGAAGAGGCGCGAAAAGAAACGATATTGCACAGTGCTTTCGTAGACTATATATGCACGATCCGGACGTCCGGATCGTGCTGCCTGCGTCCGGACCTACGTCCGAATAGTGGTCAAGATGACCACAAAAGAGTTGACTGTCCGGATGTCTATCGGACGTCCGGGTTCTCTAGGGAGGTCGTCCGGATAAAGATAAAAACTGAAAAACTACTAGGAAATTTTTGAAAAAAGATTTTCTACTACTCCCAAATTGTTTCTAAGAAAGTTAAACCTTTCTTCAGCTAGAGCTTTAGTAAAATATCCGCTAGTTGATCTCTAGTACAAACATATTCTACATTAATCTCTCCTTTTTGAACCAACTCTCTAATAAATGATGCCTAATGTCAATGTGTTTGGTTCTAGAGTGTTGGATGGAATTTTTGGTCAAATTTATGGCACTAGTGTTATCGCATTTGATAGGCACACTTTTGAATTCTAAACCAAAATCGGATAATGTATGTTTCATCCACAATAATTGAGCACAACATGCTCCCGCAGCTATGTATTCGGCCTCTGCTGTAGATAACGAGATGGAACTTTGTTTTTTGCTGAACCAAGAAACCAAACATTTTCCTAGAAAATGACAAGTACCACTAGTGCTTTTTCTATCAAGTCCTACATCCGGCAAAATCGGCATCGGAGTATCCTACAAGATCGAACATATTAGTCTTTGGATACCAAAGACCATAGTCTAATGTGCCTTTAAGATATCTAAGAATACGCTTAACGGCTAACAAGTGAGATTCTCTAGGACAAGATTGAAATCTAGCACAAAGACAAACGGCAAACATAATATCCGGTCTACTAGCGGTAAGGTAAAGCAAACTACCTATCATACCTCGATACCCTTTTTCATCCACTTTAATTCCTTCTTCATCCTTGTCTAATTTTGTAGAAGTGCAAATAGGTGTGCCTACTTGTTTCGAACCTTCCATACCAAACCTCTTAAGAAGCTCTTTTGTATATTTAGTTTGACTTATGAAAATTTCATTTTTTTGTTGGTGAATTTGAAGACCAAGAAAAAATTTTAATTCTCCCATCATGCTCATTTCAAATTCATTTTGCATCATAGTGAAAATTCTTTGCAAAGTTTTTCATTGGTAGCACCAAAGATAATGTCATCAACATAGACTTGTACAAGGAGAAGTTCATTTTCATAGTGTTTTGTAAAAAGTGTGGTGTCTACAATCCCTCTTTTAAAACCATTTTCACTCAAGAAATTACTCAACCTTTCATACCAAGCTCTAGGAGCTTGTTTTAAACCATATAGGGCTTTAGAAAGCTTAAAAACATGACTTGAGAATTTTTCATGTTCAAAACCGGGAGGTTGTTCAACATAGACTTCTTGTTCAATAAAACCATTTAAAAAAGGCCTTTTTACATCCATTTGAAATAATTTAAAATTTTTGAAGCATGCATACACAAGAAGCATTCTTATAGATTCAAGCCTAGCAACCGGTGCAAAGGTTTCATCAAAATCTATTCCTTCTTTCTTGAGCATAACCTTTGGCAACTAACCGTGCTTTATTTCTTACTATTTCACCTTTATCATTCAACTTATTCCTAAAGACCCATTTTGTGCCTATTACCGGATGATCTAATGGCCTCTCAACCA